>JARHVA010002314.1:192500-792500 GCA_037957365.1 Torreya grandis
GACAAACTAGGGATTGACCTAGAGGAATGAAGAATACCTCCAAAAGTGCTTTAGGGGTCATTAAAAATAATTTTGGAAGGAGAGGTTGCTCTAGAAGAGGGAACACTGATTGGAGAAGTAGGGGAAGAAGCTACAATAGGTGTGCTAGGCAAGGAAGAGGAGATTCCTATTTTTGGCTGCACACCTTCTCACGAAGACAGAGTTTTTGTTTCCTATTGACCTATAGCCCTATCATTAGTTTCCATCTGTTCTACTGTTGGTTCTTTGGTGCTTTGCTTCTCAACCTCCATATCTGTTGTTTTTGGCTCTTTTTCTGTGACTTTTGATTTTTTCATTACGAAAATGATCCTAGGTTTATGTGGCCTAGAAGGAGAAGGAACATCACTTTTATTCTTCATTTTATTTTTTGATCTTCTTCTTGTTTCTTCTTGAAATTTAGTTTTTGACCCTATAATGAACTCTTTCAAAGTGATTACCTTATTTGCTAACCAATCATTGGTGTTTTCTAATATTGGTTTAAATCTCATCCTCAAGGAAGTCAACTCCTTCTAAGACCATTGGATCAAGGGAAGAGGGGCATTGGTGACTTATTCAACATGATATCTATTATTGATCAAATCTCTATCATCCACTAGATTTGTAGGGATATCAGTGAGCCCTAGATATTCTATTTTCTCAAGAGACAATCTACTATAGTCCATCTTTTTGATGTCTTCTGCTATCCTCAAATCAATCCAAACATCTTTGATCATGGGCTCATAAAACTGGGTCTTCCTCCTGATCATGTCTTTCATGCCTCTGTAGTCAATATTTTGTCTCTTTTTGAAATTCTTCATGGTTACGAGTTGCATTTCAGTCTCCATTTCTCTAGCTTTTGCAACAATCAATACTGAGAACCTACCAATTTCAATTAGGAACCTGAAACTAGGTTTCTTGAGTTCTATCTGCTTATTATGTATGATAATAATTTGCCTACATAGCTCCATCAGGACCAATTTGTCTAAAGGGAATCTTGGGAGCATATAGAGATAACCTTGGAAAAAGGCAACCCGTAGATAATAAAAAGAAGGGAACTACAAGAACATACACATGAAGTCATTTACAACAGTCTAGGCTTCATCTGACACTCTTTTTTTTTCTAATTAGGGATCAAAAAGACACAAAAATACCGTGAATAAAGTATCATTTACCCTCCTAAAATGATGGATAGAACCCTTCAATGTCAACTGAGGCTAATATTGATACACCGGGGTTGTTTTCCTATCTCCCTTTGATGTTAAACCTGGGAAGGTTCTCATCAATGCTGTAATATATACCAGGTATGAAGTCATGTAGAATTTAGAGTTAATGGATACCTTTATCAATTGCTCATGTAGAGCATTGCTAATTTGTTCTCCCCAAAAAATGACTTGTTTTCCCTGGAGAATTATTTTAATGAAGGAGTACATCCATTCATAAAATTGAGAGGAAGAAGGTAAACCTCATACTTTGCTGAGAAGAGTGATCAAGTCACTAACTTCTATAAAATCACTCTTTAGAAAGTTCTGTGGCCATCTAGACAAGTTTGCTATGGGAGTCTTGAGCCATCTATTATTGATCACTTTCTTCACTCTTTTAGGATCTTTGTCATATTCCTTTTGTGCTTCAATTAAGTCAAGCTTCAACACTTCATTAGTGGGAGGGCACATGAATACTTTATTGATGAACTCAGGGTCTAGTCTAATTACTACATTACCACCAACATCTAACATATCTCTGGTATCCTTGTTGTAGAATTGAGCAAACTAGAGAACAAAATTTGTGTGGTGAGTCGCTATAAGAAAAGAGGAGACCAGATGGATATTACTTTCAATTATCCTTTTCATTTCATGGCTAGGATTGCTTGATTTGGTTCTTTCTACGAACTTAGCCATATCCACATGCCTAATTTCTATATCCCTAATGTCATCGACATTAGAAGTAATCAAGGTGATTGGAAAAACACCTTGGTACTTGTACTTCATTGTCTTTAACTTCTTTAGAGAAACTTTAGTCATCTAGAAGAACTTTTGTTGAAAGGACGTCGATGAAGAGGGATCCTGGAGAGAAACTGCAACAAGAATCATAATCATGCAATTAGGGGAAATATTGGCAATCTAGGAAAATTACACGTTGGATGATCACGACCATGAGAATGTGCTTGAAAAGGCTAAGGTGTGATCAGGTCAAAAATTCAAAGGGAAGCGGACTCGAGAAAATGAGAAAATCAAAATTTCCTAGAGTTAGAAAAATTAGAGGGAAAGCATACAGGGGTGGAAAAAATTGTCGCCCTTGCATGTGGGGGAAGGATGAATGTGCATAGGTGGAAAAAATTTCCACAATATCATGTGAACAATATGTAGGGGGAACTTGTATAAGGGTGTCTAAAATAGCTACCCTTGCACAATGACAAAGGATTCATAAAGGTAGCTATTTTCACTACCATTACACTGGCTTGATGTCTTAGTGTAAGGGTAACAAAAATCACCGCCATTACATTAGCTATGTGGGATAATGGGGTTATGAGGAGAAGAGGCTTTCACCTAGATCATACTCTTCTGGGAAGAAAGGGTGGAGGAGAAAACAAAAATAAATCCTAAACAAGAAGAGAAAGAAGAAAGAAACTGTAAAAAAGAGAAAAACAAAAAACAAAACAAAAACCTAAACAAGAAGAAAAAGAACACAAAACCCTACTTGGTGAATCACAATCCCACACTTGAATAAAAAAAATCATGATCCCACTCATTCGCATGATTGACTGGTGCAGGGAGGAGGAGAAGACAACTTGGAAATGAATCCAATGAAGTGAAAATGGGTTTAAAAGGTTGAAAAATGACTCCAACCACTTGACACATGTGGCCATAAATGTTGCATGCGAAAACCAAGATCATGTAGGGGCAGAAAAATTGATACCTCTACATGTGAGGTTGAAGATGGATGCAAGGGAGGAAATTTTTGCCACTCCATGGAAAAATTAAAGGGTAGCAAAAATCACTGCCTCAACATGAAATGGATGAAGAAAATGCAAGGGCAACAATTTTCACCACTCTTACATGAAAGGATGTAAAGGCAACAAAAATCAGTGCCTTTGCATAGGAACTTAAAAAACCACATACAATGGTGGCAAAAAATTCCATCCTTACATGCATACTAAGAAAACAAGCTAACTCCTTGAAATTTATCAAAAATTTTACATTCTGATCACATCAAAATCATAATGATTTTCACATTTTTTGAGAAATCATAATGAGGGAACGTCATGAAATTTTCAAGGATGCCAATTGACCAAACATGAGATCAAGAAAAACTTGCCTCAAAAGATAAACTTAGAGTGAAAAATATGAAATAGAATAGTTTTATAGGGGTTGTTTTCAAAAATGAGCGTAGCTAATTTTGGAAACAACTGGCTCCTATTGGAAAACTTCCATTGATCGAACCTTAAAACAATCAATGGGAGTAGAAACTAGTCTCTAAGTGCCTTCATCCAGAACATTGGGCCATGGAGTCAAGCTAAGAAATAAAAAGACAAAGAAATAAATAAACACAAAACTATACAAATGTATAAGTGAACTCATCTAATACTTCAAGGATTGAAGTGTTTCAGATGTTGCCCATTGTGAGGTAGTGAGAATGGCATTCCATATTGATACTCCAACAAGAAGATATTTTCACCATAGACTTGATGAATGGTAAATGGACCTCTCCACAAAGAGTCAAATTTTCCATGCATTCCTTTTAGTTCTCTCTTCTTGTCCCGCAATAAGACTTGATCTCTAATCTAAAAATCATGAATCTTTGCCCTCTTATCAAAGAGTTTCTTCACCTAATTTTGATGTATATTAATCTAGTCCACTACCATGGTTCATTTCTAATCTAGATTGGTTAGGCACATGATCCTTTTATCAATAGAATTTTCAAAGGTTGAATATTCGATCACCTTTGCCGACTTTAGTGCTGGTAGTTCCAGAGTGATTGGTATGTCTACATTTACACCATATATAAGTTGGAATGGTGACATGCCTATTTCCCTCTTATGTGTAATCCTATTTGACCACAAAGTGTTGAATAATGCTTTATGCCAAGTTCTCTAATTATTATCCACTAGTTTCCTGATAATAATAACCAGATTCTTGTTGCTTGATTCTGCTTGGCCATTTCCTTACAAAAAATAGTCAGAAGAGTGGGAGAGGGTAATCCCATAATAAAAGTAGAACTGGGTAGTCTCATGAGAAAATAAATAGGTTGAATTGTCTATTATAATCTTAGTTGGAACCCTAAATCAAGAAATAATATTTGCTTTAATAAAATTACATACCACTTTTGAAGTAGCATACTTAGTTGGGATGGCTTCCACCCACTTGGTAAAGTAGTCTATGGCTATGAGGACATAATCATGTCTACCAATTGAAGATGGGTTCACTATGCCAATGAAATCAATACCCCATTATTTAAAAGGTTCTTCAATCACCACTAGCTTGAGGGGTAACGTGGCTAATTTAAGTTTTCCAATGAATTGTTGACATAATTCACACCTACATACCCATTTGTAAGCATCCTGAAATAGTGTAAGCCAATAGTATCTCACTAGAAGAATTTCATGAGCCGTCATTGGTGCAAAAAAATATCCTCTAAAAGCCAAATTATGGAAGGAATCTAAAAGTTTGCTTTGTTGCACCTTATCTACACAATGAAGAAATACCCCATCAATGCTTCTCTTATACAAACCATTGTCACACAAGACATAGTTAGTAGCCTTTAACTTAACATTCCTTTTTTCTTTGTAGGATAGATGGGTGGGACACTCACCATAGGAAATAAAATGAGCTATATCAGAATACCACTCATCAGTAGTAGTAACAAAGAGAATTGAAGGCACATCTTTGACCTCTGTTTCTTCATTTTCTATTTCCTTGGGTATGTTATAGGCAATCAATTGGCAGAGCCATTTTCCCCACAAAAGTTTGGTAGGTTTGATATCAAGATCAAAATATTGAATTTTTGCAATCCAATTGCACCTTTTAGTACCAAACTCTTGTTGAGTTAGAATGGACTTCACCGTTGTGTCAGGCACCAAAATAACAGCATGTGAATTTAGGATATAGAACCTGAAATGCTTTACCACCTTAACCATGGTGTAATCATGCTTCTCCATATTTGAATATTTTAATTCATGAGCTTTGAGAGGAAAACTCATAAATGATATGGGAGATTCTACACCCTCTTTATTTTGCTGAACCAAAATAGCTAAAAGTGTATGCTCAGAAGCATAGCTATATATTATGAAGTCTTTGGTATAATCTAGACAAACTAGAATTGGTGCATGGCCAATCACTTTTTTATATCTTCAAATGCTAACTTGCCTTCTATAGTCCATTAAAAAGTGGCCTTACCCTTCATCATGTCAACAATGTGGTGAGTCTTCTCTATGAATGCTAGAATGAATCTTCGTAGAAAATTCACCTTTTCAAAGAAAGAATGAACTGCAGTCTTATTAGCAGGAAGAGTAAGATTTTGAATAGATTTGACTCTTTTTGAGTCAATTTTTATGCCTTCTCAGGATACAATGTGATCAAGAAGTTTACCTTTTGTAACTCTAAAAATTGACTTCTTGGGATTAAGAGAAATACCATTTTGCCAACAGTGTTCCAACACTTGTTGTAGATGATGCACATGATTAGGATGATGTTTTGAAAAAAATGGTCAAGTCATCAAGATAAACCACAATAAAATTCTCTGTTTCATCTCTGAAGGCAAGATCCATTTCTCTTTGGAAGGTAGTGCTAGCATTAATCAAATTGAAAGGCATCCTACGATATGCAAAAGTGCCCTAAGGTGTAGTGAAAGTAGTTTTATGTTGATCTGCTTCATTAACTTCTACTTGATTATACCTAGAAAAACCATCTAACATTGATAACATTTCTGAACTAGTCATTGTTTGCAACACTTGATCCATGATGGGCAGGGGGTAGTTATATTTTAAAGAAGATTGATTCAATTTTTTGAAATTGACACAAATATGAATTTTTTTATTCTTTTTTCTTATAGGAACTATGTTAGAAATCCAGGTGGAATGATGGATTGGAAAAATAATTCTTACATTCAACATTTTCTAGATCTCAAAAAAGATAGTACCTGATATTTTAGGGTTGTATTGCCTTTAATTTTACTTGTAAGGAAATGAATCAACCTTAAGAGGAATTTCATGCTGAATTTTCTCAGGCCTAAGAGATTTCAAATAATCTTAAGAATATGCCAAAACATCAATGTAATGGTGAAGAAGAGCAATGAATTTGAGCTTTTCATCAAAAGTGCAACAATTTCCAATATTGACCATTTTGAGATTTTCTTTCATAGTCAAATTTAGTTGATTGAACTCCTTGGAGGAACTTGAATCTACTTGTTGCTGCTTGACATATATGTCTTGCTTATCAAATAACTTTTCAAGAGAAACCATTCCTTTTGGAATTTTATTCTGCTTGAGTTGAAGAAACTCTTCACCAGTTTTGGAATTTATTTTAGGAACTAATTCTCTTAGTGGAGATTCACTTCCTTCAAAATAAAGATCTTCAAAGCTATCTATATTTTATCGAAAATCATTGATTTGATTGTCACCATTAAACACTTGCCAATGGTTGTAATTATCAAGTACACTTGGTCAAAAGACTAGCTCAATATTGTACTTGTACCCTTCGAAGTCTTTATTGGGAACCATGAGGGTCACAGAGATAGCCAATGAATTTACATGATCATTGAAGTCTCTCAGCACAACAAAAATATTGAAAGCATCAAAACTTTCAATACAATCCCATACAAGATTGTGATAATGTCACAATCTTTCATTTTTGGTTTGGTATAGATTCCTTACCTAACAAACCACCATTTTAGCATCTCCTTAGGCGTGAAAAATCTTAATACCTTTAGCATGAGCAGCTTTTAATTCAAGCAACAAAGACTCATATTCAGTGGTGTTATTGGTATTATTGAATTGTAACCTATATGAATAAGGAAATTTTTTTCCTTGAGGGGAGATCAAAACAATTCTAGATCCAAAACTCGTATAAGAGCTACTGCCATCAAATTCTAAAATCCAAACATCATCAGAATCTGATCTTCTTAAAAAAAATTCTTCGTTAGTAAGGGAAGATTCTTTGTTGTCTAAACTTTACTTTAACAATTCTTCTGATTTTTTATCTAAATTTTCTAGATTGCCACTTAAAGAACTTTCATTTGATGAGCTAAAAACATCTTCAGTGGTCAAAAAATAGTTGCCCATTCTTGATGATTCAAATAAATTTAAGCTTCAGGATCTGATGTTTGGGCGACTATATATTTTG
Source organism: Torreya grandis (assembly GCA_037957365.1). Lineage (NCBI taxonomy): Eukaryota > Viridiplantae > Streptophyta > Pinopsida > Cupressales > Taxaceae > Torreya > Torreya grandis. The sequence continues at coordinate 199,853 of JARHVA010002314.1, forward strand.
ACTCTTTCTCAAGAAGCAATTTTTTCATGACACCTTTAATAAGTATCCTTGATTCAGATAGATCCATATTCAATTCTCTACCTACATCCTTACAAAAATTTCACCCAAGTAGAATGCCATAAGAGGCTGGAACATTGGCCACCAAGACCATCATTTTGACCCTCTTCTCTAGAAAAGCTACAAATGCAAATTGGGCATCTTTGATTTGACCTAGAAGTAGGACTTGATTATTTTCCATGGAGAAACATCTCCCAAAAGTCTTAGTCAAAGTAAGACCAAGATAATCTGCTACCTTAGTGGGCATAACATTATCAGAGGCTCCAGAGTCTATTATATAGTTGCTCAACTTATATCCATTTATCAATAGGGAAACATAGAAAGGTTCTATTTTCTTGGGGGTGACAAGAGGAGTAGTGACAAGATTATTCTAGTTAGATTTGTTCTTTGAGGAATCATGACTCACATTTGGAAAATATTGTTCTATAGGGATGGTTTTAATTTTTACGTATTTGGCTAGCCTATCAAACTAATCAAGATTGGCTCGCAAGTACTCAATTTCAGTCATTTGAATCTTTATCTTTTTAGCATGATCATTATATCAAATAATTGAAATTAATTAGAAATAGAGGGAGGAAGCCCATCAACCTAGTATTTATTGGGTGTGGCACTGGTCTGAGAGATAGAAGGAGAAGGTACAAGATGGTTTGCGGTACTTACTTTCTTATTAGTCACTGGGTCCTTTGATTGGAAAGGTAGTGAAGTCCCCCATTTAGCAATCGCAACTATTGGTTGAGGTTCTTCTCCTAATTTTTTATTATCAACTTGTTGAGCTAACTGGTTCTAGGACCTCAAAAAAATAGCGTTCGATCCATCAAATAACTCTACCTTACTCCTAGCTTCATCCTAATAATCTAGGAAACTGATGTTGGAGTCACCAGCTAATTCTTCTTCTCCTTATACAAAGAGATTAGCATTATCTTCTTGGTCTAACTCAGGTTGGAAAGAAAAATCATGTTCAATTTCAAGGTAACTAACTACTGAGTTAGCTGGTGTTGCTTCGATGGCAAGATTCTCGTGTGGTGGAGGTAGGTGATTTGATTGCCCTTGATTTTTGGTGGCATTGCCTTGATATGACTATTTGGGAAATGTCCTCTTTGGAATATCTTGATAAGGAGGAGCAAACATACCTTGTGCCATTTATCTTTTTAGGGCTAGCAATTTAATTGCTAATTTTTGCACCATAGGATCTGTGGTGCTCATGGAAGAACTTTCAGCAGATGAGGAAAATTTATTTTTATTAGAATCTTTTCTAATCTTACCTGCCAGGATAAGATCATCCTCAACCTTGGTAGCCAAATTTTGGGCTGAAAAAAGATCAATACGGCCAACCCACCTCAATAAAAAACTTACCTCAAGAAGTTGAGAGTTGATGAAAAAACACTTAATATTCTCTAGTGTCAGCTGAGCAATTGTAGGAATTCGGTTCCTCAGATTATTGAATTTAGAAAGGAAGTCTCTCATGGTCTCATGAGGTTCCTTCTTCATTTGTGTAAGCTAAGCCAACAAGGCATGTGCATCTTCGATGGGTTTACACCTAGCCTCAAACTTGGCCTTAAGGGTGTTCCAGTTAGTTATTGTTTGAGATTAAAGGTGGTAAAACCAATCTATGATAGTGCCTTACAAAGTTTCTATAAATAGTCTCACTGCTATATCTTCATATTCCATGCCTATCACACCGCATTCTATGCAAAAAGAAGCAATATGCTCATCTAGATGAACTTTCCCATCACCATAGAATTTGGAAAAATTCTTCCTTGAACTATGGGGTAGTTCATGTAAAGGTGGGGTTAGATTGAGAGGGCTAAAAGTGTTGCCCCAAGGGCCTTGGACTACCATGATATGTCAATTAAATGGAGGGATAACAAATCTTTGTGGGGTAAATATAAACAAAACTCTACTAGCATTAAAACTAGAAGTTTCATCTGGTATTGGAGATCTGACGTTGGTAGGAGGGAAACTCCTAGTTCTCTGAAGGTAGGATGGTGGAGGAAAAATCTCAAAATTATTTCATTGCACCAACTCAAATATAGGATCAACAAGACCTTGAGCTCTCTAGCTTTGCGTGTACGATGGATCTGCTAGAGTGTAAAATGAAAAAGGACTGGAAAGGATTCAATTTGAAGCTTGAGGCTTCATAGTGCACATTTGTGTCCCCAACAGAGTCACCAAAAGTTGTTGGGTAAATATTTTGTCGTCAAGTAATTGACAAAAAAATGGGTATATCGACCATAGCACAAGGAGATTTATATGGTAAAAATTCCAGGTTTACTACATCATAGTGAGATAAATCTCTCCTCTCATCAAGGGAAGGTTCCCTATAAACTAATTTTATATGAATATGAACTAAAATTAGACTTAGGGGTGAGATCACATCATCCATCTCTCTTTTTTTAGAGATGATGTTTACAAGGCAAAGGAGAAATCCTGGGTAATGACTGAAAGCATTTATCTTCTTTCAAAAATGATATTCAACAAATAACAAAAAACTTTCTGGGTAGTAACTAGATCCATGAGAAACCCACAAAAGCACAAAGTCTTTCATTTCTTCCCTTACTAATTTATATCGTATGTAATAGTAGAATGAAGTGCAGATCAAAGTCTTCACTGAAAATTACAACAGAGCATAAGATCACAAAGGATAAAAGCAGTTCAAAGCCTTTCTAATACCCTTCTCATTAAAACATGAACTAAAAGTAATTATAGTAGCACAAAGTCTTCATAATTAACTTCAGAACATCTTCAGATAATTTCTACACACTTTGCTTGTTTAATCAAATAGATGAGACATTATTAGGAAAAGGACATAAGAACAATCTCCTGAATAACATAGTTTATTTCAATGCAAAGTCTGAAAGTAACCTAATTTCTCATTCATTCAAGAAAATATGATTTACAATATGAGCTCAAAGTCTTTAGAAGCATCTCAATTTTGGTAGAGTTTTTGCTCTCAATTATCAAAAGATCAATCCATTACAAAAGAGGCTCACTCTATATATGGGGAGAAGCCTTGAGAATTGAGAAAAAACTTAAATATTATAACCTAATCAAAGATGAGAGTCTTTGTTGACTTTAGACTTTCCATATTTTTACATGTAATTACACATGATAAAAGTACATGTGCAAATGTCCAAAGGAGTTACAAAAGTGCATTTGAAAAATGGAGAATAAAGCATGGAAGAATAGTTTCAATTTTTATCACCAATCTTCTTCATATGAGCATCTTACATGGCAATAGCTGCTTGTATCCTGACACTGTCTAGACTAATAGTATTTTTGAGAATCACCTTAACCCTGACTGTGGCATTTGTTACTGTTGTGATTGATTTTGTGTGACTAATTAACCTAGTTTTTAGATTGTCCAAAGTTAATTGATTATCCGGGATATTGTCCACAGAGGCCATTGAAAAAGCTTTCTCCTCAAATTCTTTTCAAAACATACTTCAAACTCCTAAATCATCTCTTCTGCTGAAATGAATTAGTTTTTTTGAGAGGTAAGTTTGTAAGGCAACTCCTCCAATTTATGCAATAGACTGATATCACTTTGGTCACTGAGATCCTTGGAAGATTCAAGGTCACTAATCAATTCTTTAAGCACCTGACTCCTATTTATCAATGCTTCTTTAGTTTCAATATAAGAGTCCCTATCAGTAATGACATTGATTGATATCAGAGTGCATATTTTTAGCTTCTTTATATCTATCCATTTGTCAAGATATTTATCTATGATTTCAACATCCTAAGAAATGATATTGATAAGATCATCTAGTTATATTCTCATTTTCCTCATTTTTTCTGTCTTCCCAGACAACTCTATGAACAAGGAAATCCCATATGCATGCATCTTATCCAAGTAGTCTTCAAGTACTTTCTCCTTGAGATAGGTCTTTTCTGCTTTTTGAATCATAAGATCATATATGGAGATAACCTCTGGAGTTACTGCTTCTGGAGTGAAAGTGATTCTCCTTATCACTGTAGTCAATTTTTCTACCATCACCTTATAATGACCCTTCATTTATTTTTCCCTATCAAATTTTTGAGCCATAATATCCATTGTTGATTGCAAATCACTCTTATCACTTTCATGAGTTATCTTCCCTAACTCAACTCGAGAGAGAGTAGTTGCTTATATGAAAATTTTCAAGAGTTACATCTTGTGGAGGTTTGGATATTTCTAGAAATTTGTGCCCCTTATCTCTAATCATCTTTGAAAGGATCTTTAGCTTCTTGGGGGTCTTATCTTTTACTGACACCATTTTACTAAAGTCAAAGTCATCTAAAGAGATGGATTGTTTTTTCCTTTTGGGTGTAAAAGTTGACAACCATGGTGGGAGCACAAAAATACTTACATTAGGAGCAATCTCCATTGTCAGAGTTACTGGAGTCACACTTACACCAGTGGTGGAAATAATGGGTAGAGTATCAGTAAGAGCTACACCTTTTGTTGAATGATCAAAATAAGAACTATCTCTGATGTCAAAAGATGGAGATGACAAACTAGGGATTGACCTAGAGGAATGAAGAATACCTCCAAAAGTGCTTTAGGGGTCATTAAAAATAATTTTAGAAGGAGAGGCTACTCCAACAGAGGGAACACTAATTAGAGAAGTAGTTGAAGAAGTTACAATAGGTGTGCTAGGTGGGGAAGATGAGATTCCTATTTCTAGCTGCACACCTTCTTGTGGAGACAGAGTTTCCATTTCTTATTGACTTGTAGGCCTATCATCAGTTTTTATCTATTATACTACTGGTTCTTTAGTGCTTTGCTTCTCAACCTCCATATCTATTGTTTCTAGCTCTTTTTCTATGACTTTTTATTTCTTCATTACAAAAATGATCCTAGGCTTATGTGGCCTAGAAGGAGAAGGAACATCACTTTTATTCTTCATTTTGTTTTCTGATCTTCTTCTTGTTTCTTCTTGAAATTTAGTTTCTGACCTTGTAATGAACTCTTTCAAAGTGATTCCCTTATTTTCTACCTAATCATTGGTGTTTGCCAATATTGGTTTGAATCTCATCCTCAAGGAAGTCAACTCCTTTTGAGACCATTGGATCAGGGGAAGAGGGGCATTGGTGACATATTCAACATGATATCTATTATTGATCAAATCTATATCATCCACTAGATTTGCAGGGATATCAGTGAGCCCCAGCTATTCTATTTGCTCAAGATACAATCTATTATAGTCCATCTTTTTGATGTCTTCTGCTGTCCTCAAATTGATCCAAACATCTTCAATCATAGGCTCATAGAACTGGGTCTTTCTCCTGATCATGTCCTTCACACCTCTATAGTAAAAATTTGGTCTCCTTTTGAAATGCTCCATGGTTATGAGTTGCATTTTAGTCTCCATTTCTATAGCTTTTATATCAATCAATACTGAGAACCTACCAATTTCAATTGGGAACCTAAATCAGGTTTCTTGAGTTCCATTTGCTTATTGTGTATGACAATAATTTGCCTACATAACTCCATCAGGACCAATTTGTTTGAGGGGAATCTTGGGAGTATATAGGGATAACCTTGGAAAAATACAACCTGTAGATAATAAAAAGAAGGGGACTACAAGAACATACACCCAAAGTCATTCACAACAGTCCAGGCTTCATCTAACACTCTTTTCTATGCTAATTGGGGAACAAAAAGACACAAAAATACCATGAATAAAGCATCATTTACCCTCTTAAAATGATGGATAGAAACCTTCAATGTCAACTGAGGGTAATATTGATTCATTGAGGTTGTTTTCTTATCTCCCTCTGATGTTAAACCTAGGAAGGTTCTCATCGACACTAAAATATATACCAGGTATGAAGTCATATAGAATTTGGAGGTAGTGGATACCTTTATCAATTTCTCATGTAGAGCATTATTGATTTGTTCTCCCTAGAAAATAATTGTTTGCCCTAGAGAATTATCTTAAAAAAGGGGTACATCCATTCATGAAACTAAGAGGAAGAAGGTAAACCTCATACTCTACTGAGAAGAATGTTCAAGTCACCAACTTCTTCTATAAAATCACTCAGTGGAAATTTTTGTGGCCATCTAGAGAAGTTCATTCTAGGAGTTTTGAGCCATCTATTATTGATCACTTTCTTTGATTTTTTAGGATCTTTGTCATATTCCTTTTGTGCTTCAACGAAGTCAAGCTTCAACAATTCAGTAGTGGGAGGGAACATGAACACTTTGTTGATGAACTTAGGGTCTAGTCTAATTACTACATTACCTCTAGCATCTAACACAACCCTGGTATCCTTATTGTAGAATTGAGCACATTGGAGAATGAACTCTGTGTGGTGAGCCACTAAAGAAAAGAGGAGACTAGATGGATATTACTCTCAATTATCCTTTTCATTTCATAGCTAGGATTGCTTGATTTGGTTCTTTCTATGAACTCAACCATATCCATGTGCCCGATCTCTGTATCCCTAATGTCGTTGACATTAGAAGTGATTGAGGTGATTAGAAAAACATCTTGGTACTTGTACTTCATTGTCTTCATCTTCTTCAGAGAAAATTTAGTCATATAGAAGAACTTTTGTTGAAAGGACGTCAATGAAGAGGGATCTTAGAGAGAAACTACAACAAGAATCATAATCGTGTAATTAGGAGAAATATTGGCAATCTGGGAAAATTGCATGTTGGATGATCACGACCATGGGAATGCACTTGAAAGGGATAGGGCATGAGCAGGTTGGAAACTCAAAGGGAAGTGGGCTTGGGAAAATGAAAAAATTGAAATTTCCCATAGTTAGGAAAATTGGAGGGAAAGCATGCAGGGCGACAAAAATTACCACCCTTGCATGTGGGGGATGGATGGATGTGTATAGGCGGAAAAAATTACCACTATATCATGTGAATAATATGTAGGGGGAACTTGTGTAAGGGTGGCTAAAATATCTACCCTTGTATAATGACAAAGGATTCATAAAGGTGGCTATTTTTGCTATCATTTCACTAGCTCGATAGCTTAGTGTAAGGGCAGTGAAAATCACTACCATTGCATTAGCTAAGTGGGTTGATGGGGTTATGAGGAGAAGAGGCTTTCACCTAGATCACACTCTTCTAGGAAGAAAGGGAGGAGGAGAAAACTAAAATAAAACAAGAAGAGAAGAAGAAAGAAATTGTAAAAAAGAGAAAAACAAAAAATAAAATGAAAACCTAAACAAGAAGAAAAAGAATGGAAAATCCTACTTAGTGAATTGCAATCCCACGCTTAAATCCAAAAAAATCATGATCCCACTCATTCACATGATCAACTCGATGTAGGGAGGAGGAGAAGACAACCTAGAAATGAATCAAATGAAGTGAAAATGGGTTTAAAATGTTGAAAAATAACTCCAACCACTTGGTGCGCATGGCCATAAATGTCACGTGTAAAAACTGAGATCATGCAGCGGTGGAAAAAAATTCCACCTCTACATGTGAGGTTGTAGAAGGATGCAGGGGTGGTAATGTTTGCTGCTCCTGCATGGAAAAATTCAAGGGCATCGAAAATCACTACCTTTGCATGGAACTGATGAAGAAAATGCAAGGGTGGTGATTTTTGCTGCTCCCACATGAAAGGATGCAAGGGCAAAAAAAATCACCATATTTTCATGGGAATTGGGAAAACCACATGAAATGGTGGTAAAAAATTCTACCCTTACATGCAAACTAAGAAAACACACTAACTCCTTGAAATTTATCAAAAATTTTACGTTCAGATCACATCAAAATCATAACAATTTTCACATTTTTTGAGAAATTGTAATGAGGGAATGTCACAAAATTTTTAAGGATGCTAGTTGACTAAACATGAGATCAAGAGAAACTTGCCTCAAAAGATGAACTTAGAGTGAAAAACATGAAACAGATAATTTTCATAGGGGTTGTTTCCAAAAATGAGCGTTGTTGATTTTGGGAACAACATGTCCTAAGTTGTCTCCCCACCAATTCTTCTTTTGGCTCTAAAATTTGGAAGTGGGGATATTGGGGTGGCAATACCTAGCATATATATGGGTAGTGGAACATATAGGATCATAGGGTAGTGCCTTGGGTGTTCTCCATAATTAATTCTTTATGCATGCACATTTATACCTAACTACAGTCTTTGATTTCTTCATCGTTTAGGGTTTTCAATAATTTTTTTTTCCATTTTTGGACTTCTAAATTTCACATCATTTTGATGCCATTTGTAGCTTATTCTCTCTTATATAGCTTAAGTTCATATTTTCCTTGTATATTTTATGTCACAGATGCTATAATTTCATCATTTTATTATGCTAGAAGATGGTTGAGCAAGTTGTTTAATGTGATTTCTTGATTAACATGTCAGCTCTTAATCCAATGGTTTGAGGTGTTTCCAAGATATGACATTAACAACCTTATCCAAAATATCTCATACCATTATATATTAATAATATCAATGACTTGAGATCCTAATTTAAGCAATTATCTTATGATTTAAGCCTTCACATATCAATGGTTAGAGATATTGCATTTAATCTTATGGATGAAGGGGCTTTTGAATTTTAAAAAAATCTAAGTGGGATGATTCATTTTATAAAATTTTATGATTTTATCCCTTTTCTAAAATAAAATTTGATAATTTAAGATAAGTGAAATATCTTTTGATCTGATGGTTTGAGGGGAATCTGGCCAGTGATGTAATATTGACATTTCAAAGTGGGTCACAAATTCCATCTATCACACCTCACACCATTAGGTCTTAGTAGATATAACACCTTGAGATATATCTTTTTATTTTTACATTAGTTAATATTTTTCCATGGAAAATATTAAAAATAAATAATTTGTGTGGGCTCCACCTTTTATTTTTAGCCAATGGCAATGTTTCCTTTTTAGTAAAGATCTAATGGATGAATATCATTCTACATTCATCAATATAGCTGATGCCTTCCACCTATCCCTTGAATTTTAAACATGACTTAAATTTTATATAAGTCTTTTGTATTTTAATAAAGTGTTAGCTCTTCTTTTTGAAAACAACTAGTTTGAGAGTTATTCATTTTGATCTGATGACTTAAGGGGAATTTAGTGGATCACATTAACAAAATTTTAAAAATTGTCTCAAGTCATTATTTTTTTAGAATATAAATGGATTGAGGTAAATATATTATTTTAAAATAAAAAATACTTAGTAATTCAAATCCATTTTTATTTATGGGAATTAGAACTTTTAGCCTCTTGATTCTCCTTCATTCTTAGCTCTATGGCTCCTAAAATCTATAAAATTATTTCTTTAATGTTGTATTGGAATAGGAGGATTTTAATTTGAAACCTAATGGGTCATATTCAAAGCTATTCAATTTTAAAAATGCTCATGCTTCATGAAAAATTATATACAAATATTACCTTTGAGTATGAACTCTCTTCTGATTTTTCTTTTGTAGCCTAGAGACTTTAACATTATGCAAAAAATTCCAAGGGCATAATTTTCGAACCCAAAATCATATTTAGCTTGTGTTTGTAATATCATACATTATTAATTAAAACCTCTGTGACATGATGTAAATAGATGCTCAAGCTAATATTTTTCAAAATTTGACTCTATTGACCCAATTTTCCACTCAATAAATATTTCACTAGGAAACCCTTATGTTATTATTGTGTTAAAAATGCACAACTTTAGTTGTGGTGGTGTTAATTTGTAGAAGACTAAATAAACACAATTCACAAGTAATAGGAAAAATGATACAAATAATTTTAACAATAATAGAATGAAACCAATAATTATATTAATGTAAATAAGTGTGTTAAAATCTCATACAAAAGAGGAACTTGGCTTCCACCAAGTCTTACCGACTCTAATCACTAGTCATTTTAACAACCTTTTTGGGAGAAACTTCACATTCACACATTTCAATAGCTTATTTAACACTCTAACTCTCTATGACTATAGTATTCTCCTTATTTTTCATGTATGAGGGGGACGGTATGCATCCTTTTATATAATATCAAGGAACTCCACCTCATTCCATTAAAATTATCTCTAAATAAATAGAATAAATATCTCAACTCACAATCAAGTAGGATTAGATTTAGACATTGTTGACCACATTTGATCCTAAAGGTCAAATTGGGGCACCTATAGGTAAAAAAATTGAGTTTTAGGTGTTTTTTGGGGTATAATATTGTGTCATAGAATGTATTATATGTATTTTGATGTTATTCCATATCATATTAGCCTTGGTCAATTAGTCTTTTATTCCATTTATCATTTTGAGTCATTTTAGGGATAGGTTATTTGGACTCATTGGGAAATGTGAAGGTTATAATTGTTTATTTAACATTCCATGTGTCATAATAGGTCTTAATCAGCTAACATAACTTAAAAGTGGAAGGTTCTTCAAAAGAAAGGGTAATTTTTTTGGGAAAAGAGAAGAGTTTGGCACTTATACATCTGATGGGGAAGTGTGACACATGGGAAAAGGTTTTATTATAAATATTTAGCTTATTTAGATCTATATAAGTTATTTAAATTATTTATAATTTCTAAAAATGCCAAAACCATTGTTTTCCTTTTTCATCCTTCTACACATATAGAAGTAGTCTTTAGGTTTATACTTGGTATGGTCAGCAAAGGAGGTTCTAGGTCAAATACATTTGGGAGGTGAAATTAAAAATAGATAGACTCATTTAAAAAATAATATTTTTAATAATGGTTTCTTGTTCTTTATGAACCATTCTCATGAGATTGACTATTTTTTTTGCTTGTTAATTTGTGTACCCTATAGTTTTTCCTTGGTTTGAGCAATTTTATATAATGTAATTGGTCATATTGGTTAAAATTTATGTTTAATACCTCATAATATTTTTTCAATGTTTTATTTAAATTTTCATGATGTTTTTATGAGAAAGGTATCTTAGTTTTTAAGAGGAAGGACTTTTCTGTGCAACAGGAAGATTTTCACCATGTTCAAGATTTTCATGCTTTGTCAATCGATACAAGGAGTTGTGACAAGTTATTTCTTATGTTTAAAATTTTATTTTTATCTCATTTCATATAAATTTTATCCTCCAAATCAATCTCCATGAAAGTTTAGTCATTGAGTGCCATACATGTAATTGCCACAGGACTGCCATACATATTCAACTAGGTGAGCTATGCAAAGCTCTAAACCACATACATGGAGTTGTGATGGAGGTTTTTAAATTTTTAACACACATTAATATAAAAGAAATAAATTTGATACTTTTCATTGAAATAATGAATACTATAAAAATAATCACTCCATCACCATTACTCAGTCTACACCATAGAGCTACACTTATAGGTATCATGCATGAGAAAACATGTGAGAATGAGGTTTGGTACTGATTTGAGGTCATTTATTTTTAAAATCATACATGTTATAGCTTGGTGAATGCCTAAAATTGATAACAAACATGTATATCCTACTAATTTCCTACCTTTTCATCCTCAGTCCTTGTGTGCATGATTTTGTCCACCTATAGGTGTCCTACATAGAGAACTAAAGAGACATATAGAGAGGTTTAAACATGTAGTGATATCATAAATAAGGAATTATCATGATGAAAATATCATGGTATAATTTTTTGAAAGTATGAATTTCTAAACAAGGTTGAAGGCCATCTTCAAAAAATGAGATGACCATTTGAGAGATAAAATCAATAGACTAAGAAAACAAAGGCATAAAGAATTTTGGTGGAAGTCATATGACAAGTTTAAAATGAATTTTTATGCATATAATGACCTGGTATTATAACCTATATCATGAATAATAACCTTAAAAAATTTTAAGGATAGAGGATTAGTGGAGGATATTGTTTGGGGCCCTTAGAGTTGCTCATTTAAACATTGATTTTCTCCAGTATCATCTACAGGTTTGAACCCTCAAGTGACCATGGGTATGCTAAAGAGAAAAAAAGGAATAATATTATGTTTTTATGTCCTCATGGAGTGAAATTAATACCAAATGGACATGAATATAATTAATGTGATGTGGATATATATTGTTTCAAGTCTCATTTACACCTATAGGTTTTCCATTAGGAAAATACCCACCTACAACAAGGAAGGCATACAATAGGTGAAGAATGGTGTATAAGTGATGGTATATAGGAGTGTTTTCATGTAAAAATAATTAAATGGTGAAAATTAACTTATTTTTATTCAAGGTATATTTATAGAGATCAAAATGCAGGATATGATTTCACCATACACTTGTGAAGGGTAAAGAGTAAGAAAATATAGTCAACTGTAATTGTAGATAGACCTTGAAATGAAGCATGGCATCTAAATGTTATATTGCATGAAATTAATGTGTAAAATGAATAAAATATTTGATAAATAACCATGGAAAATTCAAAAAGTGTTATAAACATGTTTTTAAGGCCTAATTCAAACATCAACACCTACAACCAACTATAGATGATTGTGATGCAACAGTAAGCCAAATCACATTGCCTAGGTGATCATCTATCCTAATAAGGTGGGTATGGGTCCAAATCAATAATTTATGATACTATAAGGTTTAAAATATTATTAATAAATATTTTCAAAGTCTAATCCATGTATGAAACCTATTGGAATAGATCTTTGAAGTAAAATATAGTTAGGAGTTTATTTGTATGGTCTAGACTAGATAGGGGTATGAGGAGTACCTAAAAGTGTGAAGTGATGAATGAAGAATATAATAAATTATATATGATAATAATATCCTAATTACATTCTCTTAGTGGAAATTTAATAAATAAAATGCTCAAATAAGTAAAAAATATAGTCCACACCAACAAACCTTGTATATAGTACTTTTATACAGTCAGTTTTGGGTTTTAAGGGATTTATAAGGTCAAATGATGTTATCAAGGGATAAAATTTGGTGGAGAAAATAGTTACCACTTGGATAACCCTATAAAATATCCAAATAGTTTGATTAAATAGGGCAAGTACCCTCTATTTTGTCTTAGATAGAGGGTACTTCCCCTTATGCATAAACCTATAGGTTTGAGGGATGAGTGATAAGGTGAGACCAGGAGATGTTTTAACCAATAAATGAGGTTTTTAAATATTAATAAAACCTATGTAAAAAATAAAACATCTCGCAAAGGGGAGAAACTAAATAAAATGTTCTAGACCCTCAAGGTTACAGTCAACCTATTAGGTAGGGTTTAGGCCTGGTATCCAAGTGGGAAATAATTCACACTTATAGCATTGGATATGAATTATAATTAATTTTAAATTATTTTGGGATCATTATAGAGGTTTTAAATCTCTTATTATTCATAAAAACCACAAGGAGAGTCAATTTTGGCTTGGGACCAATGTTAGGCCTGTGTAAATGGAGAAGAAAGCTCGATAGGCTAATTTTGAAAGCTCATATCTCTTTTGAGGATTTTAATGGAATTAAAATAATATATGAGGAGTTATATAGTGTTATAGGTAACATTTTTGTGTCATTATTTTGTAATTTAAATGTGAAACCTGCATGAACAAAGCTTAAGAGGGTAACCAAGCTAAAACCCTTACAAAACCCTTAGAAGGACCCAATTGGATAAATGAAGATAGATATGAATTTTAATGGAAAAAATGGAATTAATTATTATTTGGTGTTAAATATTAATCTCTCAAGCTACTCCCCATCAGGATTAGTTGTATAAAATTGTACAAATGGAGTGCAAAACATGATTTTCTTAATAGTTTTTTGTATTATGCAGGTTGTAGGAGGTTTCAAGAGATGAAAATAATATGAGAGTAAATATTAAGACTTAAGATAAATAAAATGTCAATTTAATTCATTTAAATAACTCCTAAGTGCCTAAACTAGTTGCTTCATCTCAACTAGTCAAAACTAGCATAGTGACCAAGCTAGTGAGAAGGGTGGAAAAATTCAAGTGAGCTGATTTTAAGGTTTTCCTAATGACTATAAGGACATAGAGAGTATTTTAAGGTATCATACAATCCATACCATTTATTTTCATATAAAATTTATGCATTTTTGGAGGCTAAGTGTGTAGGGTGCATGAAAGAAGAGTTTTTTTTGGACTACAGATGATGATGGATCATTATTAGATGATTATAGATGACCAAGCCTGTAAAAAATTCATGGATATGAATGTATTAAATAATTAACATCATTAAAATCATTATACTTGTGCCTAATTATTTTTGAGATGTTTAAATAGGTCTAAATCATGATGGCATTTTTCTGATCTAGAATGAGAACTTTCATGCCACTTTTCATGATTTTCATGCCTTGTATGGAAAATTTTCTCTTATAAAATTTCATGGTTCATCCCATATATTATTATAATTCAAAATTAAATCCTTTTATTATCTTAAAAAGTGTCCTTGTGACCCTTGGACTTCTCTCTTCTTCTCTCTCTCAAGTTCTATAAAAATTAGCCATTTTAGCTATTGTAGCTTATGCTCCACTTGAGTATGGTGAAGCCCTACTCATTTTCATACCATTTTATGAATAATAATAATGTTTTTTACCTCTTCATGACTATTAATAGTGTTTTATATAGGGATTATTGATTTTGATTAAGTGATAAATCTTATTTCCTTAGCACATTGTTTCATTATTTTATCCTATTTATAGTTGGAATGATTTTTCTTGTAGGGAATGTGAAGTGTTCTAGTAAGTGTCAAGGTTGAGTGAGTTATTATATTCACTAGCTCCATTAAATGTCTCTTGTCTAGTCCTCCTATCCTAACTATTCATCCATAACCTCATAATGTAACATTGATGTGAGAAGATGCAGATTGGAGAAGTGTATGTTTGGTTAGTCTCTTGGTTTCATGTGTAACATGTAGCTAGTTGGTATTCATCAATAAATTTTTAATATCACCTCCCTTGGGATATTTTTCTTTCAATTTTATCTCTCCCTTCCCCCTTAAAGTTTATGTGTAGTTGTGATCCAAAGTGGTACATCAAGGGGCTATACCTACCTAGTGATTCACCCCATCCTTAGGCTACCCACAAGCCTAAAGGTGTTTCAATGGTTCCACTTAGATGAGGAGAGATGAGACGTCTCCTCAAAGGGTGAAAATCTAAGTGACAATATTTTTTGGCATGGCTAGTGGGACTCTTGGTCTAAGAATTTGAAAGATTTTTGTAGTTGTATTTCAACAATCAACCTTTGGAGACATCTATCCAAGCATCAATGGCAAATCCAAAGTTAAACCAACTAGTAAAGTAGCCCACGTATTCCTTTTGAATATTTTTGATGATCATTCCTTGTGTTATTACTTCATAATGAAGTTTCATGGATGACCTTGGTGTTGAGTTCTGTTTTACACAATTTGGTGAGGTTTATCAAGATTATGGCATTCCCTATCATCCTAGTCATGACCCATAATAGTTCTAATATGACTCATACTAGATCAAATATAACACTTATTCACCCATTCATGAAGTGTATCATCCCTAGAATCATCCTTATCCATATATTGCTTCTAGTAAACCTAGTCACTTCTCAAGTCAATCCATTTCCACTATCAATCAAACTCTTTTGGGCTATGAGAAGTATATTTGAAACCTTGAAACACAAAGGGGACATAGTATAGATATTCCTAGGTATCTCATTCTTAAGGTGAGAGATGCATTATATTTGGTCAAAAGAGAGTGGGCACCTATTGAGAGAGCCAATTAAAAAAGGCTTACAAGTGAGATGTTAGATGTGAATGGCTTGGTTTCTTAGAGAATAAGCTAAGAATTCATGAAAGGCAACCTCAAAAAACCTATCCATTTTCATATCTACTTCCCCAATATTGTTATTAGTCCTATTTGACCCCTATTCATGAGCCTAATCAAACTTACCAAAGTCATCCTTTTCCCCATCAGCTGGAAGAGAGATTTGAAAAAAGAAACCTTATTTTTGAAGCTAATATTGATAGGTAGATTTAGTTGGCCAATAATAAAATGAATCATCCCATGTTAGTCTCAAAGGAAGTGGAATAAAATCCCTCATTTCCCTCTCCCATTACATCCCCACCTCAAGAAAATACCTCTATATATGACATTCCAAGTTGGAGACAAGGTGGTAAATCCAAGCCTAAAGATATTCCAAGTTTCTTGAACACTTCATCCACTCCTCAAATTACATCACCACCTTAAGAAAAGGATTCTAATCCTAACATCATAGGCTAGAGTAAGATAGTGGAATCATGGGGAAAGAAAGAGGATATAAGCATTATTAAGGAGTGTGAATTTGATTCTTTACAAGTCCATCCCACCCTTCCTCAAGAAGCTTCTTGTGTTCCATGTCAGCCCTCTTATATTAATTATTCTCATGATGATTCGTATTAAATTCAAGAAATAATTTTCAAAGAGAACCTAGCCAAGAAAATTCAAGAGCTAGAGTCAAGGATGAAATTGCTAAGTCAAGGTGTGATGGAAGGTTAAGACCCTAAATAAGATCCTATGCTTAACACACCCAATATAATCTCCCTCAAGAAAGTGTTCAATCTAAATTAAATGTGAATGAAGTGATTGTCAAGTGGAAGGAAGATAACAAAGCTATCTTAGCCCAAGGTCTACCTCCCCTTCCTCAAGAGCTCCCAAAAGAATTCCCTACAATGCATTTCCAATCTGATTTTGAGTCCTATGTTCCACCTCCACCAACTAGTTCATCTTGTCCTCACCGCATCAACATTTGTCTTGATGGACTTGTGGTATGGGAACCTAAAAAGGAGAATTTGGTTGAGGAAAATTCAAAACTCTTACTTGATGAAAATGCAACTCCTTGGCAACCTCGTTGTGTTAAGTTATCAAATTTCAAGATTCCTAGCCTTGGAATCACCAAGAAGGAGAAGGAGATTGAAGATATTACAACCCTAAAGAGAAATATTAGATTATGATAGATGAGGCACAATTTGAGATCCCCCAAGAGGTCCTAAGTGTGGAATAAGAGGTGAGTCCTTGTGTTGAGTCTTCTTGTTTGGTTGATGATGAAGAATGCTTTCCTTCTATTGAAGAAGAAATCTTAGATAAAGTCCTTTTGGATTATAAAAAAGAGGATGAAAGGGCTCCTCTTGTTGTATCCCTTCATGATGTTGTTAAAAGAGAAGATTAGGACATATGGTAGTAGTTTGAAAATATTTGCAATGAGTTTGAGCCTCTCAAGGGGTCTACAACTTATTTGAAGTTGATTGTAAGTGATGGTAACTAAGATGACATTATCCAAAATGTCATAAACGAGAGAGATCAAAGTTCACATCAGCCTTTGGAGGTCAATAAAATATTATTCTACCCTTAATCATCAAAGGATTAAGAAACTACTCCTCTTGAGATCATTCCTACAAAGAGGACACAAGTTGATCATGAGATGAAGAGTGGGCAACAATATGATGTATGTGTCCAAGGTCAAGAGGAATAATTCTAAATTGGTGACCTATTAAAATATGATCTACTTGAGATTATATCAATTGAAGTACCAAAAAATAGGTCTTATCTATCAAGTGTTCAATCCAAAGAGTAACATGCTTGGCACCATGATTCATCTCATGAAGAAGATGATGCAAGAAACTTTCCTTCTAGTCATGGAAAGGGAGGTATGCTTACTTGTTAGTCGTATATATTTGTTTTCTCCATATTTTCCATTTAGTTGTATATATTTGTTTGCTCCCTATTTTTCCTACGTTCTTTGAGCACATGTGTGTGTCTTTTTAGTGTGTTTGATTTATTTGGTGTATGTCCTTTATTTTATGTGTTTTAGGTAATCAAGTGGTATTATACTGATCAAATCATATGGTAAAAGGTATTATTGTTTAGTTTTATAATTTAGATGACTTCCTAAGCCCAATTGACTAATAATTCTACTGGTCTAGTTAGTATAGTAGGCATACTACCCCTATGAGTCACCAATTTTTGACCAAATTTGACTCTGTAGGTCAAATTGGGGCACCTATAGGTAAAAAGTTGAGTATTAGGTGTTTTTATGGGTATAATATTATGTAATAGGATGTATTATATGTATTTTGATGTTATTCTAGATCATATTAGTCTTTGTTAATTAGTCTTTTATTCTATTTATCATTTTGAGTCATTTTAAGGGTCATAAATAGAGCATTTAATAGGTTGTATGGCCTCCTTGGGAAATTTAAAGGTTATAAGAGGTTATGTCATGTCCCATGTATCCTAAGAGGTCTTAATCAACTGGCATAACTAAAAAGTGGAAAGTTCCTCAGAAGAAAAGGTAGTTTCCTAGGGAAAAGAGAAGAGTTTGGAACTTGTAAAGCTCATAGGGAAGTGTGCCACATATGAGAAGGTTGTAATATGACTATTAATATTAATTAAATACATTTTAGTGATTGAAATGCTTTGGAAGTGCTAAAAATTACCCAAAACCATTCTACTCCTTTTTCATCCTTCTAGACATACAAAACTAATCTTCAGGTTTGTACTTAGTATGACCAATAGAGGAGGTTATAGTGTTGGAAATATTGTCATTGATGTCAAAGGTCTAGAATTATTGGTGATAAAGGCCCCATTGCATTTAATGTTGTTTGTAATAGATATATCTTTGCTAATGTGAGTTAATATTTATTTAATATTAACGAATATATTTTTGGTTGCATATGAGACAAAAGAAGGGCCCATGGAGAAGTCAAAGAGTCATGGGGTAAAGACAAAAGAAGGATGGGACACATTTTCCCATGAAAAGTCATCTTGGGGAATTCCAAGAGTCACCAAGTGAAGACAAAAGAGGAAGGGCACAATTTCTCATGAAGGGACACTTTGAGGAATATGAAAAGTCACCAAGATAAGGACAAAAGAGGGAAGGACATTTTTGCTCATGAAGGGTCACCACATGACTTTTCAAAGGCAAGGATATGAAGGGTCATACAAGTTTGGTGCCAATTTCCATGAGGATTGAAGGGTCACAAAGGGGGAAGGCCAAAGGTCATTTGGATAGCTATAAATAAAGGCTTGATAAGCCATTTGTAATATGGAAGAGAGGTTGATTTGATATTGTATTATCTAGCTTAGAAGAGCAATTGTGAGAGATGAATATAATTTTTATTTGTTATATCTAGCTTAGAGGAGTAAAGGTGAGAGAGAGGAAAGAGATGTTGTAATGAACTATCATTTGTTGAGATAGCAACATTGAGAGATAGTTGTGTGGTATACATAAAGGGGCTAGTGCTCATGAATTATTGTTGGGTTGGTGCTTGGTAAAGGGGTTGGTGCTCTTGTGGGTTGTTGCTCATGAATTATTGCTGTGTTGGTGCTCAACAAAGGGGTTGGTGCTCCTGTGGGTTGGTGCTCATGAATTTTTTCTAGGTTGGTGCTCGGCAAAGGGGTTGGTGCTCCTGTGGGTTGGTGCTCATGAATTGTTGCTAGGTTGGTGCTCACAAATTATTTTTGGGTTGGTGCTAGGCAAAGGGGTTGGTGCTCTTGTGGTTTGGAGCTCATGAATAGTTATTGGGTTGGTGCTTAACAAAGGGTTTGGTGATCCTACAATTTGGTGCTTGTGAATATTTTTTGGGTTGGTGCTCATTCATATACTTGAGATTGTTCTCCATGGTTTTTCCCACATTGGGTTTCTACGTTATATCTATTGTCTCTCTCTATCTTGTGCGGTATTTATTGTTTGAGTTTTATTGCATATCTTGAATGTTTGATTAAATAGAATTTGATCAAGGGAAAGTTTTATAAGATATATGATATACTGATT
This sequence comes from Torreya grandis, assembly GCA_037957365.1. Classification (NCBI taxonomy): domain Eukaryota; kingdom Viridiplantae; phylum Streptophyta; class Pinopsida; order Cupressales; family Taxaceae; genus Torreya; species Torreya grandis. The sequence goes on from JARHVA010002314.1 coordinate 219,561, forward strand.
CACCCCCCCTCTCAGTATATCCCATGCTTAACAATTGGTATCAGAGCAGGTTCCTTCAGAAAGGGTTTAACAGTTTGAAGGTAGATCAAAGAAAAGCATAAGATGGCCAAGTAGCTAAAGAAGGAGAATCAAGAGTTGAAATCTATGGTTGAGGCTCTTAAGGAATAGGTGTGTATCTTGGATTCTAAGTTGGCTATAGAAGTAAAAGAAAATAAGATATTTATTTAAGATCTTAAGAATCAGTTAGATCAAAAGAAGAAGAGTGTAATCAGTTGATGGTTGAGTTAGGTTATTTAAATGATAATCATGAGAATCTTATAATAAAGGTTGAGAAAGATCATGAAATATTAGTCCAAGGAAAGAAGGATGCAGGTTTTGAAGGCAAATTGAAGAAGCCGATCAGGTAGCCCAATGCTTTTAAGTTTTCAAATTCTTTTCATGGCCATTATTTTTTTTGTCATCATGTTGGTTATAGGGAAAGAGACTGTATGAGGAAAAGCAATAAGTCAAAGGAAGATCTCAGTCACATTTAAGAAAAAGGTATGTGAAATTTTGTTTGCTTTTGTTATCATAAGGTTGGCCATATTGCTAAATTATGTCAAAATAAAGTAAAGAGATATTCAGAGTATGTCAAAGGTTACAGAGCCCCTAAAAGATATGATAAGAGTAAAATTAAGGTTTGGAGACCTAAAATAGTAAAGGTTGATCAGGTTGAGTTTAAGAGTGAAAATGAATTACTTTCTATAGTAGATAAAGAATCAGATAGGAAGGATTATGTAGAATCTCTTGTTACATTTGAGCATGAGCTTTGTCAAGATAAGATAGTTGCAAAAGTTGAGAAGATGAAAAACATCATAAATGATAAGTTTAGTAAATTAAAAAGGTTAGACATCCTTAAACCGATTCTAAAAGAAAAACACAAGAGGATCAAGGAAGAAACAAAGGAGATGTGGGAATCTCCTAAGATTTGTTTCTAGGACCCTTTTGTGTGGTGTGTCTCTTCTAGGCTTCAAGGAGACACTTTTAAGAAAAATTGAAGCATGGTGGATGCTATTGGGTCTTGGCTATGTTGCATGACAAGAAGGTGAGTTGGTAGATTAATTTGGATATCTTTTGAGGGAATAGATTTTTGAAATTTTTTTTGCACTGGTGTTAAGGTTTGAGGCTATTAGAATGATTCTTGCATATGCAGTGTTTTATAGTTTTAAAGTGTTTCAAATGATTATGGTTACAATAAATTAGAATGTTAAAAAAGAGATAATAGTTTTAGAAAGAAGGAAAAGGATACTCATGCAAATTCAATGAAGAAGGATTAGAGTTTCCAAGCTCCATTCATCAGGAAGAAGGTTCAGACATGTTCATAGCAAAAGAAACAATCTTGAGATTCTATGTTGGTGCAAATAGATTTGCATGTAAGAAATAAAAATCAACCATGGTTCGTTGATAGCAGATGTTCAAGGCATATGAAAAGAGATAAGATTAAAGAATATCAATGGTGGCATATTGAAATTCGAAGATAAAACCATTGCCAAGATAACCGGAAAAGGTATTTTATGTTTGGATATTAGTAAAACCAAAGCTAAGAATGTTTTGTAAACATAATCTATTGAGTGTAAGTCAATTATGTGTTCAAGGATACACATTAAAGTTTTATGCAAAAGGTTGTGAGATTAGAAGAAAATATTTAAATGAGTTGATTGCAGATTCTCAAAGGACATGCAATGATTTATTAGATATCTTCTCAAAGGCACGATCAAAAGATACATTCAAAGATCTGCAAGAGGAGTCGGGAGTAATTTATATTACTTCCTACCATTGATTTTCAACATTAATTGAGGGGGAGCTAAGTGTTAGCTCTAGGTAGGCCCTTTGCCATTGATGTCAAAGGGGGAGAATAATAGGTATAGGGATAGGTGAAAAAATAGGTACAGGGAATAGGTACAGGTTGCTATAGTAAGATGGAGTTACTGTATGTTTTCAGATGATAGTATGTGTAGGTGATAAGATGTGGTAGTTTCAGAATTGAGGTTGCCATCAATGACAAAGGGGGAGATTGTTGGAAATATTGTCATTGATGTCAAAGGTCTAGCATTATTGGTGATAAAGGTCCCATTGCATTTAATGTTGTTTGTAATAGACATATCTTGGGTAATGTGAGTTAATATTTATTTAATATTAATGAATATATTTTTGGTTTCAAATGAAACAAAAGAAGGGCCCTTGGAGAAGTCAAAGAGTCACAAGGTAAAGACAAAAGAAGGATGGGACGCATTTTCCCATGAAGAGTCATCTTGGGGAATTCCAAGAGTCACCTAGTGAAGACAAAAGAGGAAGGGTGCAATTTCTCATCAAGGGACACTTTGAGGAATAAAAAAAGTCACCAAGATAAGGACAAAAGAGGGAAGGACATTTTTGCTCATGAAGGGTCACCACATGACTTTTCAAAGGCAAGGATATGAAGGGTCATACAAGTTTGGCACCATTTTCCATGAGGATTGAAGGGTCACAAAGGGGGAAGGCCAAAGGTCATTTGGAAAGCTATAAATAAAAGCTTGAGAAGCCATTTTTAATATGGAAGAGAGAGGTTGATTTGATATTGTATTATCTAGCTTAGAAGAGCAATTGTGAGAGATGAATATGATTTGTATTTGTTATATCTAGCTTAGAAGAGCAAAGGTGAGAGAGAGGAAAGAGATGTTGTAATGAACTATCATTTATTGAGATAGCAACATTGAGAGATAGTTATGTGGTATACACAAAGGGGTTGGTGCTCACAAATTATTGCTAGGTTGGCGCTCAATAAAGGGGTTGGTGCTCCTGTGGGTTGGTGCTCACAAATTATTGTTGGGTTGATGCTCAATTTTTTTTTTGGGTTGGTGCTCGGTAAAGGGGTTGGTGTTCTTGTGGGTTGGTGCTCCTGTAAGTTGGTGCTTGCGAATATTGTTTGGGTTGGTGCTCATTCATATACTTGAGATTTTTCTCCATGGTTTTTCCCACATTGGGTTTCCATGTTATATCTGGTGTGTCTCTATATCTTGTGTGGTGTTTATTGTTTGATTTTTATTGCATATCTTGAATGTTTGATTAAGTGGAATTTGATTAAGGGAAAGTTTTATAAGATATATGATATACTAATTCACCCTCCCTCTCAGTATACCCCATGCTTAACATATAGGTCAAAATAATTTGGGAGGTGAAATTAAAATTATATATATTAATTTTAATAACAATATTTTTAATAATGGTGGCTTGTGCTTTATGAACCATCCTCATGTAGCTGACTATGTTTTTTTGCTTATTAATCTATGTACCCTATAGGTTTTGCCTTAGTTTGAGCAAATTCATACAATAAAATTGGTCATATTGATTCCATATTATTTTTACTCCCTCATAATATTATTTATATTCTTTTTTTCAAATTTCATTATGTTTTTATTAGCAAATTAGCTTAGGTTGCAAGAGGTAATTTTTCACCATGTTCAAGATATTCATGCTTTTTAAATGGATTTAGGGAGTTGTGATAAGTTATTTATTATTTTACTCCCTCATAATATTATTTATATTCTTTTTTTCAAGTTTCATGATGTTTTGATGAGAAAAGTAGATTAGGTTGCAAGAGGAAGCACTTTTTTATGCAATAGGTAGTTTTTCACCATGTTCAAGATTTTCATGCTTTGTAAATGGATTTATGGAGTTGTGATGATTTATTTATTATTTTTAAAATGTTTTTTTTGTCTCATTTCATCTCAAGTTCATTCTCCAAATCAATCCCTATGAAAATTCAATCATTGAGTGCCATATAGTTAATTGCCATATGACTGCTATACACAGTCAACCAAGTGAGCTATGCAAATATCTAAACCACATTCATGGAGTTGTGATATAGGGTTTTAAAATTATAAAAAAAACATTAATATAAAATATAATCAAGTTGATACTTTTCATTAACATAATGAAAACTATAATAGTAATCACTCCATCACCATTACTCAGTCTACACCATAGAGCTGCACTTACATGTATCATGCATAAGAAAACATGTGAGAAGGAGGTTTTATACTTATTTTATGTCATTTAATTTTAAATTAATTCATTTTATAGCTTTTTTAAGGCCTAAAATTGATAACAAACATGTATATCCTACTCACTACCTACCTTTTCATCCTCATTTCTTGTATGCATGATTTTGTCCACCTACAAGTAGCTTGAACAAAGAGATAAATATCCATATAAAGAGGTTGAAACATGTATTTATTACCATAATTAAGGTATTATTATGCTTAAAATATCATGGTATATTTTTTTTAAAGGATAGATTGCTAAACAAGGTTGAAGGCCATCTTCAAAAAATGAGATAATTGTTTTAGAGATCAAATCCCTAGACTAAGAAAATAGAGGCCTAAAGCATTTTGGTGGAAGTCATATGAAAAGGTTAAAAATTAGTTTTGAATAATATAATTACATATTATTTTAAATTATATCATGGATAATAACCTTGAAATTTTTTAAGGATAGAGGAATAGTGGAGGATGGTGTTTGGGGGCCTTAGAGTTGTTCATTTAAACATTGATTTTCTCCAGTATCATCTACATGTTTTAAACCCTCAAGTGACCATTGGTATACTAAATATCAAACATGGCATACTATTATGTTTTGATGGAATCATGGAGTTAAATTAATACCAAATGGACATTAATATCATTAAGGTGATGTGGATATATTTTTTTCAAGTCTCATTTACACCTATAAGTTTTCCATTAGGAAAAAATACCCACCTACAATAGGGAAGGCAGATAATAGGTTAAGAATGGTGTATAAGTGATAGTATATATGAGTGTTTTCATGGAAAAAGTATTAAATGGTGACAATTATATTATTTATGTTCAAGGGATATTTATAAAGATCAAAATTTAGGACATGACTTCACCATACACCTGTGAGGGGCAAAGAGCAAGAAAATGTAGTTAGCTGTAACTATAGACAGACCTTGAAATGAAGCATGGCATATAAATGTTATATTTCATGAAATTAAGGTGGAAAATGAATACAATAATTTATAAATCATAATGGAAACTTCAATAAGGGTTCTAAACATGTTTTCAATGTCTAATTCCAATTATCAACACCTACAACCAACTATAGATGACTATGATGCAATAATGAGCCAAAGCACATTACCTAGGTGATGTTTTAGCCTAAATAAGGTGGGTATAGGTTCAAATAATTGATTTTATGATCCTATAATGTGTAAAATATGATAATTCAATGTTTTCAAAGTCTAATCCATGTAAGACACCTACTGGAATGGAGCCTTGGAGTAAAATATAGTCAAGAGTTTGTTTGTATAGTCTAGACTAGATAGGGGTATGAGGAGTCCCTGAAAGTGTGAAGTAATGAATGAATACTGTGATACATTATATATTATCATGATTTACTAATGACACTCTCTTAGTGGAAATTAAATAGAGAAAGTGCTCAAACAAGTGAAAAACATAGTCCACACCAACAAACCCTACACATAGTACTTTTACGTAGTTAGTTTTGGGTTTTAAGGGTGTTAGAAGGTCAAATGGTGTTATCAAGGGATAAAATTTTGTGTATAACATCCTTGCCACTTTTATAACCCTATAAAATATCTAAATGGTCTGACTAAATAGGGGAAGTACCTTCTATTTTGTCTTAGATAGAGGGTACTTCCCCTTGTGCATAAACCTATAGGTTTGAGAGATGAGTGATAAGGTGAGACTAGGAGATATTTTAACCTTTAAAGGAGATTTGGGAAGATAAAATACACCTATGGAAAACATAGAAACATCTCAAATATGGGAGAAACTAAAATGAATGTTCTATACCCTCAAGGTTACAGTCAACCTATTAGGTAGGGTTTAGGCCTGGTGTCCAAGTGGGAACTCATTCATACTTATATCTTTGGATATGAATTATAATTCATTTGTAAATTATTTTTGGATCATTATAGAGGTTTTTAGTCTCTTATTATGCATATAAACCACAAGAAAATCCAATTTTGGCATGGGACCAATATTAAGCCTATGTAAATGGAGAAGCAAGCTCAATAGGCTAATTTTGAAATCTCATATATATTTTGAGGATTTTCATGGAGATTAAATAATATAAGAGTTAGATAGGGTCCTAGGAAACCTTTTTGTGTCATTGGTTTGGAATTTCAATGTGAAACCTGCATGAACAAAGCTTATGAGGGTAAATAAGTTAAAACCCTTAGAACGACCTAATTTGAGAAATGAATTTGGAGATGAAATTTAATGGAACAAAATTGAATTAAATATGATTGTATTTTAAATATAAATCTCTCAAGATACTCCCCATCAGGATTAGTTAAATGAAACTATACAGATGGTGTGTAAAATATGCTTTTCTTGATAGTTTTGTGCATTGTGTAAGTTTTACGAGGTTTCAAGAGATGAAAATAATATGTGATGGAATATTAGGACTTAATATAACTACCAATTTAAATTTAATACTTTGGAATAAATACTAAGTGCCTAAACTAGTTGCTTCATCTTAGCCAATGGAAATTGGCATAGTGACCAAGCTAGTGAGAAGGGTGGAAAACTTCAAGTGAGCTAGTTTTAAGGCATGTATGATGCCTATAAGGACATGTATGGTATTTATATGTGTAATTAACTACCTCCCATGTATTTACATGGAAAATTTATTCCTTTTTTGAGGCCAAGTGTGTAGGGTACATGAAGGAAGAGTTTTTTTGGACTACCGATGATGATGGCTCATTCCCAGATGATTTCAAATGACTAGGCCTAAAACCAATGCATAAACAGTTTTGTATTAAATCCTCCCCCTTCATTTAAATCATCATAATTTTCCCTAATTAGTTTTGGTATGTTCAAATAGTTCCAAATCATTAAGGTAGTTTTTCGATCTAGGTTATTAGAAGTGCTTCAAAAAGTAAATTTTAACTAAGATTCTCAGTAAAACCTTTACTAAATTATTTTAATCAAATTTATTTCAATAAAATAATTAAAATAAAAATGAAACCCATCTCACTAAGCATTGTAAAAAAATAATGGACTAAAATTTTATATTAAAATCTACCTGTATATCAGCCATAACATAGGATCTCTACTTAATGTGGGACTATTTCATGTAAAGAACCTCTAGATCTAGATAGTTTTATTTCCTAAAATAGTGATAATATACCTAAACTACTTCATAAAAAAGAAAATATTAAAGTAGAAAAGAGAGAGAGAAAAATATAAAATAAATGGTGATGCACCAAAAAAGAAATGGGAAGATCTCCTACCTATATGAACACAATGTTATCTAGTATGAAAGAAGGGAAATTAAAAAAAATGGATAAAATAAAGTGTAAATGGAAAGAAATAAACCACAAATGGAGTTATAGTAGCAAGATCAGAGCCAAGGGGTAATGACAAAAAATTAGTGATAAAATTTGTTACGTATAGGAAGTTTTCACTATCACATTTTATTGCAATGAGGGTTCAAGATATTCATACACATCAAAATAATAAGGGTTAAAATATGAATTCTAGAATTTGGTAGACTTAGAAGTATAGGAAATCCACACTTTCTCAAATGAGTAATTTTTTCATATATAAAAGAGAGGAGAATAAAAGAGAGGGAAGATAATTTAATATTCATCTTCTTATTGCCCAAGTAGTGGATAATTGAATGGAACTATGAATTTGTCCCCTATATCAAGCTTTGCAAGGTAGCTAAGGCAATTTTTAAAAATATCATGATGTCCATATTATCTAAATCTATCCATAATTACTTTTTAAAACTTATTTCTCATTTTGAATAAATCAAAAAATATTCCTCATGATGCCCATGCTTCCTTACATACTTAGCCTATTAAATTTGGACTTTAGCTACTTGCATATTATATAAAAAGAAGATGAAAATTTATTTTTGAATATTTAAATAATGGTGGGCTCCCATTTTATTTCCATTATCTTCCCTTTTATCTCATAATTTTTAAATTCATGGGCTCTTTTCAAAATAACCTCTTATATAAGTAAATATGAGAAGCCCAATAATTAAATATAGCTTTAGATTTAAAGCATAAATATAACTTTATCTTAGTTACAGAGGAGTTTATCAAATAAGTTACGAGTAGGCCATGTGATAGAGCAAAGGTGTATAAGGACTAGTCAAAAAAGTAGGAGTTACTTCAGATGTTATTTTGCACTAATGTGTTTGTCAAAATAGACAAGAAGGGATCCCCCCACATTGACCTCCCATAATAATGACCTAAAGTGTGATTACAAGTTATGAAATACCTGACACTTGAATGTGAACACACATTAATTTAAAGTAATCATTTTTTGTTGTTAAATCATTTTCATGGGTATAAAATTAGTCTCTCCTTTTATCTTCTCAAATCACTAGAGAGTACCACTCTCACCCATCAAGTTAATAATGCCAATACTATACTACACTGAGGTCTCATCTTGCTCCTGATGAAGCATGAACAAACCATATAGGGCAAGGATGTTCCTCTAGTGGGGTCCTCTACTGAGGAGGACTCCCTTGAGGATGAACCTACCTAAGGATCCTACCATTCATCACCCAGTACCCCCCAAGCCAACCCTTTATCCAAAATTTATGATAAAGACCTCCCTCTAAAACTTATTATCCCCAAACCCAAACTGATCCTTATGGATGAGGGCACCTATATGGAGGTGGCAAAGAAAGCAAAATTTCCCCTATCAGAGGACATTAAACACAATAAAGATCAGTTAAAATTTTGTAATAGCAAGTTGCATGAGGCCAGGGTGAATCTGGTGGGACTCATACAAGAATAGAATACCTTGAATAAAATAGTTCAAAAAATGATCCAATCCTTCACCCATTCTACTAATTTGGGTAAGACCCCTAAGAAGGAACACATGATAGAGGTGGATACCCCCTCCTAATATCTCCAACACTAATCCCATCAAGAAGACTCTGGTACATGAACAGGTGCTAAAAAGACCATGAATGATCTTACCCAGAGATGACACTAAAGGGCTTGACAAAAAACAAGGGCTAAAGTTTCAAAGAAAAAGCAAGGTGAACCAGAGAAGAAGACTAAAGAAGAGAAGGATCCATCAGAGGCCCCCTTCTTGAACTATTTTTCATTTTATATCTATTTTTTTGCCTCCCATGGGGATAATGAGATAGTTGTTGTTTCTGCTTGTTATTCTATCCCTTGGGACTTTCTACTCTATTTTAAAACCTTTTAACTATAGTTATTGATCCCTATAAAAATGGGTCTTTTACTCGATCAAATAAAAAAGCATAAATGGAACCATTTAAGATTAGAAATTAGATATTAGATTTATTAAAATAATGGACCTAAAAATATTTGAGCTTGGTGAAATAATTTTTTAAATAGTAACCACCATGGAAATGTAGACACCAAAAAAATAAAACAAAATATAAGTGACTACACCCAAGTTATTCACTCAATAATTTGGTGACTTGACTCATGGCAAAACTCATAAAATAAGATGAAAATAGGATCCTATAAAAACATGGATGCACACAAAATAAAACATGTACACATGCAATCAAAAATTCACACATAAATAGTTAATGTAATATTGTAAAAATCATAATGTAAAACTATCAATGTGATTAGAGATGTATAAGATACTATAAAAAATTTAGTAACCAATATAGCTAGATTAATGTGATAAATGAAAAGCAAGGATAAATATCACCATGCATTAATATTATCAAATGGCCATGCCCCCAAGCTAGGGAATATTTTCTATAAAGTTATCTCATTTAAGGCATGGGCGTACCATGTGAAATTATGTAACCTATGAACCTACATAACATTCACTCCACAAAAATATCATGAAAATATTATGTGCAAATCATGGATGATAAAAAACTCTAGAATAGTTAAATATGGTGCATTTATAAATTAGTATTTTTTAAATTTTGAAATATTTCCAATGTTTATGAATTTTTTATTTTTTTCCAATTTTTTTGAGTTTTCAAAAAAATCTAATGTTTTTGAATTTTAGAAAATTTCAAATGCTTTTAAAATTTTGAAAATTTCCACCCCTTGATGGGAAATATATGAGTCATGTAGTCATTTGGCATGATAATCATAACATGATAAAGTGCATAAATTTTGTTTTGAGTATCAAAATCCATGTAATAGTAAAATTAAATTACATAATATATGTTTCAAAGTGTAATGTAAAAATCAAGATATCATGACATATGATAAAACCAACTACATTCCAAGGCCAAATATATGTGAATCACTAGTTGAGGATATTTGTGTATTTTGGGAAGACCTCCCACCTCCCTATTGTGGAAAAAATCTTAAATAAATTCATATGGAATAATGATAGCCAACATATGTCAATATTAGTGTGAAAATCACAGAGTCAAGAATATTTAATGCCTAATTGTATGTATAGAAAACAAGCATGAGTAAAATCTCCCCCTAAAACCTCAAAGTAGAATATTTATTCAATTGAATAATGTAGTGATGATAAAATATCCACAATATGTATTAAGGCATGTGAGTACTATGGCATGTTAAAGTGATAAATGTATAATAAATACAATGTGTTGGATGAAATTACTATGTCACACCCCCATGGATAGATTATGTTAAAGTCATGCTTATACAAAAACCCATTATAGGTAAATGAGAAAAATGTGATGGATAAATTCTCCCACTTAGGAAAAAATTCATATATATATATATATATATATATATATATATATATATATATATATATATATATATATATATATATATATATATATATATATATATGTCAATAAATATTGTGCTTGGGTACAATGTCCTAATAGGCAAAAAAAAAAACATTTGTGTATGGAGCCATGATATTGACTTTTTAGTTGTATATTTGGAAGAAAATAGAAACTAACACAAGGAAGAATTAGGATGCACATAAAAAATGAGGAAAACATCTTGAAAACTATAAGGATGAGATGAGAAGGATTCTGACCATCTATATGATTCCCTTAGAACTCAATGCATGTTATGAAAAAAGGTTTTGATAAATATGTTATCATCATTGAGAAGACTAATGTAAGTTATAAGAATAGGATAAAAAATCAAGAGGTAAAGTCTAATGAAACATAATAAGAAGCATGAAACAATTGAAAATAAAAGGAAAATTCTATGAAAAATAGGTAAAAGGGCCATATTCTGCAATTAAGTTCAAAAAAAGGGCCAATGTTCTATCCTAAAAAATTTGACCTTCATTTTTTTGAATTTTTGAGGACACATAATATTTTCCTATTAAATGATCAATGGAATACTCATTATGATATCAATATGATTTTCACAATTCTTATCTTGATGGAATTAAGTTTAGTCAGAGTCATTATCAAAATCAAAGGGACCTAAATTAAATATAGGCAACAACATGAATTCAATATTTTGCTAGGATTATTGTGATAACCTCTTCTAGGTTTCCATAAAAATATAAAATATCATCCTATGCTGATTTTTATAAAATTATGGAAAACTAGGATTACATAATTATCTTCAATAAAAAATATGGTAACATAGCTAAAAATTATTCATGAAAGATCTACCCAAGTACACACTTTTATTTTGGTTAGGAAAACAAGTCTTACCCTATAGTTGAAAAGGTAAACTTAATGTCACAATTTGGCCATCTAGGTTAACCAACCATCTCATTAACAACTATCATACAAACATCACTTTATATATTTTTTAAAAAATGATTAATTCTACTACATTAATATTATATGGAAAAAATCATTATTCTAACATTTATTTGATACCCAAAATAGTTACCACATAATATCTTAAATAAATCACAACATCCATTTCACATGACTACTAGTACAAATGTCAATTATATAATCTAACCAAAATACTTTAATTCACTTAAGATTAATATTTATCCTACTAGAATATAATAAATATGATATTTAAATCAAATGGTAGACTTAATAAATAATATTTAATCATAATTATATGTACATGTCTTTGTTAGTAAGTAAAAGATTTATTGAAGTGACATATAGTCAAAATGCTATATTCACACCAAGGCTTGATAATTATACTAAATGCAATTAATATCACCAAAGTAACATAAAAATAACACAATGTTTATTGAAAATAAGGTAAAGTTTCAAAAATTAGACAAAACATAGAGTTTCCAAATCCCAATACATTAAACTTACATCATTATGACACTCCATTTTATACTACCACTAAGATGAATACCATCAATAGTTGGCAAAATTTATTATATTATACCATGATTACCACACAAAAGGATTAAAAATCCCATATCAATAACTATCCAAAGTTTATTACAAAATACTATATTATGAAAATACAAGCCCCAAATATCTCTTAACACTTCTCCTTTGTAAGACTCAGTACCATTTAACAAAGATATAGTCCTCTATTCACAATATTTTAACATAGATATTGATTCCAAATTATCACATGATACTAATGGTGATAAATAAAAAATAAACATATCTATTCAAACATATGATGACCTAAAACTTGTTCCTGAAGATTGAAATGAATCTTGTCTCTTGGCCTTATGCCTAAAATTCATGTATGACCTCAACATAATAGGTATAGTCAAACCAAAGAGATTTGAGAGTCTAATTAAAATAAATCAATAGTAAGCCTACTTGTCTACTATCTTATAAATATTTATGCTATATGTTTGATCAAACTATTAAGTAATCTTTACATTCCTTAGCCACTCAAAACAACTCAATATCATGTCAACTATCATGAAAGAAACTATAGTCATCCTATAGAAAATATCATTACATAGTCCAAATGGATGCAAGTTTAACAAGAAAACTATTTAACTATGCTTCCAAGACACAATTATCATTAACATCAAAGATAATATTCTAATAGTATAATAAATAAAGAAATCCAATGTGTATTCACATTTTTATAACATTAAAAATATCAAGATCATTACATAAAATGAACACCTTGTTTTTATACTAAATTTATAATGAAATAGAGTAAAAGAAACTTTCAATGTTAATACACTTTAATAATTAACTTAGTACATTTTTTTGTCCTTCATTTGTATTAACCCTAACAATGTGCAATGTAGGTAAGATCAATAACCAACATGTCATTATGGGAATATCAACACATAAAAAAGAAAGATTCAGCAATACATTAATTTTATTTAAGGCATAATTCATATAATGAAAGAAAGAATAATGTACACAACATATGTTTCTCCTGCATACACTAAAAAATTTAGGAATCATTATGAAAAAAACATATATATACCACTATAGTCATCATTATTTAAATAATAAATCAATTAAAGTAAGAGATAACAAGCCATCTACTTGAAACTAATATCCTAATGGTAGTTGGTATTCAAATCATGATCAAATTAGAGAGCAATTTTTAACCCCAAAGTTTGGATAAGTATAACCAATAACATGCATACATGTACAATAGATAAAGGCATATACAAATACCAATAGTCTAAGAGAATATAAGAGTGGAATACATAAATATAATCAACTTTTGTACTAGCACCTAACACGTATTTATAGTAAGATACACATGAGATTAAAAAATTAAGTCAATGTGCACATACAAAAAAATAACATACAAATACCACATGTATCCATGAATTACATCAAATATCATAGAGGATAAATTATGAATAATTATGATTGATGGATGATTATAATAGGAACTTGGGAAGGTAAAAAATAATATTAATTAGATATATTGGAGCAGAGTAACACATTAGCTACCAAGTGGATGATAAAGACAATAAATGATGATTGGTGGAAATTAAGCTACAAAATGACACATGAGGCTATTTGAATTCCCATAAAAGGAGGCACATGATATGGAAAATAATTCAAACAAAAATAAAGGAAATGATACTAAAATGGTCACAAGATAGATGGAAAGAAAGAGTAACATGGTTACCTATAGTAATTTTATATTCTTTTGAGCACCATTGTGAGCTATATAGTCCTCAACTATTAAAAAATGAGAAAGGATAGTGTTTATATGTATTTAAATCATGGTTATGAAAATTTTCATACTAAAGGAATGAATGATCTTTGTATACTATGTGCTTGTGCTATAGCTTACTCTTTTTTCCTTATAATGATGAAGTAACGAGCCTATACTTTTGTTCATAATATTATTACATGTAATGAAGCACTATTTGTTGAGTGAATGACTAATTGAATAAATTAACATCCTTATATTTTTATTCATATATATGTATTATTGCAAACATAGATTAGTAATAAACTATAAAAGACTTTGAGTAACCCTACGTGTGAGATGCATGCATGAATATGTGAATGAGACCATTTCCATCTAACCCTAACCCAACCTAGTTTACCTCTTTGTGCCTTGGGTGAGCATGCAAGGAAATATTCATGATGTGTTGATACCAAATATTCATGCAAGGAAATATTCAGGTGAGCATGCAAGGAAATATTATAGAATTATATAGATTAAGTGTTAGAATGCATATAAGGACTAACATGTGAGTAACCACTAGGATACCAAACTTTTGGTTCTATTTCTAGGAAAGGTTGAATGTTATTGTTGCAATGGTGAGAAAAGATGATGTACTATATTTATTTTGACAATATTGAATGTTGGTTGGACTAGATAAAGGAAACATTTTTACAAAATCACCCCAGCCATAGTGGTTAATAACTAAGAGAGTGGGTAAAATAAAAAGTGAAAAATGAACTTTATGAGGTGTTATTCTATGTAATTTCATTGCATCTACACACATGGATTACAGATTATGTTATAAAAAAGAGTAAAAAATATGGACAAAACTACTCTTGGATTAAATAATACATGGAATAGCTAAGGAATCTAGATGTATTTTGGACTAAAGCAATTGATATTTGGTGGTGTGGGGTGTTGATTAGCTACATGATGAAGTTTATTATTTCCACATTTTCCTATATAAATGAGGCCAAATATAAGTTTTTTTGAAAGATTATAGACTCATATTTGAATAATTTTATACTATAGACCAATAAATTGATGTTATATAGTGGGATAGAGAAATTTCCAATGATTAGCCAAGTCCTTACATGCATGAGTGGCACATATGGTATAAGGTGAAGAGGGAATATATTTATGAGTTAAAAAGAGACAAAATAATTAGCATGGAAGGACCAAACAAGCATGAGATTTTATGGCACAAGTATGATGAAGCTCTGTAGAAAGTGATGGATGAGAAGGTCCTTCAGTGAAGGGGATATTCTGACTTAGGAGATACCATGAGGACCCTTACAAGGTGAGATTTGCATGAGGGATACTCTTACGTAGAGGATATGGACTTTGGTGATGAAGTATATACCAATAATATAAATATTTAGAGGGATAAGATACAATTATCTAATAAAAAGACATATGAGGACATACTACCATAGATGTGCTTGATTCCCCTCTATCTGAAGCACAAACTCAAGTGACTTGCCCAAAACTAGAAGTAGACAAAAATGTTGAGAATATGCTAGACATAGGAGGTTTTTAAACACATGATGAAGAAATAAGTTTGTTGAAGTAGATCATTCCTTACCAAAATCTTAAAATAGTTGTTACACAAAACACATAAACTTTGGTCCTAATGATGTTGGGAATACCAATGATGAGAAGAGGTATATCCCCTCAAATGAGTGGTATAACACAAAGTAAAAAAATAAGCACTTGAGGACCATTAATATCCCAAAAATTCCTCCAAGTTACTAAATAAAAAATATTACAAGCTATTGTTGGAGGTGATTAAGTCATGCTACTAGTAGGAGGAACAAGAGGTACCCCTGTGGAAAGTCAAAGTTCTAGTATGGCTTGGTTCAACACACTAGCATAAAATATACTGTAAGTGCCTATTACACCCATAATTATTACCCATGTTTTATGTGAGTTTTATTTTGAGTATACCTAATTATTTAGGAATGGATAATGTTATGGAACATGCCCAAAAGTGTGATTTCATATGGCACACCAAGGTATTTATGAAGCTAGAATGCAAGGAAATTTAGTTTGCCATAACACTACTTGATTGTTACTATACCTCATTTTAGAATATTGGTTTGAATTAATCCATTATGGATTATGAACTCCTAAATATATCCTTCCTAAAGGACTATAACATTCTTGAGTTAGATTAGTAGAGTATCACTACTCTAAAAGAAATAAATCAAGATCTCACAAAGATTGTCTATGCACATGATTTTAGGTTCAATATCCTAGTGACTAAGCTTTATTTTGATATTCAACTAGTGCATCACATTCAATGTTTTATTGGAGGCCTAGTTGTGCCATTTTTATGTGCCTATCTATTATGAAAATCACTAAGCCTCAAAAGGCCCTAGAAGTATCATTAAGAACTGAAGCTTTTTGAGGCATATACACTAGATTTATCCAATTTATGGAGGTGTAGATCACCTCAGTGGCTACCAAAATTTAGATATTGACATCTAATAGTTACCATAATAATGGAAGTGGGTTATGGTTCACTGATTGTGAGTTTGAAGAGCAAAATAATAATAATTTCCCAATATAAAATGTATAGGTCTTACTTATTTCCTATAAGATATATTGAGAAGGACATGATGTGCACATTTGTCCACTAATATAGTGTGTGACTTAAGTAAATGTATTCTTATATTAATAAAATGTGATTTTTTTACCCATAAAACTAAGGACTATATGGTGATTGATGATCCCAATGATGTGAGATACCAAGGCATATAATAAACTATATTAGGCACATCTGATCAAACTTATGATGAGTATGGTAAATAAAAAGGATATAGAGGTTGTGGAATATGTAAAGGTGGAAAGTTTCCCCACCCACTTATTATAAGTGAGACTTTCCAAACCATTATTGGCATGACTTTCCTACATACCCCACCTACATGTATTACATAGGTGAGCATAAGGTTGAGGAGTGCCCCAAACTATATGCAAAGATAACACATATGTGTAAGCTTGAGAAGGGTGCATGGATGATTTAATGTGAGCCTAACTTGGACTAGTGGTTCTCTAATTCCCAAGATAATGAGAATACTAGTGTCAAGGTTTAGGTAACAATCTATAGTGGTAGAACTATGTATCCAATAATAATTCTTGCTAATAAGGTTTGAATGAGATATTAATTGAGGAGATTTAAAGAAAAGGTGGTGCACCCCAAACATTAAAGAGAATCCTATCCAAATGAATCACACTTTAAAAAAGTACTACATGATGTCATGTACTCTATTCAAAATCTACACATTAAATTATAGTAAATGCATGACCTTGAAGAAAATTCAAAGAAAGAGCTCAAAGCTAAATTAAAATTTGTAAAGAAATAGAAAAATATTATCAATGAGGGAATGGTTCCTATGTTAAATCAATTTTTGGCTGATTACAATGGAGAGTAGTTCACTAATGTATCCACATTATATTTGGCACAAGGGCAATCATTGAGGATAGCCCATAAATTAGGCTATGACCAACAACTTCTCATTGATGTAGATATCAATGGATGGTTGATGTTTTCATTCTTGAGATCCTTTATGCCTCAGAATACACGCATAAGATTGAATGTCTTGAAGGGGAGAGTGAGAGATAGTGCATGGGATAAAAATATTCCCTTGTTAAGTTTAGGATTGATGCTAGTTCAATCAAAGGATCAAGTTGGTGAACTTTTGTTACTCAAAGAGACGTGACTATTACCACCAAGGGTTCAAGATATGTGTAATTTCACTTGGGGTAAGTTTTTAGTTGATGAAACATTAGTTTTTTATTTATATTTGTGCCACCCTTCATATATTTATAAAATAGGGGATAATGTTTGAGTTTTAAAATAAGCATAAAAAGGAGGGTAAAGTAGGGTAGTAAAGAGTTTTTTAGGCCTAAATGGTATTAATGCCTCAAAAACTAAGCTAGATGCCCTACTATAGTTATACCATTGTGTTTTGAGCTTCATCAAAGGTTATTAATTGATATAACACAATGGGAAAGGTATGAGGAAATAGGAAAGAATGATTAATTTTTAAACACCTCACTAAATGTCAATATTCATAAGCCTATAGTAAATAACGCATGGACTCTTCCAAGATAGCTCGTAGGTTAACACATAGATTACATATATTGTGAGGTAAAATAAAAGGTTTTATAAAATGTGTTAGAAATATCAAATCACATTAAAACCACTACATTCATTAAATAATAGATCTTCAGTTTGATTTCCTTAGCATTAATATTCATTCAAAACTAGAAATGAATGATAATTTGAAGAATAGACCATGAATTTTTTAGAAAGATAAAGATTGCATTCATTAAAAAACAAGTTCATTTACAAAGATATTGATCATGGTAGACATATAAAATCCAAAAGGGTGAAGGAATAATTAGGTGAAATCCTGACTTAATTTCAACAGTTTTTTGAGACTAAAAATGATGACCATAAAATAGAATACAATAGCATATTTATAGATAAGGATGGGTCTCACCTATAGTATAATGAGATTATATATTAGGTAATGATGGTCACTTTTTATTGTTATAATTATATCAAATTCAAAAAATAAAATCCTCCCCACTCACTCCAAAATATCCCAAAAGTCATACTTAACTAATTTATGTAGGAGCTATGGATGAACTACCTCCTAATTACTTGGACTTTGCTTCTCTAGTCACTAATTATTCTACCACTAAGTCAAATTCTCAATCAAGGTTGGATAGATTCATTAGAGGATCCATGAAGATGAATTCTAACTAGGCCACCAATCTATGGTAGACTTTTAGTAGGGATGAATTATCTACTTGGACTTATAACACTTGGATAATGTTCATGGTGGATTGGTCAAGAGATCAAGCATGACCTAAGCCCAAACCTTGTTTACTTTAACCACCTTGTTCTGCATAACCTAGTCAAAGTGACCCTAATGGACCCAAAATTTTCCTTTCTAATAGAGTTTCATCTAGGTGGAATAACACTAAGATATTGACTTCCTTGAAGTAATCCAATATCTTCTTATTTCCTTCTTCCATGGGATTAACCATAGTTTGTGCCAAGCCTAACCATTCCTCAATATTTTCCATCATGCTAATGGCATATGTTTGGTACAAGCTTAGGTCTAAAGTGGGAATAAGCTTCAATTTTAGGAATACGTCTTTGTTTACTATGACCACCAACTTATTATGTTTCTTATCTACTAGAGAAATCCTTTCCAAATAGGCCTAAGACTTTTTAATATGCATCTTATATCTTACTTTAGTTTACACCACTTTTCTAAGTATTGATAAAAGTTTCAAGAGGGAATATTTAACTTATCTAGTTAGGCCCACTAGGAAGACAATTTTCATTTATGCTTCAAGGGCTCAAACTTGATCCTACATATCCTCCATCAAATTCTTTGACATGTCATGGTAACACTAGTTTCATGAAGATTTTTAATCAATTATGCATTATAACTTTGCATAATCATGTGTTAACATTCATATGGTAATGCCTCCTATTCATATATTTTTAAGAATATCTAGAATCAACCTGAACCATCCATCCTAAGATTGAGTTATGTGGTTGAGGATTAATTCAATTTTTGGAATTAAGTTTATAATTATCCTCATCATGACATTGGAATAAGGGGAAATTAAGAGGCATGGAGGGCATCATGGAAGGCATTGATGAGGCATGGAGGTAATGAATCTTAATATTTGTTGCATTTATGGCCTAGCGATGTCTTCTCAAGAAATGAGGTCACCTCATGATGCATATATTCAATATTATTTTCCAAAACAATGTATTCAATAAGTTTAAATGTAATTATTGATTAGGTCTTGATTTCGATTAATTAGCTCTTAAGCATGTTTAAGCACTTTGTGCACAAATTACTCAAATTGATCAGAATGCCTTGTTATTGGTCCAAAATTTGATTGCATTAGAATTAGAAGGAAATGTCAGATGCATTAGATCCATTGTCCCATGTAGGATATTGTAAATAGTAAATAAAAAAGGCACATGTCTTGTGTAAGAGATGTGATAGGAAAGAGTAATCTAGAGCACCTAGGTGCAAAATTGGAATTTTGACTCAAAATGATTTGATCAAAGTTAGCTAGCCCATGAATTGAATTACCCCATTTAATGATACTCTAGCCAAAATCAGCATTGGAATATGTCAGTTTCACATCTTTTAGCATGTTTTAGTGTTTTTAGGCCAAATTATGCACTTTAGGTGGAAATTGGCCAAAATGTTGATTGGAAGTTATTGGTGGCCAGATTTAGGTGTCTATAATTTGCCCCTATTTGGGAAGGCATTTTAAGCCATAAGCATAGTAAAATCTTCTCAAAGAATGAAAAGGTCATGTATGCCTATAGCTTCAATGATGATAAACTAACTATATGATGCCACCTTGAGGGAATGGTTGGCACAAGTAGGTTGGTAAATGATCCCTTAGAAATAAATAAGTGAAATGAGGGGACAAAAGAAAGGAAAGATATGGGATGAAAACATAATGATATTGAAAAAGTATTCAAAATCATTGAGAATTTAAGTGCGATGATGTATAATGGTTTGCCCAAAGGTAGTTATAAGCATTGTACCCTGATAGTGGCAACATGGTATGATAACACAATGATTTGAACAAAGGTAGTTATAATAATTGAGAAGATGGAGAAACCTAAGTTAGGATAGATAAACAAGATAATAACATGCCCCTGTATAGGTAGAAAAAGTAAAGTTGTGACAACATAATGATTTTCCCAAAGGTGGTTATAATAATTGAGAAATGCAAGTGGGATGGTGTGTAAATATTTGCCCATAAGCGGTTATAATCATTGGACCCTGATTATGGAAAACATGATCAACTTGGTTGAAGATGACAATAACTTAACACATAGGGTAATGATGAATTGGAACAACCTACTAGTAAGGAGATGCTCGTTTGAACTAATAAAGGTTGAAATTATAACATGTTTAATTACTCTATCTGGGATATGATTAGTATGGAATCAAGATGTCAATGCCAAAGAGATGCTGCCATTGTTGAATATACTTATTTAAGCTTAGGTTTGTTATAGCACGTATCATTAGGCATCATGGTATAACATCATGAGGACTTGGCCAAAATATACATAAGGACTGACTCCCAAAATCCAATACTCAATAGAAAACAATGCACCAATGATAGAAACCATGATGATAATGTAAACATATGAATATGGATGGATTCAAGTGTAAGTGTGGGAAAGGAATCATATAATTAACACACATAAATTGAATCAAGGATATAGTGTTTAAAGTAAATAAATAGGTAGACAAACAAACAAAATAAGCAAAAACAAACAAATAAACAATGCAATAGAAACCCTATGAACATTTCCCCTAGAAAATAGGTGAAAACTTAACAAACAAACAAATGGGGGAATAGAAGAAAAGGAAGGGGGTGGTCAACCTATCTTCATATGCACTAGGAAAGTGGACGATGCCTACATAGTTCTATGGATGTAATATCTAATGAAAAATTAAGGCCAAATATAATTCTCCCAAGGAATGGGAAGAATGTGATAACTGAGGAAAAAAAATAGAATGGATGTGATACAAGATGAGGAATGGTCTTGTAAAATTTCAAGTGTGTGAGAGAAAAGGCCAAAAAGGATGGGGAAACTAAGTGACAAGTGATTTTCTTGTAACTTAGTGAGGGCTCCCAGAATCCTTAAGGCAAAGAAGTGGTCAATGTTTTTTTTTCTTTTCTAACAATTTTTCAAATGTTTTGAAGTATCTAAACTTAATAAATAATGATGAGACACTAAATGGTTCAAGATCACAAAATGGTGAGAGTGTTCAAACTTTAATTTCTCACAAAATGGTGAGAGCATGGCTTAGGTTTCTCGCAAAATGCTGAGAGTGTGATGGGAAGGGTGACTGAGTAGAATTCAATAAATAGCAAGCACTGCCTACATAATCCTAGAGTAGGCCCTCTAATCATTGGAGTTCCACCCTATAATAGAGGAATTCAACTAGTGTAGTAGTTAATTCAAAAAAAAAAAGCATAGTTAGTAAAAAGGTAAAGTATGACATAGGAAGTGGTAAGTTGGTACATCAAGGCTTGATAAACAAATATTGCCCCTAGTTTTTCCATAGGTGGTTATAAATAGGACACAATGACATGGATCAATGGTAATGATTTTCCCAAAGGTGGTTATAATTAGTAATACGATTGATAATAAGAAAGAAATAACAAACAAAAGATGCAACTATTGAAACTTCTATCATACTACTCCAAAATATGATCTATATCTGAAGTACATGAACTAACTAATGAAATTGATTAGATTCCTCAATGTTGAAAATGCATAATGAATGGCAAAAAACCAAGGTTAAATAGGCTAGGCTTTAGAACACACTGGGTTGATAGGTCAAAAGTGGAAAGTGGATACAACTAAGAGGATGGATAAGGATGATATTTGTACAAAGAATAATAGTGATAAAATGGCATAACTAAAATGGTATTTATAAATAATTCACCTTATCACTCAAGCATAGTACCGCTTGAGATGAATAATATTCATCAGTTTAGGAAGTTTATCTATGTCTGGTGTGGCAAGTTTGTATGCTCTTGACCTATAATTTGTAGTAATGATGAAAGGCCCTATCTAGTTTGGTTTTAATTTTCCTTTATGCCTCTTCTCAACCATGGTATTATTTTGGTTTCCTTTAAGAACAAGATCACCAAGTTTAAATGTTCTATACTTAACATGACAATTATAGTGGGCTTTGAGTCAGTTATGATATGCTTGAATATTTTTGAGCACAGCTATGCATTTCTCATCAAGTAGGTCTAGCTCTTGTAGGCGAGTTACTTGATACTCATGATCATCTAGGACATGATTGAAAGAGATGTGTAGGGAAGGAAATTAAACCTCAATGGGAAGGATGGATTTAGTACCATAAACAAGTGAGTATAGAGTGGCTCTTATGGGGGTATGATGATTGGTATGATATGCCCAAAGGGCAAGGAATATCTATAGGTGCCAATCATGACTGGCATCATTGACAATATTTTTGAGAATATTGACAATGGTTTTGTTCAATACTTTAGGTTGGCCATTACCTTGAGGGTAATATGCTATAGAAAAATGTTGTGTGATGTTATATTTGGTATATAGCTGGTCTACATCCTTATTATTTAATGATCCTCCATTATCAAATATAATGTCAGAGGGGATACCATAGTGAAAAATGAGATGGTTGAAAGTGAATATGGAAATTTGATTTTTAGTCACATAAATGAGGGGTATAGCTTCAATCCACTTAGTGAAATACTCAGTGGTAGTAAGGATATGTTTATGACCATCAGATGAAGTGGGATTGATCTTCCCAATGAGGTTAAGTCCCCATGTAGAAAATGGCCATGGTGTCAACATCAATTTTAGATTTTTGGTTGGGTCATGAATTAGATTAGCATGTCATTGACATTTGTCACACTTCTTTACACATGTAGTAGCATCTATGTCCATCATGGGCCAATAATAACTAATACACAAGAGATTTTTGGATAGGATAGCTCTGCTAGAATGAGCTCCACATACACCTTCATGTACTTCTCTTAATGCTAGTGTAGACTCTACCAAAGTTAAACAATGATGCAGAGTTCCATCAAAACTATGATAGTAAAATGTGGATCTAAGTAGAGTATAACAAGTGGAATGATGAATTAAGGATTTGGTTTGTTTTTGAGATATGTTAGGTGGTATAACTTAGTCATAAAGGTATAGATGTAAAGGTCTAAGTACCAGATAGAATTAGGACCAATAATATCATAAATCATTACAGTGGTTAAAGGTTCATGAGTTGGTGTTAACAAATTATCAATAAAGAACTAACACTCTCTAGATTTATCTATTTGTCAAATTACAGATCCAATTGTATCCATGGCATCTACAGTTCTATTAATATCCCTTAGTATGTGCTCAAACTAAATGTTGGCAATTTATTGCTTAAGAGTGTCAACCATGGATTTATATGGAACCAACTTATCATCTTTGGTATAAAAATGATTTGTGACCTGATTGATGATTAACTAAGAATCACCATAAACTTAGAAATGAGATATTTTCTAATTCACTACCTATCGAAGTCCTAAAACAAGTGCTTCATACTTGGCCATGTTGTTTGTACAAGGAAACTTGATTCTAAATGGTTTAGGGATTAGATCCCCATGTGGTGTAATAAACAAGAGGCTCACCCCCAATCCATGTGTAGTAAATGAACCATAAAAATATAGCTTCTAGTGTTGCTCCTGAAGAGGTGTGTCAATGATGGTCATTATGGATTCATTAGGGAAATGAAATGTGAGTGGCTTTATGTTTACAAGAGGTGCTTCAACAAGTTGATTTGTAAGAACTTGTCACTTGATTGAATTCTAATTGACATACTCTATGTAAAACTCACTAAGAGGCATGATCCATTTGGCCATTCTACCTTGTAAAGATATTTAAAATTGTGAATACTTGAGTGGATCTACTTTTGAAATGACCATAGTCTTATTATTCATCATATAATGGTGTAGTTTCTGAGCTATGAAGACCATGACCAAACAAGATTTTTCAATAGGTACATAGTTATGTTCATATGTGACCAAGGTATGACTTAGGTAGTATACAAAATGCTCTTTTCCATTGTCTTCATGTTGATCTAAGAATGCCCCTCGAGCATGGTCAGTAGATGATAGGTATAACAAGAATGGCTTTCTTGGCATAGGAGGTAATAAAATACATGGATTAACAAGATAGTCTTTGAGTTATTGAAAATATATTTGGTAGTGATCATCCTAGTGAAATTAAACTCCCTTCTTTAGAAGATGTGTAAATGGATGACACTTGTCTATTAATTGAGAGATGAAGCATCAGATTGATTGGATCTTACCCTAAAAACTATGGAGTTGTTTTAAATTGGTTGGTGGTGGCATCACAGTTATATCATGTAATTTAGCTAGATCGACTTCCATACCTCTATGAGACACGATGAAGATAAGAAATTTTCCTAAAGTTATGACAAACACACATTTATTTGGATTGAGTCTAAATTTTTACTCTTTTAATCTTTCAAATATCTTACATAGCACTTCTAGATGGTCAGCCTTAGTTTTGGATTTTCCTAATATGTCATAAACATAGTCTTCAACAATATCATGAATCATATCATAGAATATGATAGTCATGGCCCTTTGATATGTAGCTGTAGCACTCTTACGGCCAAATGGCATTACCTGATAACAAAATATTCCCCATGGAGTGGTGAATGCTATTTTATGTTGGTCTTCTAGTGCTATTATGATATGGTTGTATCCTAAAAAGCCATCCATGAGTGAAAGCATTTCATAACCTACCATGGAGTCAAAAATCATGTCAATATTAGGCAATGTAAAATCATCTTTAGGATAAGCTTTGTTGATGTCTCAAAAATTAGTACAAATTTTGATCCCTTTAGACTTTTCACTAACAGGGACCACATTAGAGATCCATTTTGAGTAGTCAACAGATCGAATACATGTTGATTATAATAGTTTTTCTAACTCTTTCTTTACCAATATAGTAATGTGAGGATGTATATTACATAGCTTTTGTTTTAATAGTTTGGCATTAGGATGAACCACAAGGTGTTACAGAACCAAGGTGGGGTCTAAACCTAGCATGTTAGAATAGGCCCATGAAAAGATATCTAAAAATTCTCTCAATAGAGATGTAAAGACTTCATGTTCATCTTCAATGAGGGATGTGCCTAATTTTATCTATTTTGGGTTTGATGGAGTCTTGATGTTTACCTTTGTTGTATCTTTGACTAGAAGGGTCAAACTATCTTTTAGGATAGTAGGCAATGAATTGAACTATTGGGCCATGTCAAGGTCCTCTGCTAGGAATTTCTCTTCAACTTCTCTTAAGTATGATGAATCTAATTCCCTAAATGGGAGATCTAGCCATGTGATAAAAATAGTAAAAAATTATTGAAAAATTGATCAAATACTTATTTTTGTCCAAAAATTTACTCAGATCTATTGGCTAGTTCATCATTGGTGGTCTCCTAGTCTAAATTAAAAAAAGAATGAACATCTCCATCTAATAGTTCCTAAAATAGGTTTTCACCACTAGACTAGCCTTTATCTTTACTTTTTCCCTAGTCAAAAAGTGCCTCAAAGAGGTTTTCACTTTGGGAACTCAATGTTTTAATTATTTATTTTTGGCTAAGGGTGTTCACCCACTCTCTATAATAGGCTATAGGATCTAATGTATTTTAGAATCTTGACTTGTGATATCCCAACAAAACATTATCTCTAAGGCCTAAGAAGTCACAAAATGCTTCATCATTCTAGAACTCATCAATCAACATATTGGATTCTTGTTGGTCCCAATCTATTAGTTGGGGATAATATAATGGCAATGGGTTGTGATGAATGACTAGGGTGAGGGTACAAATGGCATTATTATCAAATAGGTTGGTTTTAGTTAGGTCATCAAAGGTGAGGCTATGATTTTACTCTACTTCACTATCAACATCATCATCACTAGTCACTGGTGATAGAGTTTGAATAAGATATGTGGGGTCATCCCTAGTCAGTTTAAATCCAAGTCCATAAGGTCTTTCATAATTAGTCATGGAAATTGTCTTGATGGTTCCTTATTGATTTGATCTGAGGCCTCTTCCTTCATAATTGTGATGTTCCATGATCCTATTAGGAATAGGATACTTTGTACTTTTATAAAAATAATCTTGGTTGTCATTATATAACCATGATTCATCCCTTTAAAGAGGGTCAAGTTCTAGGCTAGATGCTAGTACAAATGTGATAGGTCCCTTATCTTTATACTTTTATTGCTAATGCATATGTGGGGTGACTTTAGGTCACCCAAAGCTTTTTGGATTCTAAGGAAGATTAGAAATATGAAATGTATCATGGGTCACATACTCTCTCAGTCCATTATCTGAAATGGTGAAATGATTAGAAGCTTCAAGAGGTGGCATGTGGGAAAGGGAATCAAGGTATTAGGATCTATGCATTTATCTAATGAAGGATCAATAAGGATAGCCTTTCCTTTATCCTATATGGAACTTGGATTCATGTTGTCCTGATAATTGTAGCTTTGAAATTTGGTCTCAAGATGTTTGCAGTGTTCATATGGGTGTAAATCCCTTGGAATATTCAATTCCATCCCTGAGTGTGGAAACTTGATACATTGGTGCAATTTTGATGGGACTACATGATTCTCATGTAACCAAGGCCTACCTATAAGTATATTATATGATAACTCAAGATCAAAAACATGGAAAAGTGTATCATGGGTCAAAGGCTCAATGATAACTAGCAAGCTAATGGTGCCTTGTGATTCTCTTTCCTAATTACCATAGGCTTTAATGGTTATTGTTTCTGGCTAGAGATCTGCCATTATGTACCCAAGAAGCTTGATGAGCTTTAGAGACACTATGTTGAGGCCTGATCCATTGTCTATATGGACATGTTTCACTTTATGCTACTTTATATAAACTTATATATATAATGGGTTATTATGGAGTAGGCCAAGGGAAGACATATCGTTTTGGTTGAATGTGACTTGTTGGGTTGGAGGAATGTGTCCAACCAAAGATTGAAATTTATTAGGGGATATGTCACTAGAAAAAGTGGATTGGATTAAAAAATCATTCAAGATGTTCTTGTGGATTAATGACATTTGTAATAAATCTAAAATAGAAATTTGTGCTGGTGTCTTATGTAATTATTCCACAATATCAAACTTTTTGTCTTGGTCAGTATTAAATGGTTTATTCTAAGGATAAATAATTGGTTGCATAATAGGTAAAGTGGTGGATGGTTGTGGGCTTGGGATAGTAATATTTAACCTCTAAGTTGTGATTTCACAATCTTGATTAAATACTGGACCATTATTGCTAACAAATGTTGGGAATGGTATGAGACTAGACATGACAAGTCTCAATTTTTGATGCACTCGTATGTGGTCACATAACAAGGATGAGTTGTTGATATAAGGTCCAAAAGGGGATGTCCTAGTTTGTTGTTTTGCCTATATGCATTCCTAGGTCAAAGAAGGATTATCCATGTAATTTTTCTAAATGTTTTTATTTAGCAATGGTTTAGGATGATTAGTGCTTGGTCTAGGATTAATGGAGATGGTATTAATACTACCCCCTACAATATGACCTACAACCCTATTATAGTCATGTACAATTATATGGTAGGTTTTTTGGTTGTTACCATTTTGACCTTGGTTTTGTCTCTTCTTTCATTATGGGTTTTATGGCTAATTATGTTGATTTTGTTGGTTCAGCCTTTGATTTTGATACTGTTGATTTTGCTACTGCACTGGCCGTTATTGTTTTTGTTGTTGATTATTTTATTACTTCTAATTTTTATGCTGGGGAAAGGGGTTTTGATAAATCCCAAGAGTTTGATTATAAGTGGAAGCACCATTATCTGATGTCATCTCCCCATTCTAAAATATATTCTCAATTAAATGCTTGATTTGGACACATCTTCATAGATTATGCCCATTGACCCAATGATAGTCATAGAATTCATTTTCATGGTACCAATTAGGATAAGGAATGCCTTATGGATAATGATTTGGTATAGGCCAACTAATCATATTAGTAGAAACAATCTTGAAAAATATAGACTCAATAGGTTCTCCTACATCACTAAAGACATGATGTGCATGCATAGTTCTCCTAGGAGGAGGGGCTTGTAATGGTAAAGGCTATTGCATTTATTGTGTAGGTTTTGGTTTTTATGCTTGCATTATTACTTAGAGAGGTTTTTGGGTAGGAGTAAGCTGAAAATTTGGTATAGACGATGTTTTCACCATTTGGACATGACGTGATTTGGTTACTCCATTTCCCATAACATTTCTATTGCAGTTGAATTGCTTCATTCTTTCTTGGTTATTAGCTTATGTCAGTTGTGATGCTTCTGCTTGAATGGGATGTTGATGTTGGCCATTTCCCTGATTGGTACCTTGATTTTGATTAGTTGAATTAAGCTTGATGACTCCTTTATTGATGAGCACTCACTTTATCAACAAACCTTTATCAATGATCTCTTTGAAAGTATGTGTACATTGTAGTTCTAGATGATAAGCTATCTCACTATGCAAATTTTTTGTAAACATAATAGCTAATGTTTTATCTAGTAAAATATGGGTGAAATAGCTTGTAAGGGCTCTCCATCACTGTAGATAACTTACAAAACTCTCACCATATTTTTGTTTTACTTGAATTAAGTCTACTAATGAAATGTCATGCTCAATATTATAGAAAAAGTGCTGCACAAACTTATCAGAAAGATCATCAGAATCCATTACTGAATTTTTGGGTAACTTTAAAAACCACTCCAAGGCTTGTCTAGCTAAGCTCCTTGGAAAAAACAATAAAACGTATATGTCACAATATGACATTGGCTGCCATGTGATAAAGAATTCAATTAAATGAGCCTTAGGGTCACCTTTCCCTTTGTATTTGTCAAATTTTGGTGGTTCAGATCCTAAAGGAAATGGTATTTTTAAATACTCCATGTTGAATGGATAATAACACACATCATCTAACTTAAAATTTTTAGTTTATTTCCCAACCTGAATAGTAACAATTGCATCCTTCATTTGTTGCAATTCTTGGGATAGGAAAATGGAAGGAACATTGGTTTGAGGGAGAAAATTGGTTTGGTAGATGGTTGGGAGGTCACAAGTGGGACACTTTGACCAGTGTATGATGGATATATCTATTGGGGGATATTGGTTTGGTTTGGGAATGGACCAAGAATATGCATACATAGATTAAGATATACTTGAAATTACACATTTGGTTATGTGATATTCTAGTTTGGGTTGGCAATAAAGGTTTGACTTGGAGGATTTTATGGTTGGGATAGATGCATATCACTATACTATCCATATTATGGTTGAAAAGGGACATGTTATCAACTAATCAAACCTTGCTGTTGAGTGGAAACTTGTGGACCAAGACCCTGTCTCTAAATTTGTGGTACATTTTGAACCAACAATTGTCTAGTACGTACTTGAGAAATATGGGAGCCTCCTTATTGCATGAATCCCTATGGGAAAGTGAAAATAGGTTACAAATTCAACATATATCACTAACAAATATTGACACATTGTTGACTAGTCATTGCTTGGTTTTGGATTGGCATAGTAGCCTATGAATGAAGAGGTATGTTTGTCATTACCTGGCAAGGTGGAACATTAGTTATCCCTGATTGAGGTGGTAATGTATTTGTCCTCTATTATATTGGTACACTTTATTGTGCCTGTTATTTTAGAATACTACTCATTACTTGTTGATGAGTAATAGTCATCACATTATGTTATTGAAGCATGACATTGGCCATTGTTTGACTACCTAATCCATAGGTTATACACTTGAGGAAGCTAGTCAATTGAGGTTAGGATGTAGAAACTCCTACCCCCTGGTATGAAGATCCACTCATGGAATTAACTATAGACACATGTTGTTGGCTATTTATTTGTGCATTAGTATTACTTTGATTGGGGTTGGACACTACTTGCACATTGTCCACTCTATTTGGCTCACTATTCTATGTAGAGGCTGAAGATACTTCTTCAATAATGGGAACATGCATCAAGTTATCTATCAAATTAGTTTACATGAATGCGTTGGAACTTGGATTCTCTTGTCTAGTTAAATCTATCAACACTCTTGTTGAAGGAATTAAGTCAATAAGGGGTTTTCTCATCATGTTTATTTGATTGAAATTATGTGCCAGATTTAGGTAGGTTTGATATGCTATTTGCATTTGGTTAAAGTGGTCTTCCATGATTTTTTTGCCTTGATTAGATATATTAGGGTCTTGATACGTTGTTTGGACTAGATCCATAAGATTGCGAGAAGAAACTTGTTGATCATAAATGATATTATGGGGCACTCTTATTAGGATTGGTAAATTTTCATGAGGGAAGTCTTCTAGAAACTTGTCCCCTAATTCTATGGCTCTAACCAAAATCTCATCCTTATTCTCCAAAAAATGATGCTCAAACAAAAATGGCTCATACGTAGAAGGTGCATTAGTAGAGTGTGATTGTTGAAGAACTGGTTTGTCAGTTGTGGGTATGGTAGCTAGGTATTGTGTAGTCTATTCTTGGTGTTATTTTGAATAAGGTGGTGCGTTAACCAAATAGTTAGCCAATGGATCTTGGCTTTGTATCCCTAATTGAGTATTATAAGAGGGATAAGAATCTATCTCATAAGGAATATTATCTGTGTAGGGGTATTGCACCATTTCTTCTTGCACAACCACATTACTAACCCCTGGCTTATACATAAGTCCACTATTGGTGTAAGAATACATGTTAGGATCCATAGTCAATGCTTTATGATATAAGGTCAAAGAGTTTTTTGAAACTCTAAAAAGATAATGTCTAAAATAGATGATGTTCTAACTTGCTCTAGATTCTTCAAAAGGATAAAAAAATGTTTATGCAAAGATTTGTGTGGAAACAAGCTATCTTGAAGTATCTAAAATTTCACTATTCACATAAAGATAAACAAGTAAATGGACCAAAAATCAAAATGCCAAACTATAAGGTCAAAGTGTTTCAAATTAGTCTAATCTTGGAATTTAAAAGTTGCTAGGTTTTTTGGCCAAATACAGCATCAAAAGCTAGGCTCAAACAATTTGAGCATGTGCTAGGACTCTTGGCCAAACAACGTCAAAATCTATATTTTGAAAATAGATGAAAGTTTTAATCTAATGGATTTGGAACACTTATAATAAACACTAGGCATTTGATTCTTGGACATGAACCTGATCAACTAGGTATAAGGTATGAAATAAAAGGCACTTTAGAGATAGTTTATTGTCTCAAAAATAATGGTATAAAACTTGTTTTTTTTAACAAATAGGCTAGACAAAAGTGAATTGTATAACTGTGTTAGACAAAGGATCACAAAAGTACACCCAGATTGGCCTAAAAATGTAAGAAAAAATTTGAACTCTATACAAGAGGGTCTCTGAAATAATATTTTAAATGTTTTGGGTAGTGTAATGATGCTACACTACCCAAAAGGTGTGACAAAAAAATTTGTTTCAAAAACTCTCTAATGCAAAGATAGTTTCCCATAATTTCAATAGCATAACACTACTTTTTTTAACTCAAAATGTTGTGGTGCATAGACTTAAAGTGAAAGTGTTTAGCACAAAATGGCTTAAATATATCATGTGATGACAATTATTATGAGTCTTGAATGGCTTTCAACCCAAATTAGAAATTAAACTTGAGTTCCCTCAAGTTTAGTGTAAATGGAAAACCCATTTAACACATCAACCATATGAACTTATAAAGGTGTAATTTTGAATTTAGATTATAAGTGAATGAATTAAAAACTTTGGTTAAGGTCTAGACTTAATTGGGCAACATAACTATGCCAAAGTGGATGATATGACTCCCAAGATTTTGATGAACTTTGAACAAGGAAAATTGATGATCTCACACGGGTAGCATAATGCCTCTTTATTCAAAGGAAAATGAGGACCATGTGTTTTGGTTTGTATCATTTGTTTACACCAAGTTTTGAATTCAAACAAGATTTTAATCTAAGACAAAATGCAATTGATTAATCACTCTTAGTACTATGACATGGACCTTGAGGTGTACTTTACACCAATAATACTTCCATAGCGATTGGGGATTTATCTAAGAACTAAAATATTTTTGAATTTTCTAAGGGAATCAATTGCATAATGAATTTCATGTGAAATAATGCAAAATAAAAGCATGGATTTTAGATCTGTATCATTTGGTTTATTGTAAAAAGGTCTAGTCCTTTTTGCAACCACTACATCTTAATGTTTGCTCAGTGTAGTGCAATGTCCAAAGTGCCACTATGTCCCATATGCAACTCTAATTAGGATCCAAATAAATTAAATATTAGGAGGTGAAACCCTTGGTCAAAACTTCCCTAAAGAACTCATGAGAGGTGATGAAGTCCCCCTTGCAAGCTAAGTTTGCATAAAAAATAAAGAAAACATGAAATATAAAGACTTTACAGTCATTTTCAAGGTCACCCAAACGTTGATGAGTTTTTGGGGAGTGATTTAGATGACATTATTTCTAAGCCTTATACTAGGCTATTTACAATAAGAATGGTGCTTTTGATTCTAAGGGTTTCCTAAAGGGGATAAATAGAAGAGCATACATATGACATCCCTATTTTTACCAAACAAAAATTAGATCAAACAACTACTAAAGATAAAAATCTTGGAAAGATGAGTTCATTTAATAATCCTAAATGAAAATGAGGTGGTTTTTATTTGACCCCTTGGTCTTAATATTGTGAACTCTGAAAACATTCATTTAAGCATCTAAAATTTTCATTAAACATGAAATAAAGGTTCCTAATTCATTTTTAAGTATGGAAAATTTGATCTAAACATGTTTTTAGAAAATGTCAATCTTGGTCTTGCAACAAAATTTTTAGCAAGTCCTTTAGCCTTGAAGTTATTTTGGGTTTGAAATAATGAACTTCAAAAGAAGAGCTCTCGAGTTTGTGTTTTAAGAAAAACATAGTGACCAACATCATTTATATAATTGATAATGATCACACTTACTAACCAATGATGGTTATGTAACCAACATTAGTTACACCAATAGTGACCAATGATAGCTATCCAACTGATGACAATTTTACTAAATAATGTCAGTTACTGCGTAAACCCATAGCAAAGAAAAATGGCAAAAAAAGTTAGAAAATCAAATTGCAAGAATTTTAGTGATCCAAATGAAGATTTTAAAGTTACATAATGATTTTCTTCATGTGTGGGATGAATCTTATCCCATTGGGTGTGCCATATGTGATTTAAGAATTTAACTCAAGAGAGGATGGTTAGTATTGTGTTAGTTTCAAAATGAAAACAAAATGAAAGAAACACACTAACTATCATAACATCTCTAGGCCTAGACACTAGGTTAGATATTAATTAAAAAACATGAATAAAACACACAACTAAAATGCAAAATAAACCTTTTTTTACCTCCCTTGGATGCTCCAAAATTCTTGTTGTAGTGGTTTGCTCAACTTGTGCTCATGAAGTCCTTGGAAATGGAAGCTTGGCTACCTCCATCTCTCCTTGGCACCTTTGGCTTGTGGCTTGGATTAGATTAGAATTAATTTGGCATGGTAACACTAGTTTCATAAATCCTTGTAATAAATTATGCATTATAACTTTGCATAATCATGTGTTAAAATTCATGTGGTAAGGCCTCCTATTTATAGATTTTTGAGAATGTCTAGAATCAACTTGAACCATCCATCCTAAGATTGAGATGCGTGTTTGAGGATTAATTAAATTTTTGGAATTAATTTTATAATTATCCTCATCATGACATAAGAAAAAGGGGAAATTAAGAGGCATGTAGGGTATCATGGAAGGCATTGATGAGGCATAGAGGGCATGAATCCTGATATTTGTGATATTTACAGCCTAGGGATGTCTTCCTAAGAAATGAGGTCACCTGATGATGAATTTATTCAATATTCATTTACAAAACAAATTATTCAATAACTTTCCATGGAATTATTAATTAGGCCTTGATTTGGATTAATTAGCTCTTAAACATGTTTAAGCACTTTGTGCATAAATTACTCAACTTGATCAAAATGCCTTGTTATTGGTCTAAAATTTGACTAGATAAGAATTGGAAAGCAATGAAAGATGCATTGGATCTATTATCCCATTTAGGATATTGTCAATGGAAAATAATAATGGCACATGTCTTATGCAAGATATTTGATAGGAAAGATCAATCTAGAGCACCTAAGTGCAAAATTGGCATTTTGACTTGAAATGATTTAATCAAAGTTAGCTGGCCCATAAATTGCATTGCTCCATTTCATGATATTCTAGTCAAAATCAGCACTTGAATATGTTAGTTTCACATATTTTAGCATGGTTTAGTGTTTCTAGGCCAAATTGTGCACTTTAGGTGTAAATTGGCCAAAACCCTGATTGGAGGTTATTGGTGGCCAAATTTAGGTGTCTACACTACTAATAATAGTATTAATCATTGATGGAGGCAAGATATTTTTATATTTTTTTTGATATTCAAGGCATGGGTGCCTTATTGATGGCATTATAAACCTATGGTTAGAATGAATCATAAATCTCCCTAATGTTATTCTAATAATGGTGGCCATATAAATTATAAAAAACCACATGGACCATTGAACCTTAGGGAACCCATGTAGTAAAGGTAGATAGCTTGAAGGTGTGTTTTCTACATACTACATCTGTTAGGTATCTCATCATATAGAAATATATGCCTCCCTAGGCATCACCTATCACCTTGATCATGTTGAAGTTAATTACCCCTCCCAAGACATAGAATTGCTCACCTTGGAGATTTATGTGGAGTAGGAGAATTCATAGGATATTGAAATATAATAAGTCACTATCCCAAAATAGTTGGTTGAGTAGGATCATCATAACATGGGTTCCTTATTTTAAAGTGTAGATAGTATATGTATTCAGGTATGTTTTGTTAACCCACCTTGCATCAGGGTTCTTAGTCAAGCCCTTCAAGACATCATGAATTTAGTGTGAGCTTATATAGGTGGTGATGGTAGTTAATCATAAGATAATGTGCACTTAGGGAGGCCTAGTAAGTCTTAAATTTCACTCTTGATATGTCAATGATATGATGCTATTTGTTTTCAAAGTAGACCATGTTGTGGATGGAATCTTGTATCCACTTTGTTGTATGCAAAAATTTGTTGAACAAGGTAACACAGGGGAAAACCCTAGGATTAAATAAAACTTTTTGTATCACACACTTGTTATAGTTTTGAAGGGAATCTTCAAAATCAGCCTCATCTCCATCGTCATTACTAGATGACTTGGGTACTAGATCAATAGCCTTGAATACTTCATTTTAGTACCTAACGAAGGTTAAGCCATATAGGAACATGGTGTCTTTAGTATTATAACATATATTTGGGATTTGAGGATGAGGAAACCATTACATATTGAAAGGTTTTTGGTCATAAATAAAACATACCAGAGGGGGAAGACATAGAGGGTAATAGTCAGAGTAGAAAGCAAGGAGTGGAATTCTGGGAAACTAAGATAAATAAAATTTAATGAGTTCATATAAAGGAACTTATATAGATATTAATACATATCCTATTTTAATGGAATTTTGAGGCCCATTTAGTGTGAATTAAAATTCAATTTGGTGGCTTGATCCTCTCATTTATTTCTTAATCAAAAATTAAACTCAGAGATCTCAACTGTATGGCAACTGCTAGATTTGGTGATTATGACATGATGTTCTAGATTATATAATATCAACATAGTTTATATTTCAATAAATTCTCAAATAATTTTAGGCACATGACCATATCATCTTTGGTTCATGCTATAATGGTTGACCCCTAGTCATGGCCCTTCGCCTTGTCTTTATATTATTGTGATTGGGAGAAAGATAATGCCTATTGGAAGATGTATGGAATTTTATGAATAGGACTATGAATCTAAATATAACTTACTATAACTATCCCAAGGTATATTAGGATCTCCCTACTAGTTTTGTATGGAAATTTCACGTGGTCTATTATGATAAGTAAAACTCTCCTAGACCTTGACATTTCTATCAAGTTCAAGAGACTGATAATCCTAAAAGTGGGATGTGTAGTGATTTCTTATTGGGTTAGGATCTCCTAGGATTTAAAATATTTATTAGGTCTATGAGACTAACATGTCTAAGACTAGGGAAAACCCATTAGCTATATCTTGATAAATCTAACTTCTAGGCCACATGGCATGTTTCCACTTGGTCAGGCTCTTTCAGACTCTAACATATCTGTTAGGATCAAGTGACTAACCATTATAAAATTGGGGTGCCATAATTTTATAAGTTATAACCATGAGATACATGGCACTTTATTATTACTTTAGGCTCTCCTAGGCTCTGATATTTTTGTAAGATCTAGGAGACTAACATGTCTAACATTAGGGCACCCTAATTGGTTGCACTCTACCACATTCTAACTTTGCCAGAAATTATACATATGGATATTTTTTATTCCATAATTCATTTTAAATAAATCCATAAAAATATATTAATTAAAATTTAAAAAAAAACATGATGAATAAAATTATTACCTAGATGTCAAATGGATTTCATAAGGGACCATATAGGACTTTGAGAGTTTGATAATCTAGCAAACTGAGACTTTGGGAATCTTATAATGAAAATAACCCATAGAAAATTTAGTTTATTAAATATTATAAGTAAAATAGTGCTTGGTTTATTTTTAAATACTATTATGGCTCAACTATTGAGCATTATTCTTATTGTTGAAATTTAGGATTGATGTTGTCAATGATGTCAAAGGTTCTTAAGAAAGGTGTTCATGAGGTCATTAAAGAATGTTATTATTTGATAGCATCATTAAGAGGTATGAAAATTTTTGAGGATATTTTTAGACATATGATCAAGGTATAAGAGAATCAAGAAGTGTTTCAAGGTTAGTTTTTAAGTTTCAAGAGCTTGAGATGCCTAATCATGGCATTTATCATTGCATGAAGAGAGCTTGTGAGAAGGTATGAGATTGGTAGCCTAGTGAGATGGATGCACAAAGGAATAATATGTTGTATGTGATAAATTTATCATGAATATTATGAATTATATCACTCTTAATAGTATTAGAGTGAGCCTAAAGGGATAGGACCTACAGACTGGTATGTAACTAGACCACCTCTAGACCCAACTTGGCCTAATGAGGCATCATGATTTATTTTTAAGGCATATTAAGGATTTTTGAAATTTTTTGCGCATGTGATATGTTGTGTGATCATGTAGGTGAGGTGGAGAGTGCATTAAAGAAGGTCAGTTTTAAGGCCTACTATGGTTTATAGGTGAATGTCCAAGCAAGAAAAGAGAAAGATGGTGGCTAAATGAGGTACGAGATTCAGATTTCAAGATAATAATGATCATGTGAGAATTATAAATGGTGTGATAGTTTATCTCAGGTGTGTTGACCCAAATTTTTAAAGAAAAGACATGAAAGGTGGTTTTCAGGTTTTTCAAGTGCACAAAATGAAGGGTTCTCAATGTGAGAAGGACTTTAAAGTGTTCATTTTCATGTGTAAGATTTTAATTAAAACCTAAGATAGTGAGTATCAATTGGTAATGGTCAAATATAATATCTCCAAGCATTAGTTTTGGAAATGAGAGGCAGTCCTTTATGAATAATCATTAACACCAAAAATAGTGTTAACTCTCTTTAAAACCCTAACATTAACCTGATGTAAAATATCTTGTTAAAAATAGATAAAAATGGTCTAAAATGAATATAAAAACTATTTTATAATGTATTAAACTCTCCCAATAATCTCCAAATATGATTTTTTTGTCAAGTAAGTAAGTGGACCCTATAGGAAAGGCCTTGTTTCTCAAAAATTTATTGTAGCAGTCAGAGTTCACCAAGTCAAAGTTACTAAATATATGGATGAAAAATATTGAGACTTATATTTTATTTTCATGGTGGTTTATAATCAGTTTCTATATATCATATGTGCTAAACCAATCATCCAATTTAACCAGTTGCTAACAGAGCTAATGGGGCAAATAGTGAGAAAACTAGGCAAAAGTGAGAAGTTGATTAGGGATGTGTTATCATGGATCAGGGATGAATAAAATTACATAGATAAGTTTTTAAATATATTTAATACATGTTAATTATATATATATATATATATATATATATATATATATATATATATATATATATTTTATATTATTGAATATGATGAAAATGTTGATCATAAGTTGACATGTCTAGTTCAAATGAGATAATGAGGTATAAGACTATTCGATTGGTCTATAAGACCAATATTACCATTTGAACATATTATATATATATTTTACAATGTAAAAATGACATAATATAATAACATAAATTCATTTTTATTATTTTAAAATTATTCTAAATTTATTTAAAGTCATTATTTCCATGATTGTGTTTTGAGGCTAGTTAGCAGTTCTGAGTGGGTTACTTACAAAGAAGGGTTTGCATTCTTTTTCCATATGTAATGAAGTATAATAAAATTATTTAAAATTTTTAGGTCATTAATTTTATATTTATACATTTTTTTCTATGGTTTTTTAACAAAATTGTGTTTTTTCTTCAGTTGTTCAAGACAAACCTTCTAGGTATGCACAAGCCTAATTGTGAATAGTTCTAATGGCATACTTCAAGTAGTGGTTGGAGATTAAAGATGTAGTGTACCTAATATGAGTTTTTTAGTTGTGTATTTTAGTTAAATATGATATTTTACTAACATTTTATAATTTTTAGAGTGTTCTAAATATTTTAAAGGGTAACATAAGCTAATGAAGGCCTAATTGATTTAGGTCTCCTTAAGGCCTAAAAGAGGTTTTTGGTCTTATATGTTATGACCATAATATTGTAATGTTTGATTAAATTTTGTGGAATTTACTAATGAATACTATATTTAAAATATAAATGGTAAAGTGTGTATGTCTAACCAAGAGGTATATGATCAAGAGCCTAATATAAGAACAAGGCCTAATACGCCTAATTTGTTAGTTAGAGAATGTGGGTGTTGAAATCGAAAATAAAACACTTTGAAGACATAAATGAGGTATTTTATACCATAATTATTTTGAATAAAAACTATCATGATGATATAATATGGGTATTATACATGAAATCCAAGGTCATATGACCTAATCAAGTCAAGAAGAGGACTATTAGTGCAAAGAAGCCTAAAAGGCAATTTGAGAGGGTTTGAAGAGAGAAAAGAGCTGAAGAAGGAGATTATCATATATTGTATGAGAATTTTTTTTTATGAAGATAATTAAGTTATTTAAGGTGTATGAGTTGGTTTTGATTCATCTAGGGGGTTGGTGCCTCCTTACAAATAGGTGCTTGTTAAAGCCTAGTTAAGTGGGTGTTTGGATAGTTAGGGTTGGTGCTGCATGAAGTTGGTTATTGAATAAATATTGATGTTTATATTATATGACTATTTTACATTTATATAATCAATGGATTTTAATCAATTTGATGGTTTCCCACTCAAATAAGTGTTCTATGTGTCATGCTCAAATCTTTTAATGTGTTGATAATTCACTATACTATTTTGATAGTTCATGAATGATAAAGTAAAGTTGTAAAAGTTTTGAAGAATGATTCACCCACCCTCTTGGCCATTATGATTCCAATTATTGGTATTAGATACTAGTCCTTTGAGGTAAGTCTAACAGCTTGAAGGTGATCTTAAGAAGCATAATAATGTCTTATGATCAATAGGAAGAAGACAACATGTATGATGAAGTCTACTATGATAGTGAAGAAGGAGAAGCTAGAGTAGACCTTTTAGCTAAGATCATAAGCTCCCTTGATGATTTGAAACATAAAAATAAGACCGTCAAGGATCTCAAGAGTTAGTTAAAAGGGGTAAACACAAGGTTTAAGTCAAAGGAATTTGAGTATGGCCAGTTGAAGATAGAGCTATGTTCCTTGAAGGTTGATCATGATAAGTTCATAGACAAAATGAGAAAGTTTGAAAGAGAGCATGAGAAGTCTAAATAAGACAATAATACCAACATAAAAAGACCAATTAGGTAACCCAATGTAATAAAGGATAAGTCATCATAGAACCATGGTAAGTATAGGAATGCTCTTTGCTACATCTATCAAAATATAGGCCACATTGAAAGATTATGGCATAATATACTTAAAAGGCCCACAAGATTCAACAAGACCTATGAAGATCCTAGAGTGAATAAGAAGAACCAAACATTATTATGGAATCCAAAGCAAGTTAGGACAGATCATATTGATATCAAGAGGTAAAATGGACTATTTTTCAAAGAGGAATAGAAGATAAAATTAGATTCTATGTTATCTCAGACTACCTTTCACATTCAAGATGAGGGCATGAAATGTGTGTGTGTGTGTGTGTGTGTGTGTGTGTGTGTGTGTGTGTGTGTGTGTGTGTGTGTGTGTGTGTGTGTGTGTGTGTGTGTGTGTGTGTGTGTGTGTGTAATGGTTTATCAAGAAAAATTATAGGAGACAAAAATAAGTTCATTTCATTAAATAAAAATTCTACTAGAATAATGAGGTTTGGAGATAAAATAACTACCAATATAGTTGGTAAGGGGGTCTTGAGTTTGGAAAATAGAAATTACAAGGAATAAAATGTATGGTATGTAGAAGGTTTGAAACATAACCTTATTATTATAATTCAAATGTGAAATCAAGGAGACACACTAACCTTTCATGATAGAGGGTTAGAGATAAGGAGATCCAAATTAGGAAGGCTAATTACCAATGCCAAGAGGATTAAGACCAACCTATATGTTTTGAATGAGATAAATAAGGAGAGATGTTTCATGATCAAAATAGACAAAAGTTAGATATGACATATAAGGTTAGGTCACCTAAACTTTGATAACCTGGTCAAGATTAGCACTAATAAGTCTGTGAAGAATATGCCTAAGATCACCAAACCTACAAACATACTTTGAAAGGATTATCACATGGTAAGAAAACTAGAAGAAGGGTAAAATTCAAGGATTAATCTACTAAAAGACCCTTGGAGTTAATATAAATTAATCTCTTTTGGACTATAGATATTAAAAGCATTCAAGAATATATCTACTTCATGTTACTCATAGATTATTACACAAGAGTGACTTGGGTTATGTTTTTAAAAGAAAAATTAGAAGATCTTGACAAGTTCAAGGCATTCAAGGCTCATTTTGAGAATAATAATGGGAAGATAAAGTTCCTAATATTTTATATAAGAGAGTTTTGGTCCAATGAGTTTGATGACTTCTATGAGGTTCATGGAATAAGGATACAATTCTCAACAACCAGGACATCTTAGCAAAATGGGGTAGTAGAAAGGAAAAATAGGACAATTAAATATATGGATAGAAATATGATAATTGAGTCTATATTATCTAATTGATATTGGAGAGAGGTAGTAAACATTTATATATGCATTTTGAATATAGGATAGATAATGAATAATGACAATAAGACTCTTTATGAACTATGGAAGGGCTGACCTATTGATGTGGAAAACATTAGAGTGTTTGGGAGCAAATGTTTCATTAAAAGATATCATGAATAATTAGGTAAGTTTTATTCCATATCTAATGAAGGCATATTCCTAGGATACTCATTAATAAGCCTAACCTATATATGTTATAACAAAAAAGTACAAAAGATAGTGGAAATCACCAATATGAAGATTTATGAGATAATGAAATCTCACTCATGATCAAAGAACACTTTAGATAATATGGACTTCAATAATGAAGAGAAGACTAGATGTTAATGAGGAAGAATAATAATTTGAAGAGAGATAGGATTTAAAATGACCCTAAAGATATATTCAAAGAGATCACCCTGAATTTCAAATCATTGACAATAAAAATGCATGTATGCAAACAAGGAGAAGATTGATAAGTACTCTAAATAAATAGAATGTTGCTATATTATCCAATTTTGAATCTAAGAGTATTCTAGAATAAAGAAAAGACAAATTTCGGATAGGTCCTATGAATGAGGAATTAGACCAAATAGAGAAGAATGAGACTTGGGAACTAGTTCCTAGACTTAAAGACAAGAATGTCACTGGTATAAAATGGGTGTTTAGAAACAAGTTAAATGGAGATGGATAATTCAATAGGAACAAGGATAGATTGTTATTCAAGGGATATGAATAATTTTAAGGGGTAGAATTTGAGGCTACCTTTGCATTATTATGAATATTTGAGGCCATAGAATTATTTCTAGCATATGCAGGATTCAAAGGGTTCAAGGTATATAAGATGGATGTCAAATCTACCTTTTTGAATGGGAATCTGAAAGAGGAATTGTACATTGAGAAACATGAAGGTTTATCACCATCACATGAAAAATAAAATGCTTGAAAAATTAAAAAGGCCATCTATAGTCTAAATCAAGCTCTTAAATATTGGTATGCTAGGTTGGACAAGTATCTGTTATATCAAGGATTTAAAAGAGTTACAAATGGTAATCTATATATCAAGACAAAAGATGAGCATCAGTTGATAGTAGTTGTCTATGTGGAGGACATCATATTTGGTGGAAAAAATTAGAACATGACTAAGGAATTTACATAGGTGATGAAGAAAGAGTTTGAGATGTCCATGCTAGAAGAACTATCATTCTTTCTTGGGTTGCAAATTACTCAATCTGAAAAAGGTATATTCAACTCACAAGACAAATACATAAGAGAGATGTTGAATAATTTTGAGATGGAATATTGAAAATTAGTTAGTACACACATTATCATAGGATGTAATTTAAGTAAGGAATAGGAGTCCTCAAAGGTCAATCAGATGTCATATAGGTCAATGATTGGATGTTTGTTGTACACCACTACCTCTAAACTTGACATCATATAAGTAGTAGGTCTTGTGGTAAGGTGTAGTAGATCCAAAAGAAAATCATATAAAAGTAGATAAAAAGATACTCAAGTATATAAAGGTGACTATGGAGTATGGATTATGGTATCTAAGAAGCAAGGAGTTAAATTTGACAACCTACATAGATGTAGATTGGATAGGAAGTATAGATAATAGGAATTATAGATAATA
This sequence comes from Torreya grandis, assembly GCA_037957365.1. Classification (NCBI taxonomy): domain Eukaryota; kingdom Viridiplantae; phylum Streptophyta; class Pinopsida; order Cupressales; family Taxaceae; genus Torreya; species Torreya grandis. The sequence goes on from JARHVA010002314.1 coordinate 263,282, forward strand.
GGATGAGACTTCTTCCTAGGTGGGTGCTTAGTTTCATGGATAAGAAAGAAAAAACCTTTAATATATTTGTCCAATTGTGAGGTAAAGTACATTTCATCATATTTATGTTGTACTTAGGTCCTATGGATGAGACAAACCTTAAAAGACTACAAGGAAGATTATAATGGTCTTAGCCCTATCCATTATGGCCATACAAGTTTTATAAGTGTCTTAAAGAACCCCGTCATGCACTCAAGTATGAAACACATTCACCTCAAGTATAATTTTCTAAGATATTAGGTAAGTAATCAAATTTTAAACTTGAGTATGTTTTTACATAGGATTAGATTGCAAACATCTTGATCAAACCAATTCCAAAGGTAACTTTTGATCACCTAAGATAGGACTTAGGTGTAGTTCTTGCTCCTAGAAATCATTGAAAAAAAATTAATTGTCGGGAGATAATCATGATCATTGGCTCCAAGAAAAGGTGAGTTATTACAATAAAGAATGCATGAATATAGGGTAACATATTTGTATTAGGTCTCATGAACTAATAAGTCCTGTATGTTGAGTTTTTTAGTTACAATGAATGTGATCCAAGGAGTTGCAAACATCACTTTGTAATTTATGTCAAAGGGGAAGCAAGACTAGATTAGGAAGATAAGAATGATCAATATGTTTTTCCATAAATGAAAAAGGTGGAGATTGTTGAACATTGCTCTTGTTATTGAAGCTTGGCATTGATGTGGTCATTGATGTCAAAGGTTACTAAGAAAGGTGTTCATGAGGTCATTGAAGAATGTTCTTATTTGATAGAATCATTTAGAGGTATGAAATTATCTAAGGATATTTTTAGGAATATGAGAAGAATGTTCTTATTTGATAGAATCATTTAGATGTATGAAATTATCTAAGGATATTTTTAGGAATATGAGGAAGGTATAAGATTTTCAATAAGTGTTTTAAGGTTATTTGTTTAGTTTCAAGAGCTTGAGAAGCCTAGTCATGACATTGATCATTGCATGAAGAGACCTTATGAGAAGGTATGAGCTTGGTGGCCTTATGAGATAGATGCACAGAGGCATAAGAGGTTAATTGAGAATGAATATGAGGCATTGAATCACTCATGAAAGTCTCAAAGTGATCCTATAGGGATAGGACCTCTAGACCTTTCTTGGCCTAATGAGGCATCATGATTTGTTGTCAAGGCATATGAAGGATGTTTAACATTGTTTGAGCATGTGAGATGTTGTGGGAGAATGTAAGTGAGGTGGAAAGTGCATGAAAAGAGTCTTGAAGGTCAGTTTTAAGGCTTAATGTGGTTTACAGGTCAAGGTCCAAGCCAGTAAAGAGAGAGATGGTGGCCAAATGGGGTATGAGATTCAGATTTCAAGATAACAATGAGCATGTGAGCATTGTCAATGGTGTGATATTTTTTCCCAGTGTTTTGAATAATTCTAAGGTCAAATTTTTAAATAAAATCATTAAAATTGGATTTGAGGTTTCTTGAGTGCATAGAATGAAGGGTTCTCAACTTGAGAAGGACTTTCAGGTGTTCATTTGCACATGTAATCTCTACATGGGAATTATTGACCATTTTGACCACAAGTCAAAATGGGTCAACCCCTATATTCAAAAAATTTATATAAGGGCCTATTATAATGTCATAAGGTGTGTCATAGTTAATTAGATGTCATTTAATGTCATATTAGCCCTGGTCATGTCTATTTTAGTTATTGTCTCATTTGATGTCATTTAAGGGTCATTTTAGAGCATTAAATGCAAGTGGTATAATTTTCAAGTAAGATGAGTGTTCTAAAATATTCCTCATGATCCAATATGTAATTTCATGTCATACATATTAGTTTATAACTGAACACTTGTAGGTGCTAACTAAAAATTAAGAAAATAAGTGAAAAGGAAGGAGTTTCAAAGGTTATACGACCTATGGAGAGAGTGACACATGGGAGAATATTGTGGGATGGATATTAATATTTATTAGAATTATTTAAATTATTTAAATTCTTTAGAAGTTCCAAAAATTGGCTAAAACCATTCTAATCTTCCATTACTCCACCATGCACATGAAACTGGTTAATAGGTTTTTGGATAATATGACCAGTAGGAGAAGTTTCAAATCAAATTCCTTTGGGGATTGATAGAAAAAAAATTAGCATAAATTCCATGTTTGGATTTCAAGGAATGGTGTATTATACTTTATGAACAATATTTAAGAAATTGAATATGTTTTTTTACTTGTTATTTCCCACACCCTACATGTTTTGCTTCTATTTGAGCAAATACTTAAAACTTAGTTGTAAAGACACGTAAAAGTATGAAAATGATTTCAAAAATTATATAATGATCTAAAGGTAGGTGGAATATAGTTCAAGGTAGATATCCACTTATAGGACCCCTATTTTTCTCTAAGACAGTTAGCTATAGCTGATTGTGGTATGGCAGTGAGCTAAGAAGTGGTGTTTTGGGTGTTGATATAGCCTAAACATGAGATAAATGAATTAAATTGACTATATAATGACCTTTTAAGACTTATAAATTGTGTTTAAGACCTAAACCATGTAAGATCATCTACAAGTGCCTTTCCCAAGCAAGAAACACAGTTAATTGTTAGGCCTAGTGATGGTGAGCATGGAAACACCTCCATATAAATTTTATAAACTTAAAAAGACTCAAAAAACATATAAAAATGTATAACAAGGGCTTTAAAAAAGCAACATATAATCGCATGATAAAATCTTGCACATAGTCAATAATTTTTACATGATTATTTTAGGTTTTGAAGTATTTGGAGGTGCTAAGGGTATCATAAAGAGATAAAAATTCAAAAAAATATATCCATAACTTGGAGAAGCCTCTAGAATATCCACCTTGCCTAAAATAATAAGGGAAGTGCCCTCTATTTTGTCTCAGATTGAGGGCACTCTCTTTGTATGCAAACTTGTAGGTTTTGAAGGAAAATAACGGGAAGGAAAGTTTGAAGTTGATGAAACATTGAAATAAGATGTATAAGTTTTCTCTAGGCATGGAAAAACATAGATAAACCCTCAAAGTTGTTGGAAACATGATAGGATAGATTAGACTCACAAAGATGCAAGAAAACCTACTTGGTCTTATTTAGGTCTAAATCCCTAAGAAGGGGTCAATTCTATCTCCAGTGTTATATTAACATAATAATGGGTTTGAGAACATTTTTAGGGAGACATAAGGAATGTGTAAGATATAAAGATGCAAATAAAACCACATGAAATCCACTTTTAGGCTTAAGACCACATTAGGCCTATGCAAAATGAAGAACAAAACTTAATAAGGTAGCTTGGAGAGCTCATATCTACATGGATACTTTGCATGGAGACTCAAGAGGCTAGGATAAGTTAACGATGGTCTTGATCAATCATTTTATAATATTGGTTCTTAAGTTTAATGTCAGATCTTTATAAACAATCCTTAAGGGTGTAAATAACTCTAAACCCTCCAAAAACATTGATAAGGAACCAATTGGTAAAATAAAGATCAAGAGATATCTATATGTGATGGAATGATCATGAAAGTGATTGGAACTTGTAGACAAATCTCTAGAGATCTTTCCCACTCATTTGTGGTGTTTCCTACTTGTAAATACAGGGCATAAAAGGGCTTTTATTAAAAACAATTTTATGTTTTTTAGGTATGAAGGGGTTTTAAATGATGTAATTAACTTAGAGATAAGGATTGGGACTTGAGATAACCCCTCATGTCCATTTTGTGAATAAAAATATCTCCTAATTACTTATACAAGTGCTCCCACTTTAGCTAGTTAAAACTACCATAGTGAACAAGAAAGTGGGAGAGTGACAACTTCAAGTGGTATTTTTTTAAAGAATGTCCTAAGGAATATAAGTCTATGAAGTGTCCCAAAAGGTGTCATACACTCCCTTATATAGATCAGATTGGAAAACTAAAGTCACTTTTGGTTCCAAGTGTGAGGGGTGAGTGAAAGAGGAGTTATTTAGACTTCAAGCAATGATGACTCGTATGTAGAAGTATCCTAATGATTAGGGATGAAACTAATGAATGGTGTAGAATTTTTATAACCAATCCCCATAATTTTAGTCACCACATCTATATTTAGTTAGTTATGGGATGTTCCAAAAGGGCCAAATGATGAAGGTAGTTTTTTGAACAAGCAAAAGGAGTCCTACACCACATTTCAGGAGTTTCATGACTTTGAGGGACATTTTTCCTATGATACATTGAATTTTTTGCTTCCTAATTCATTATCCTACATGTTTAACTCATCCTCTTAGTTGTTAGGTGTTCTTATGATTATTAGACTTCTCTCTTCTCACTTTTCTCTCAAGTTCTATAAGTAGAAGCCATTTTGGCTATTGAAAACTAATACCACACCATGTATGGTGAATCCCTACTTGAATGACATTGTATTTTACATTTGAACATTAATGGAAGTCTAGTTTTTACTTCATGAACATTTGTCTAAGTGTTCAAAGTAATGTATGGTGAAGTTAGTGATAATATTCTATCCTTACTTTCCTTATCCTTTCATTTTTACGCAAGAGTTCCTATTCTAATAGGTCATATAAAGTATAGTCAAGTATGTTAGGCTCATTTGTATGATTTTCCTTAGAGTTTTCATTTTTTCGTCTGATTCATTTACCTTGTGTTGTTTCATGAACATCACCTCTATGTTGAAACACTTATGTTAAAATCTCTTAAGACTTTGAAGCTGGTTTGTAGGTCTTGTTTCATTGTGAAAGAAGTATTATGGTAATGTGGAAATAACCTTTGTATATCACCCACTTAGATTAGTTTTAATTCATTCAACTTCTAAACTTTTCCCAATAAATAACTAGTTAGTAAGGTGATAAACATTTCAAGGTATATTTAGAGAGCTAGCCCTTAAATTTAGAGGTCTACTTCTTGATATAGGTAAACCCACATACCTATAAGTATTACCACATTGAAAATATTTGGAAGAGGATTTAAAACCCTTTCTTAGGGTGTAATAATTTGTGACAATAGTTTTATCATGCCTGGTATGACCATTATTCTCAAGATAACTTGTCAAGGTGAATGCTGGTCTTGACAACATCAACTACAAATTGGTGTGCTACTTAACATTTGGTGACTCCATTCAAGGTGAAAAATGGTTTAAGGCCATTTTTTGTCATTTAATTTATTTCATACTTCATGGTCCTTATTAGGTCATCATTTAGTAGAGTGTTCAATCCTATTAATCCACCTATTCAGTTTGAACTTCCTCTTAAAGTTCAATACCCTCATACTAATTTACCTTTTAAGGAGAAAGAAGATTTTACTAGCCAAGGAAGTGTTGTAAATTTTTGGCCCACATACTAAGCTTATGCCCAGATGGATCAGGTTGCTAATGGATGAGAATATGGAGAAAAGTTTTGGATGGAATGAGTGATCCAAAGATCTCATTTTTATCACAAAGATTTTGAAATACTTAACTGTACTTAAAGTGTAATTTTACAATTTCTAAGGGATAGGTATTAAGTGTTTTAGAGAACTTATGGGAGGTCAAGATTTCTTTAAATGAGTATGAAAGTGCATAGCATCCATTTGGTTCTTCATTATGTTCATCTAGACATTTTGGGTCTAGTGGCAGAAATTTTGAGTAGGTAGTTTGTTGGAATTATCATTGCCATGTGTGGATGAGTCAGGGAGAATTGATCATATGGGTTTATTTTTCTTAGTCCTTAGTTTCTATGTACTAATTTTTAGGTTATGAAATGAAGTACAAAATAATATATGAGGGTGAAAAGTTGACCTCCCATGTAGTTTGAGACTAATTTCTGTGATAGGTACATAGATGTCATGCAAATCACATAGGGTAGCTCACTTGAACATTTTGAAAAAACACCTAGAAAGCTCCCAGAGCCAACAGATCAAGTAGAAAAAATGTTTTTGGTCTCAGGAACATCTCTAGCAAATTTGGTCCATGATTTTTGCATTTCAAGATATAAATCTTCAAAGTTGGTTAAATAATGGGATATGTTCATATATACATCAAATTTAAGCCACTAAAAAATACATTTGAGGTTAAATTTTATGGTCCATAGGATGTCAAATATGTTTACACATAAGTCAAATGATGGTTTCATGAATGCCAAATTTAAGACCCAGTAAATAGACATTTGTTTTCAAACCAAAGAGGATCCAATGATTGGTGTTCATTCATACTAAGGAAGATCGATGAAGATAAAAGATTCAAAAGTTAAAGGAGCTTGAGAGGTTGACACATTGAATAAGTGAATAAATCAATATATTGATAAAAATATCCTAAGTACAAATGTAAGACTTCCAAGTGGCACTAACTTGGATAAAGTTGATAAGTCAAGGACAAGATCGATGGCTCTACCCAATTGTATAGATTAAAATTAATAGAGAGAGATGATTCAATGATTCAATAAGTTGAGTTGGTTTATCAACAAACAATGAGAAAAGTGTAAGCCCAAGTATCATCTAGTGAAGGTCAAAAGAGCCATTTTTTATCAAGGTAAACAAATACAAAGGAACCCAACTCAAAGTATGATTCAAGTTGAACTAGATGGACATCATGAGATCTAGCATCACCATTAAGGATATACAGGGATAAAATAGGTCTTTAAGACCTAATATAGATAAAGGATTGATATTTTAAAGGATGAAACATGACCAAGCATTGACAACAAAGCTTCATGGAGGCAAAATGGGTCTTTCAGACCTAATATAGACCAAGGGGTGAAAGCTTATTATCAAATTAGGAACATGCACCTATGAACTTATTTTGTCGATCAAAACTATAGGAAAAAAATCTTACATTAGTTTTCTATCTATAGGATGGACCTATGATCCAAACATAGAAATAAAGCATATATGTAATTAATGTAAAGGGTCATCAACCTTTAGCATGGCCATATTTTTAATAATCAGCCACCTAAAATGCACAAATCCATGTTTCTATCAAAACCATGAGCATGAATTTTTATCCTCAATCAAGAGATGACATGAATGATAAATCAAAAGGTCTAGTGTTGGGAACTATAGATAGGGGAATTCAATGCATCCTCATAACCTTTGGGGACCTTATCACTCAATAAGCCTTGGGCAATGTCTTGACTGATCAAAAATGTGGTAAGGATTCCATTGGATAAGGAGCAAAAGGTGGCAACTCAAGTTCAATTATTCACCTATGATGGTGTGTCCCCTCTTTGATGGTGTGTTCCCACATTCTTTCTCTCTCTCTTTTCCTATATATCTTAGTCTCATTCCCATTATAGGTGTTCTTAGCTCTTAGTATTTATCATTCTTTCTTGGGATAAGGATACTCATTGAGACTCTTGAAAAAGTGTGTTCATTTGATATGGTCAAACCCTATCAAAATATTGTAAGAACTACCTTTTTAAATAATAAGATCGACTCTCTATGCATCAGTTATCTTTAATCAGTCATTGACATGATTGTATATGGTGAAATTGTGAAGGATATTCTTCCTAGTTTACTATATTTATACTCACCTCTTTGAAGGTCTAGATTAGTGTTCTATTTGGAACCTATTCTATGAAATATTTATGTAACTAGTGAGATTGAGTAAGCCATAGTTGTCCTCTGCTAATTTAGTGGGTGTTCAAGATTATATGAGTGTTTATTTAACTTTAGTGCATGACCCTTTTGGCATTCTTAGGAGCCCTTACCATATGTTTAACCATTTTACTTGTGAATAATTATTTTAGGTGAGCATCAAGAGGAAGTTGGACTTTCCCATAAGTCCAACCCCATCATAGGTGACCCATAGCCTAGGGTTGTTCCCATTGTGTATCTTGATTGGAGGGAGCCTAAATAATTCTCTCCAAGGGTGCAAATTGAGACTAAAATAGAAAGTAAAGAGGTTGAAGAAATTAATGATCTTGAATAAGACATGGCTAGGCAACATGATTTTTATGCCTTCAATATAGAAAATTTAATTCATCTTCAAGCATATGATGTCATTATCCCTAATGCCACAAAGAGTTGTTTAACATTCAATGGTGAAAGTCATATTACACCTTGTGAACACATTAGGGATATCTCTAAATTTTGTAGTTTTCACAATGTTAATGAAGAGAATATTTCCATTAGACTCCATGCCATGTCCCTTAGATGGAAAGATCTTGATTGGTATAGGACTTTTCTTGGTTGATGCATCACATCATGGGATGAATTTAGAGTGTTGTTGATCTCAAAATTTAAAGATTAAAGTGACAATACCTCTCATACATCATCTCAATGTGATTAAAAGAGGCCATAAGGAAATAATGCATGATTTCAATGAGGTTTCAAAAGACTTGGTATAGATTGCCTCCTTCCATGAGACCACCTATTTTCTTTGTGTTCCCTACCTACTTTAGATTCATTGGTACTGATATTTCTATCATGCTTCAATGTATGGGTGGCTTTACTCTCCCCAAAGCATATAAACTTAGCATTAGGGTTGATAGTGGCCTCATTCAAGTAGTAAAATTTCCTCCTAATATGTCTATGCCTCTACTTCCCAATACTCCATTTGATTCTCTAAGTGTGGCCCAAATTCCTAATGAAAATGCTAAGCCTAGGACTAATCCTAAGAAGGTAGGTAATGTCATGGATAAATATACAACAATTAAAATGCTAAGAGATTAGCCTATGCAAGTTAATGTGCAATAAGGTGCTTATAAAAATCCATACCCATATCAATATAAATTAGTCCAAAAAATTTGGAGAGTAATAGGTCAATGAAAACCTAAATTTAATAGGCCTACCAATGTGTACAATCCCAATTCCACTATCAATGAAAGATAAATGGTATCAGTGTGTAACAACTTGGTGTAAGGAGAATATTAGAAACAAGGACAATTCATGGATGATAATGAGAATGGGGAGAAATATATATTTTCTCAAGGAGGATTTACTCCTCTCTCATCAGATAAAAATGAGGCTCGGATGTAAGCAAATGAGGATTGACACCCCCATGGAGAAATTTTCACCAATTTCTTAGTGGAAGATACTTTTTAGCTCAACCAAACAAATTATATTATAGAAAATACAAGGTATAAGAGGAAGGATATAGGAGGTGATTATATCATGCCTAAAATTTCATCTAGTCTGCCTCTAGGAGGTGGTAGTAAACTATGGTAGCTTCAAACACACCTACACCTCCTCCAAGTCAAAATGTGGTAAAGATCTGATCAAGGTGTCTCAACTCCTCAAGTTACAAGCAATAATTTAACTCTAAGGACTTAATAAAAGGTGATTAATACTTCCATAAACATAGTGTATTATTTGAAAAGTGCCAAAGCATCAATCTCTTTGTGGGATGTCCTTAACATGCCTAGCCAAAATGAGCTATTACAAAATTAACTGTCTAATATCCCTACTATTGCTTCACCTTCAAGTCAAAGTTATTGTCATGTTGTCCTTGAAAATTACACTAATACTATTATTAAACCATATAATAAGGCCTAAAATCCTCCACCATTCTACCTCACTCTCATAGTGGGTGACAAATTAGTCCATAATTGCATAGTTGATAGTAGTGATTCTACTTCAGTGATGCCCAAAGTTGTAGATGATATGTTGGGCCTAAAATATGAGTCTAATAGAAAAGTAGTGATCTAATTAGATGGTACACCTTATAATATTTTAGGGTTGATAAAAAATATGAATATTTTCTTGCATGATTGTCTTAGTTTTCCCATCCTTCAAGGCATAGTTGTTGTTGACCTCCCAGCTCACTTTGTAATCTGCCTTTCAAGAGACTTTGTAGTGAAGATAGGTGGATATCTCTAAAATAATTGGTCCTTTTTCAAATTTATGACAAGGTATGGAACCAAGGTGACCATTAAAACTCAACCTCTTTCAAGGTTTCACATCGAGCCCTACATTAAAACAAGTTTTAACTTGAATCATGTTGTGCATGAGAAGGAGGAATCTAATGTGGACGAAGGTGCTTGTAAACTTGAAGGGCATCTCTAAATTTTTACTTGATGAATATGGTGCAGATGCTTATGAACATGATCCTAATGCATACTTTGTGTAAACTAACCTTAGTACTTATATCATCTGTGAAGAGCCATTTCAATGAGATGAGGTAAGTGTCAAACATTCCTTTTCACAAGCTACTGAGAGTAACTATTTGATTCATGTAAATGATGAAGATGGATTGAAAATTTTGATTGATCACCATGGAGGGATGAATTATGTCTTTCTACCTACTATTGATGAAGCTTCCATTGATGATGATATTATGGGGAAGAAGAGGATGGTTTATGGAAAAGATTTAATGCCATTTGTTAAGAGTCTAATCAGTTGAGTAATGTTCCTTCTCTAAAAAATCTATATCTAATGTCTTTTATAATGAGACTAACAATATTTTATTTATTTTCCCATAAAAAACAAAGATGAAAGCCATTATACTAATAAAAGGCTACAACCATGAAATAACTTGATGAAACTAGTGCCCAAGGAGTTGTGAACATGGAGAATGAGGTTAAAGTAGAAGTTGTTGTTCCCCACAGATATTCAAGAGTTCCATATTACATTGAACTACATTTAGAGTAAATGTGATATAAAGGAGAATAGCTTTATACTCCTAAAAAGCAAGAACATTCTATCTAAGAAGGTGGAGAAGTTGAGGCAGCTATCATATCTTCTAATCTACACTTTAAATAACATCTAATGGCTATGAGAAAGATCAATCAATGTTCAACCACAATTAAAGTATTTAAAGAGAATAAAAAACACTCATGAAGGCCTTGAATAGTCCACTTTAAAGCCCAAGAAGACACAAAGGTGATAGGTTTCTTGATAAGACCCATATTCAAGTGTACAATGATGATGAGCATGCTCCTCATGTTAGGCTTCCTTCATGGAGTGAAAAAGATGCAATGTGAACTATTTTTAACCCTGGTTGAGGTATGATTAGATATTTAACTTCAAGAGTGAGGGTTTTTGAATATTAGGTTAGGTGGGAGTTTTATTTTAGTTATGTGTATTGTATTCCATAAGTGTTCTAATTGAACACATGTTTGTTTCCCTTTGTTTTATCTTGTTTCATGTTTTTTCCTTGTGTTTTAATGTGGTTTTAAAGGAAAATTATGTGGAAAACCTATGTATAGGTGACTCCATAGCCTAATGGATAGGATTATCCAACTAGTCATGGCATAACAAGCATACCACCCTTGGGAAATCACCAAGAATGTTGACCATTTTGACTACAAGTCAAAATGGGTCAATCCCCTATTGTCAAAATTTTGATATAAGGACATATTATAATGTCATAAGGTGTGTCATAATTAATTAGATGTCATTTAGTGGTCATTTTAGAGCATTAAATTCAAGTGGTATAGTTTTCCAAGAAAGACAAGTGTTTTAAAATCCTCCTGAATGTCCAATATGTCAATCCCTACCATACATGTCAGTTTCTAACTAAAAACTTGAGGGTGATAACTGAAAATCAAGAAAATAAGTGAAAAAGGAGTTTCAAAGGTTGTACAACTTATGGAGATAGTATAACATGTGAGAATATTTTGGGATGGCTACTCAAATTCCTTAATATCATTTCAATTATTAACATGCTTTACAAGTTCCAAAAATGGACTAAAATTATTCTGCTCTTCCATCACTCCACTATGCACATGAAATTGGTCAACATATTTATAGATATTACAACTAGTAGGAGAAGTTTTAGGTAAAATTCATTTTGGGGTAAATAGCACAATTTTTCAAATTCAATTTCATTTTTGGTGTTTAAGGAATGGTGGCTTATACTTTATGAGCCATCTTTAACAAGTTGACTATGTTTTTCTACCTATTATTTCCCACACTCTACCAATTTTTCTCCTATTTAACCAAGTTATTACAACTCAATTATTGAATTTGATTTTATGTGATATTTAATCCCTTATCTCATGATTCTAATTCTTGCTTTCATGTTTGAATATGATTTCATGAGCTGATCAACTTAGATTACAAGAAGGTGTTGCTAGTGAGGTTATAGTCAATTTTCACTACTTGGAGAAGGTTTGGTTCTCTTCAAGGGTCTCCTATGAATGTGATATGTTTTTAGTAATTATTTAATTTCATAAAAATCCCCTTTTTTCATGTTTAGTTTTACAATTTCATGCATTTATCAAATACATAGTCACATGTGTCACACATTCAGTCTTCTACTTGTTTCCAGCTGCAGTCATGGTGTTTTGAGCTTTAATCACATGAATGGAAAGTATATGAAGAGTTTAAAGATTTTGAACATATTCATAAAGGTTAAATAAACCAAGTAAATGTCATTCAATAACCATATTATATAATGTGGTGAAAGTCAATGTTATACATATACACAGTCAGTGTTTTATTATTTTTGGAATTAGGTGTTTAATTCCTAAGCAAATAAAGGGTCTAAGTAAATTTAAATAAGTAATTAATGTATCTCAATTATCCTACTAATATATATATATATATTTATATATATATATATATGTATGTATGTATGTATTTTATCTATTCTAAAAATAACAAGAAGTGTATAGAAATCAAACTTAGTTTATTCTAGGTCGAACCAGATGATTTAGGATCTAGAAATTGTTGTGCACAGTGTTAGGGTGTGGAGCTAAAAGCTTCAACTGTTTGCACACACATGAAGAAAGGATGCTGAAGAACCAGAGCCACCGGCGTCAGCAGTATGACCGACGTCGGTCAGATGCAGTGGAGAAGGAGACCGGTGACGGCAGAGAGTCGGCCGACCTCGGCAGCACCAGACAAGCAGGGACTGATGTCGGTCACCTGTGCGGTCTAGAACTACTGTTTACGAATAGTCAGTTAGTTAAACCGAGTGTTTGCATGCTAAGAGACTATTTTAAGTCACGAGCTGTGTGTCTAATTTTAGTAGTTAGAGGTCTATTTTTGTAACCATGGGATTCTATTTAAAGAACCATGAGGCATGTATTGTAATCATCAAATTGATCAAGTAAGAGCATTGAAGCAAGCAAGGTCAAGGAGATCTACAGGTGTAAGGTCAAGGAGATCAGCTATAGCATTCAAGGAGGGATTGTAACTCAGGTTTTAGAGTTGGTTTTGTGTTGAGCAAGAGAGAGAGGGAAGAAGGTCTTGAGGTGTGGCAAGCCTTTGAGGTGGAGGGAGAAGTGGCATCTTCCTTATTTGTATTTTCTTCTAGTATTATCTAATACAATTGTGTGTATTGTCTCTCAAATTCTTTGTTGTCTCATGTTTCTGGTTTCTTAATCATTCTGGTATAATTTCCGTGTTCAATTGCTCATATATAAGTAATCAATTGTGCTACCATTAGATAAGGGGCCTCCTAACAGTTGGTATCAGAGCTACGGTTTGCAGGAAGCAGGTTATTGTTTTTGATTACAAGTCATTCACAGGGTTTTTTGATTGAGTGGGAGTTCAGCAATGGCAGAAGAAAGCAAGCTACGAATGGAGAAGTTTAACGGCAAGAATTATCAACACTGGAGGATGTAGATTGAGGACTATCTATATCAGAAGGATCTGTACTTATCGTTGGGTGGGGTTACATGCAAGCCCACAGATATGAAGGATGAAGAATGGAGTATTCTTGATCGGAAGGCTCTTGGTTCCATAAGGTTGAGTCTTGGAGCTTCTGTGATTTCCAGCTTATCACAGTGCAAAACAATGGAAGAGTTGATAAAGTCCTTGGCAAATTTATACGAAAAGCCCTCGGCTTCTAATAAGGTATACCTTATGAAGCAGCTATTTACTTTACAAATGCAGGAAAGAGGTTCGGTACATAATTATCTCAGTGATTTCCATGGTTTGGTAAACCAATTAGCTTCAGTCAACATTGTTTTTGATGATGAGGTAAAGGCTCTCTTGATATTATGTTCCTTGCCTAAAAGTTGGGATGGTATGGTTATGGCAGTAAGTAACTCTGCATCTGCTTCTAAAATCTTAAAGGTTGATGATGTTGTGAGTGTGATTTTGAATGAAGAAATACGTAGGAGAAGCACAGGTGAATCATCAGGGAACGCTCTAAGTGCGGAAAGCAGAGGAAGGCAAAAGGAGAAGATTGAGTAAGGGAAATCAAGGTTGGGAAGGAGATCCGAGTCTAAAGGTATTACCTGCTGGTTTTGTGGAAAGAAAGGACATACAAAGAAGGAGTGTTGGTTGAGAGATAAAGAGAATCAACATATAGGTATGGAAGAAGCAAAGGATGCAAATATTGTGGTACAGGATGCTCTCATACTTTCTTTGGATAGTCACGTAGGATCATGGATATTAGATTCTGGTTCATCTTTTCATGCATCCCCAAATAGAGATTTGTTTCATGAGTATGAACAGGGAGATTTTGGAGTTCTTTATTTAGGGGATGGTACGCCTTGTCAGATAGTTGGCAAAGGGAAAGTGCAGCTGAGATTGCAGATTGACAACACATGGGTGTTGAAGGAGGTCATGCATGTTCCAATTCTGAAGCAGAGTCTGATTTCTGTAGGAAGGTTGGGAGATGAGGGATGCACAATAACCCTCACAGCGGATTCTTGGAAGGTTACCAAGGGAGCACTTGTTTTAGCAAGAGGTAAGAAAGTAGGTTCTCTTTATCTATCTACTTGTACTACTGATTCCACTTCTGGTGCAGATTCGAAGATCTGGTCTATTAGGCAGGGTCACATGAACAAGAAGGGAATGGAAGTTCTTGACTCAAAAGGTATGTGTTCAAATTCAGAAGGCATGGATAGAATTCATTGCAGCAAAAGGAAATTTGAGGCTTTTGACAAGAACAGGGATGTCTTGGTGTTTTTGGAGGAGATGAAGGCCTTAGAACAGTTACAAGTAGTAAATAAATCTGAGCAGGACATCATGGATATAGATTTGATCCAAAAAGAGCTCGCGGATGAAGAATTCATCACTCACGGGAACACACAGGCATCGATGTCAGTTACTTGGAACCGACGTCGGTCATCCAGACACTGGCTTCGGTCATGTGCAGACCAGTAGGGTCGGTAGGTCGGACAGGAGAAGTCCGACGTCGGTCATCAGGACCGACGTCGGTAGGGTGGACACCGGCATCAGCCAGGGGTAATGACATCGGCAGTCAGGATCAGTGCAGGGAACCGACATCGGTCGAGAGCAGACTGGGAGTTGGCCGAGATCGGTCACTGGAATGGATGTTGGGTGGATCTATGAGTCTCAAACACCCATACAGAGGTCAAAAAAGGTATGTGAACCTCATATTCGTTGTTCACCTTCTTTATATTGCTTACTGTTAGTCAAGAACTAAGAAGATGGAGGAAGCAATGCAGGTAGAATCCAGAAATAGTGGGAGCTTGACATGGATGAGGAGTGTGAGTCCTTGGATTAGAGCCAAACAGGTACTTGTTGGTGGAGTTGTCAGCTGGATATAGAGGGATGGATTCCCATTTTAGAGAAGAGAGTG
Source organism: Torreya grandis (assembly GCA_037957365.1). NCBI lineage: Eukaryota > Viridiplantae > Streptophyta > Pinopsida > Cupressales > Taxaceae > Torreya > Torreya grandis. The sequence goes on from JARHVA010002314.1 coordinate 278,709, forward strand.
GATGGACATCTGAGACAGAAGGCTATGGTATATGGTCTTGAGTTAGCTACAGGGCAATGGAGGTTTGACCATTGTATTTTATCTTTACCAGGTTGGATAATATTAGCTACATTATCCTGTTACTATATTGTGTTAATTTTTGTAGGGTTGCATATACAGGGAGTTTCTTAAGCTAAGGGTAGAGTTGGTTCAGAAGTATGTCATGAGGAACTTGAGAGCAGCAAAGTTCTTGTGGCATAGGTGACAGATATAGCATCACAGGTTTGCGTGGTGGTTGGTCTTCAAGGGTGACTTTGAAGAGGGATACAGGGCCAAAGGAACAAAATAGATGGTGTATAGGTACAGGTACAGGTTGCAGCTATTTATCTCCAAGTGGGAGATTGTTAGGGTGTGGAGCTAAAAGCTTCAACTGTTTGCACACACATGAAGAAAGGATGCTGAAGAACCAGAGCCACCATCATCGACAGTATGACCGACGTCGGTCAGATGTAGTGGAGAAGGAGACCGGTGATGGTAGAGAGTCGGCCGACGTCGACAGCACCAGACAAGCAGGGACCGACGTCGGTCGCCTGTGCGGTCCAGAACTGTTGTTTACGAACAGTCAGTTAGTTAAACTGAGTGTTTGCATGCTAAGAGACTATTTTAAGTCGCGAGCTGTGTGTCTAATTTTAGTAGTTAGAGGTCTATTTTTGTAACCATGGGATTCTATTTAAAGAACCATGAGGCATGTATTGTAATCATCAAATTGATCAAGTAAGAGCATTGAAGCAAGCAAGGTCAAGGAGATCTACAGGTGTAAGGTCAAGGAGATCAGCTATAGCATTCAAGGAGGGATTGTAACTCAGGTTTTAGAGTTGGTTTTGTGTTGAGCAAGAGAGAGAGGGAAGAAGGTCTTGAGGTGTGGCAAGCCTTTGAGGTGGAGGGAGAAGTGGCATCTTCCTTATTTGTATTTTCTTCTAGTATTATCTAATACAATTGTGTGTATTGTCTCTCAAATTCTTTGCTGTCTCATGTTTCTAGTTTCTTAATCATTCTGGTATAATTTTCGTGTTCAATTGCTCATATATAAGTAATCAATTCTGCTACCATTGGATAAGGGGCCTCCTAACACACAGATGGTAGACTATCACAAACAAAACCCAAAACTTTATTTCTAGATTATAAAAGAGTGTCAAAATTAGGACACCCTAATAATTGGCACTATAATCCACTTTTTGAATCTATTATCCACTTTTGATGATAGTGTCCAATTTTGGCACTATTGTCCTAGTGACCTATCTTTTTTGGGTTCTGTTTCATAGGTTTATAACACCCTGACAGTGAAATATTAAATCCTAATTCTATGTGGAGATTTTTTTTTATCTATTTTTTAATTTAAAACCCTTAGGAGGTCTTGATACTTAAACTTTAATAGTAAACATGGGAAAGAGAGAAGGGGTTAGTGTGTAAAGGATACGCTGGATGCACTTCACACCTTATGTGTGGGCATGCTACCTATGTACAAATAATATGAAGAGGGATCAAGCTAATGTAGTTATCCCATTTAAAGTGATTTATCTAATTATGTGATGTATGCAACTAAATGTGAAACTATAATGTACTTTGGATGACTAGGGACTGGTATGAGTGCTTGAATAGGGTTTAATTGGTCTTAGAAGGTTGTATGTAGAGAATATGGAAGAGTTCTTGAGTGTGTTTGCTTGTATTATTACTCTTTTCCTATGAATGAGTGCCAACCCTTATAAATGGACATTAAATAGTCTTTTATAGGGAAACTAAAAATATTAGGTTATGAACTTGTATTAGTCTAACAAAGGAAAATATAAGGAATCGAGAAAACCTGATCATTAGAGGTGAAAATAAACTTGGAAAATAGCACCAAAAACAAGACACTCATAAATTTTATCACTCTTATCCAAATTGGGCACTATTATCCTAGGAAGATGAGACCTCGAGGGATGGATCTATGTCTAGGAGGGATACATAGGTCCTAAAAAGCTATGTCTAGGAAGCTATGAGTGACTTGGAATCAATAAAAGTTTAGCTAAGAATGGTTGAGTGAGCACAAAAGAGGACCTATAGTTTGGGTGCTATTAGCCATGCCTAAGTCATCCAATTTCACATTTCATATGATTACATTTCCCCCCTTTATTCTATTAATGCAAAAAAGTGAAATCTAGAATAAAATAAAAATAGAAAGCATACCTAAACTTAATTGTAAGGTTAAAATTTCATAAAGTTATGTGATTTTAGATGTTCATAGAGAACACGTTGTGATGTGTGAATCTAAAAACAAAAACATGAAGTAGATCAGTTCTTACTAGATACACAATATTTAAAATAAGAATGTACAAAGGATAATTAAAATAAGAGAGAGGAATGAATACACCTCACCAGGTACGTGAACTAATATAAAACTTGTTGTTATGCTAGATTGTATTGAGTATGTGCTAAATATAGAGTAATATCTTGAATGGATTTGAGTGCTTAATTACCTATAATGTGGCTCAAGAATGCAAAGGCTAGCCCTTTGGCTCCATCATCAAAAATTAAGTGAAGTTAAAAAATCATGTGTGTGCTAATCAATGTCTTGACTATATGTCAAATCCCTCTGAATAGGTGGCTCAAGAATATAAAGGTTAGAGCTTTAGACCCATCATTGCTGCATAAAGTGAAGCCATGAAGTGATACTGGTATATAATGGATGTCATATGGGATGGCTCATGAATCCCATGAACATGATGGAAATATGACATTATGGTATGGATAACTGAATGTGTACTAAAAACTAGGTCACTCTTTGCCATTTCAAAATACGGAGATTGGCTTATATGAAAGCCACACTAAAACTAATGTACTAGGCTTATATGAAAGCCAAATCAAGAACTTGGGTACTCAAAAAAATAAAATTATATGAAATTTTAACTCAAATGTGATGCCAACCACTTGAAGATGGAGTAAGGCATGTAACTACTGAGAATGCTTTGAATAAATTGAACTTGGAAACAAAATAAGATCAATATGCCATGAACATTACCCCCAATCACTCATGTATAGATTATGAAATCTAATATAGAAGTTATACCAACTACCCACTGTAAAATAAAAGTGATAAACATCATTTCATACATGATAATCCCATATATCTAAGAAAACTATGTTGAAACTATTGAATCTGAAGGATTTGGAAGTGTAAAAAATGTCCCTAAACTAAACTTTTTGCCTATTTCTAGAAAACCTGAGTCTTTTTCTACCTATATAGGAGCACCAAACTATGGACTCCCCTATTTTTCACATTAATGTATAATTTCTAGTGCTACTATCTATTTTTGGTGCTATTGTCTATTTTTAGTGCTACTATCTAGTGTGAAAATTGACAGTTGATCTGAGATTGCTCCTATTTTTTATTTTGAATTGACTATTTTGAACTATAGATTTTGTTCTAACTATTCTAAATGTTTCTATTTTGATTTATAAGAGGTTTTATCTCTATGATAAATCCTTTGTTGGATTCCCCCTCTTTTAAGGGTAGGAATGATGAATTTGTAATGACTGCCCTCAGAAGAAAAGAGTCTTGCAAGTGTGTTAATTATAAAAAGATATATGATATAGATTTTTATGTTTGATAATATGTTTGAAGATATATCAATTTTTTTACTGAGAGTTTGTTATATCTTTAGGGGTATGCCTAGATAGATATCACAGTGTGAAAGTATGCATAAAGTACTAAACTAGAACTAGAAAAGTTAATTATTAATTATTAGTTATTAGTTTGGAGGGATGGAAAATAATGTCCATCATGGCATCCAAGAAATCAAGGTAAATGCATGATATGGATCATGGTATGGCACACATTTGACAAGCAACAATCAAGAAACAATAATCATACTAGATGGGCCAAGGGGCCGAGAAAATAAGGGACATGGTCACATGTTACTCAAACTAGAAACAAGCATGGAAGCCATGTTCAAATGCCTCATACACATACAAGTGAAATAAGCAAATTTGGCACATAGGCAAAAAACACATAGAGGAGTAAAAATAAAGGACATTAGCAAATTTACTAAGGCACATACATGAAAGAGAAGCAAAGGACATTGGTAAATGTCCTAAGGCACAATCAAGAGATAAACAAGAACTAAAAAATGCAATTATATAAGCTACACTAAGCAAGGAGAGCAAGTATATAAGAAATTGAAGATAAAAACACATCTAACTAATCAAATCAAATGTGAAAGTATGTAAAACATGTGTAGTATGAGATTACGTATATGCTAAGAAATAAACAAGTGTTAGATACTAGTGAGATGTCGATATAGTATTCTATGTAAGCTATAAAGTAATGTACATTAACATGATAAATTAGAGTGTGTGGTGTAAGAATGACATAACTAGCATGTTGTAGTCATGTAGAAGATAGCCCTAGTGGGTGTGTATAACAATGTGTGTCTTAAATGTAGAAGTAGGAATGCCCCCTCTATGGGTAGAATGGAGTAATCAAGTAGCTAGATGTCATTATACACACTTAAAGAAGATCAAGTGAAGCACGGTAATGTAGAAAATTGATATACAATATCATGAAACAACAAATATAAGACCTAACATGATATTAGTAATGTAAATCATGGATGATGCATATAATTGAAATATTTTTGAATGTTTTTATGTTTTAAATTTTTGTATTGTTTTTATATTTTTGAAAATATTTGAACTATGTTAAAGTAATTAGAAGATAATATGTAAAATCAATATTGGAAAGTAATGATACTAATTTATGAGTCTTGGATGAGACTCCTTGTCATGGTGTCTTGTATCAAATAATGGTATCGTGCATGCTCGTAAGGCACGATTGTATGGCTAAGATTATAAATCTAAAATATGTGTACGTTGTAACTACTCTAAAATATTTGAAGTGGAAGCCAAATGTGAGGTCCCATTATGACTTTGAGAAGTGGATACAACTATAGGGCTCTTTAGGACCCATATGAAATTAGGAGAAGAAGCTCTATGAATAGGTGCTCTCTATGTAGCTATATGAGACATCAATGTAACTACTTTAGATGTGAATATTGTATCTAGAAGATGTATAGAATCCTGAAGCTATGGGGGTGTATGAACCCTCTATACTAGTGATGTGTGTTGTAACTATAGTTGATCTTGAAGTGGACCTAGAACAAAAGCTAGAGGAGAAGTTAAAACTAGTTTAAGAATGGGATTTGGTGACTAGAAGCTGGTGGATGGCTCTAAAGTGGGGAGTGGTGACTCATAATAAACTTTTCCAATTGTAATAAACTAATTAATGTGAATAAATTTCACTCATCTATGAATTGTAGAAGGTACTACCTTAATTTTTTGAATCCATGGTTGACCAAGTAGTATGCCAAAAACTCTTGCACTAAGAATTATAGTGAATGGTGTAGCCACATGTGTAAGACCAACCTATAATGAAAGTAATATCTCACCCAATGAACTCTAAACATGTGCAATGAAACATTAATAACTATATTTGTCAGAGTGATATCTTTCTCTAAATAACCCAAATGTTTTAGTAGTGTGAAGGTGCACATATTAAGATTGGAACCATTGTCAATGAGTACACTACGAATAGGTTGATTATGGATATGTGTTTTGATAAAAAGTTCATTGTAACTTTTATAATCTTTCACAATATTTTTATTTGAAAAAGATATCGAAGTTCTATCTAGAACTATGGACTCATAAACACCTATCATACCCCTCAAAGGATGTGTCTCAACTGAAGATACCTAGTATGTAACTGGTGGATGATGTGTATGGAATGTATGATGAACACCTAATGTGTCCTTTTTATCTTATTTTTAATTTTTTGGAAATGGATCTAAAAATATTTTCAAAGCCTTATCTTGTGTTGGCTGTCTTTGGAGGCTTAGCTAAAGTTCCTAGATCAAGTAGATTATCATCAATTAAATATTGTATCTTATGTTACAAATTGATGCAACCATTTGTTATGTGGCCTCATGCCCTATTAAAATTTCAAAATTCATGCTAATCATATCCCTATGGAAGAGTCTTTGCTAGATTTTCTTCTCAAATAGGTGGGAGAGTTACGATGTTGCATTCTAATAACTGCTATAGAACTCTAGCTAGAGAAATTGGTAAACTAGTAAATGTACATTGAGGATGTGATAATAAAACCACACGCTAAGGGGGATCTGAATTTGAATTGACTATTAGTTGATTTTGATTCTTATTGTCATTAATTTTGACCTTATATTAGAATTTTCTATTACTCTTGTGTGTTGTGTTTGGGGTAATTGAATACTTGTGTTTTCCCATTGAGATTAACTTGACTTCTCTTCCCTTAAGTGTATGACACAATTTAGTGAAGGAAGAGAATATTTTGAACATAATGGATTCATGGAGTGATAGAATAAGGCTCTATTTAAAAATATCCTATAGCTCTTGATCAATCATGGGGCTAGTTAACGTAGCTAGAATAGTCTTGTATCTAAGAACATAATCCATGAAAGGCTCATTTGGCCTTTGTTTATGTTATGAAATCTTTGTATATGAGACCTTATCACCAATGTTGATACTAAAATGTGCTAAGAACATGTCTACTAAAATATTTAATGATGTGAATGACTAACTTAGTAGACTATAAAACCATTGTAGAGTATAATCCTTTAGGATCTATTGAAAGAGTTTGGTAAGTAGCCAGTCATTGGGTGTATAATCCAAACATGATGCATGAAAGGATCTCAAATGTGTCTCTGGATCACCCTTTCCATCATAAAGAATAAGCTTAGGTTGAACAAATCCCTATGGTAAGGGTGTAGAAGTAATGTGACATGCTAATGGTGTATGTAGAAGTGTAAAAGAATCCAATGCCTACGTAGGTATAATGGCACCTTACTCAATATGTTACACCTTGGACTAAAGAGATCATATCTCTTACACAAGGGTTGCTACATCAGGAGATAGGGATGTATTAGATTGAGCTGGTGGCATAGAAGAAGGTTGGGCTATTATAGGGGTTAGTTGAGATTCCCCCATAGTGTCATTTATAATTGGCTGATCTAAATGATTAGAACATTAAACTTGCTTAGCCTTTTTTAATTCCATGATAGATTATAAAATTAGTGTATGATCTTTAGTATATTCCTTAAGTCTTTCTCTAAAATTTTGTAAAACTAGATCTTTATTGAGTATGACTTCATTATCAACAATGGGTGGAAGTGGATAAATATTCTAATGTGGTGGAACATGAGCATCGGTGTGTACATCATTATTGTTATTTTCATATTGCTCTTTGTCAAAATTATCCTCATTAAAATTGGTGTAATTTGGATGTATAAAATCTATGACTAGAACCTGGATTGGTTGTTTATCCATGGTATATGGTCAAGTTACAGGAATCTAGGTGAACTTAGGATGATTACCACTAAGTCTTGCACATTGTCATGAGGGAAAAGATGTAAGGAATTTAGGTGGAATAAGAAAAAAAACTTGCATAATAGTATAAAATATTAAGCTAATATAATCTAAACAAGGAATTGGAATATGCATGAAAAGGATATAGGACTTTGAAACATGTAAGGTGATACCTCAACAAGCAAAAATGGGCTAGTAAATGCAACTAAGGATTTGTCCAAAATTTTATTTGTAAAATAATATGAACTTTGGAATTTTAAATTGATTATTTGAGTTTGATATGTAACTAAATTTTTAAAAAATGATGTGAAAAATATTGAAAAATCACTGAGAATGTATTTGATGTAACTAGGGTTTTGAATCAATAAAAATAGCAGGAAGTGTAAAGAAATCAAACTTATCTTATTGTGGGTTGAAACAAATTATTTAAGATCTATAAATTATTGTGTAAATATGGCAAACTATCACAAACAGAGCCCAAAACTCTATTTCTAGACTGGACAAGAGCTTTAAACTCAGGACACCTTGCTACTTGGTGCTATATTCCACTTTCTAGAGATACTGTCCACTTTTAGTGCTAGTGTCCAATTTTGGGACTATTATTATGGTGACATAGCTTTTTTAGGTTTTGTTTGGCAGGTCTATAACACCTTAGTAGTGAAATATTGAAGCTTGATTATGTGTGAAGCTTGTTGTGTGTCTTATTTTATCTTCAAAACCCTTAGGAGCTCTTGATACTTGAACTTGAATAGTAAACTTGAGAAAGAGAGAAGGGGTTAGTGTATAAAGGATACACTGGATGTACTTCACACCATATGTGTGGGCATGTTGCCTATATACCAATACTTTGAAGAGGGATCAAGCTAATGTAGTTCTCCTTTTTGAACTACTTGGTGTAATTGTGTGATGTATGAAACTAGATGCAAAACTAAAATGTGTTTTGGATGACTAGGGACTGGTATGAATGATTGAATAGGCTTGAATTGGTCTTGAAAGGATGTATGCAAATAATAGGGAAGAGTGATTGAGTGTATTTTCTTGTATTCTTTCTCTTTTCCTACGAATGAGTGTCAACCCTTATAAATTGACTTTTAATGTCCTTTTCTAGGGAATCTAATGATTGTGGGTTACATGAACTTGTATTAAGATGGCAGGTAAAAAGACAAGGATTTAGGAAAATCTGACCATTAGAGGTAAAGATGAACTTGAACAATAGCATCAAAAATAAGACACCCTTGTGTTAGGCACTATAGTCCTCCCTAACATTGTTGTCCTAAGGCTAAAAGTTTTTTAGGTTTTTTTTAGCTATTCAATATGACCTTGTGTACCAAATTTAAAGTCCTAACTATCAACATAACTCCTTGTAGATCTAATTCTTTGTGTTCTTGTGTCTTTTATGCAATTTGAGGAAACTTCAACAAATGGGAAAAAGGGTTGTGTGAGATAATAGGAGGACCAATAGGTTGGGTGATATTATCCATGCCTAAGTCATCTAGTTTCATATTTTATATGATTACATTTACCTCACCTTTATTCTATTGATGTAGCAAAGTGAAATACTAAGATAAAGGAAAAATAGAAAGCATACCTAAACTTACCTATAAGAGAAAAGCTCATGAAGCTATGTGATGTTGGATGTGTATAGAGAGATCACATTATGATGTGTGAATCTAAAAATAAAAACATGAAGTGGATCAATTCTTACTAGATATGCTATATCTAAAATAATAACATACAAAAACTGAGTAAAGGAAGAGAAATGAACAAATGTACCTCACCGAGTATGCAAACTAATACAAAACTTGTTTTGATGTTGGATTATGTTAAGTATGTGTTGAATTAAGAGTAATATTGTGAATAAATCTAAGTGCTCAATTCCTCAAAATATGGCTTAATAATGAAAACACTGGCCCTTTGGCTCCATTATCACCAACTAAGTAAAGTTAAAAAATCATTTGTGTGATAATCAATGTCTAGACTGTATGTCCAATCCCTCTTAATAGGTGGCTTAAGAATATAAAAGTTATCCCTTTAGCTCCATCATTACCCCATGAAGTGAAGCTATGAAGTGATACCAGTATAGAATATATGTCATATGAGATGGCTCATAGAGCCCATGAATGTGCTAGAAATCTGACACTATAGCATGGATATCCAAATGTGTGCTAGAAACTAGTCCACTCTTGACCATTTCAAAACATGGAAATTAGGCTTGTATGAAAACCACTCTAAAACTAATGTACTAGGATTATATGAAATTCAACTCAAGAACTCAGGTAATCAAAAAATTAAACTTGTATGAAATTTTAACTCAAATGTGATGCCAAGCACCTGTAAATGGAGTAAGGCATGTAACTATTGAGAATGCCTAGAAATTAAACTCAAAAATTAAATAAGATCAATGTGTTGCACACATTACCCCTAATAACTGATGTTTATAAAATGTATTATGATCAAAAAGTTATGCCAACTACCCACTCTGAATTGAAAGTGAGAACCATCATGTTGCACATGATAACCCCTTGTATCTAAGAAAACTATGCTAAAATAACTAAAATTGAAGGATATAAAAGAGCAAAAATAATCCATGAATTGAAAATTTTGCCTATTTTTGGAAACCTTGAGTGTTTTTATGCCTGGACAAGAGCACCAAACTATGGACACCCTTATTTTTGGAGCTACTATCTAATTTTTGGTGATACTATCCATTTTTGGTGCTACTAACCATTTATGGTGCTATTGTCTAGTATGAAAATTGAATATTGATCTGAGATTGTTCTTATTTTTATATTCTAAATTTATTAGTTTCACCTTTAGATTCTATGTTGACTATTTTGAATGTTGTTTTTTATTTCTAGGAGGTTTTATATTTGTGACAAAGCCCCTATTGGATACCCCCTCTTTTAAGGGTAGGAATGATGAATCTAAAATGACTGACCCTAGAAGAAAAGAGTCCTGCAAGTGTGTTAATTCTAAAAATATATATGATATAGATTTTTTTGTTTGACAATATGTTTCAAGATCTAGAAATTTTTGTATCAAGAGATTGTTAGATCAATAAGGGTATGCCTAATAGATATAACAATATGTGCAAAGTGATGAACTAGAACTAGAAATGTTAAATGTTAGTTTTTAGTTGTTAGTTTGGAGGGATGGAGCATGATGTCCATCATGGCATACAAGAAAATAAGGTAAATTCATGATATATATCATAACATGGCATACATTTGACAAGCAACAAGCAAACAAACAACAAGTAAGAATCAAGAATCATACTAGATGGGCCAAGGGGTTGAGTAAATAAGGGACATGGGAACATGTCACTAAAAACTAGAAATAAACATGGAAGGCACATTCAAATTTCTCATACACATAGAAGTGAAATAAGAAAAGTTGGCACTTAGGCCACAAGTACATAGAGGAGTAAAAACAAAGGACATTGATGAATGTTCTAAGGCACATACATGAAAGAGAAGCAAAGGACATTTGCAAATGTCCTAAGGCATAAGCAGGAGACAAGTTGGATTTGAAAATGTAATCACATAAGCTATGCTAAGCAAGCAAAGAAAGCATGTAAAAATTGGAAGATACAAACACATATAACTAATCAAAGCAAATGTGAGAGTGTGTAAAACATGTGTAGTACAAGACTAGGTATATGCTAAAAAATACAAAAGTACTAGATACTAGTGAGATGTTGATATAATATTCTGTATAATCTATAAAGTAATGTATATCAACATGATAATTCAGAGTGTGTAGTGTAGAAATGACATAACCTTGATGGTGTAGTCATGTAAAATATACCCCTAATGGGTGTGTATAGCAATGTATGTCTTTGAATGTAGAAGTAGGAATGACCCCTCTATGGGTATAATGAAGCAATCAAGTAGTTGGATGTCACTACACACACTCAAAAAGATCAAGTGAACCATGGTAATGTATAAAATTAACATACAATAGCATGAAATAACAAATTTAAGTCTTATCATGATAGTAGCAATGTAAATCATGGATGATGCATACAATCAAAATATTTTTAGAAATTTTAAATTTTTTTTAATGTTTTTATGTTTTGAATTTTTGTATTGTGTTTGCATTTTTTAAAATATTTGAACTATGTACAATTACGTAGGATATAATATGTATAATCAATTTTGGAAAGAAATTATGTACAAATATATACATCATAATATAAAAGACTAGGCTGTTGGTGGGAAGGGATCCAAAGATGGAGCCTATTAGGGATGAAAATGGAGGAAAGGATTTTAAACATCATCAAATACATCTAGATCATCATCATAAGTATCATCATATTTTTGAAAATGTTGTGTTCATGATGTCAACATGTTGAAGGTGAATTGAGGGATGCTCTGGTGGTTGAGATATTAATTCTACTCTTGGATGTTTAGCCCTGTTGGGAAGTGATTGCAATGGAAGTTATAGAGATGGTGTTTTTGGTGGTGCTATAATCTAATTAATACCTCAATCCTATATTTTATTGAATCTCTAGTATAAGGCTTCACATGAGTTTATATCATGGTTAGTAATCTAATAAAAGGTAAAGAATGGGTGATCATTTTGATCTACCAATCTACTAATAGATCCATTTCATACTATAGGTAATGTGATCAATCCATGATCAAGTAATATTTGTAACATAAACTGAGGTTGATTTTATGTGCTACCTACCTAAATCTAAATAACTAGATTTATATCCATAGAGGTAACCATTTGAACTATATGTGCTAAGTGAGCTGACTGTGGTCATGAATGTAGAGGATGTCCTCAGAGTATGGTATGAGATGTTAAAATCAATGTAAAAATGTGGTGTGAAAGCTCTAGATTCATGTCAATACTCTCTTGGGCTGATTGGTGTAAATCTCAATCCACACAAATAATCATTTGTAAGTGTGGGTGTTGTATCGTTATCTAAAGAAGCCTGTGAATTAGTATCAATATCATGTACATATGGTAACTCTGAATTCACCACAAGGGGTAACTGTGATATAGGAGCCTCATCAACTATAGTGGTAGAAGAAATTACTACTACTAAAATATGTGTAACTAGTGGAGTAACTATGGAATCAATTAGAGCTATTAGTGCGATTGTTAGTGATGGTAGATGTATAATAGGTGTCAGAACTGTGATCAATAAAGTAGCTAAAATGGCTAGAACTATTATGATTGGCAAAATAATTGGTGTTAATGGTGTGACATTGAGTGGAGTAATGTGGGAAGTGCTAGCTACACCAACCTCATATGTATGTATCTGATCTAGAGAAATGCTATGAATTGGTGGTTCTATTATGAGCTATGATGTCCTATTGAATGAAATAGTCAAACATAAATTTGCATGTTGATAATATGTAAATGATTGGTTATCTACCAGACATGTGTATAAATATCCCTCATGGAAAAACTTAATACATCAATGGAGAGTAAAAGGAATAACACCCATGGTATGTATCCAAGGTCATCTGAGTAAAAGATTATAGTAGAGAGGACCTAGCATGACTTGGAACTATGTGGAGAGGGTTTTTGGTCCCACCAAGATATCCAAAGTAATAGTAACCAAAGTCTATCATGGTATGTCATCGAACCCTTGGATGTTCTTATATGTTTTTTGCATTGATGATAAATCTATACCCATGGCCTATAAGAATGTGATATTACATAAATTTATTATGGAACCACTATCAACAAGAAATATCTTGAATGCATTGGTTTTAACTTGTACTTGTATGAATAGTGGACAATTTTGATCAATAATAACCTGAGAAGGCATGTCCTCACTATCAAAAGAAACTATATCTTTTATATTTTTTAGAGTATTGACCACTGATGCAAAATAAGAAGGTTCTAAATCAAGAGGCATATAATTTTGAGTGAGTGCCTAATAAAGAATGTGCTTGAATACATTATTTTTTTGAAGTAGTTATAACATGGAAATTTTAGCTAGAGTGTTTATCAACTGGTCAACAATGTCATATACCTTGTGCAAATCTACCTATGTTAGTTGGTTGAGCCTAGAATAAGTTGGAATAACAGGGTGATGGGGATCCTATGTAGGTGGAAGAGGCATAGTTGCACATTGAGTAATATCTCTAACCACATTATCTGCTATCCATATAGGAGTTGTAGTTGTTATGGGAGGAAAGTGAAGATAATTTATAGGTCAAGGAGGTAGAGGAACAAAAGGTGTCAATTGGGCTCTTAGATGATGGGTAGTGACTTGGGGTAGAGTAAGATGAACCATACAACATGACTCGATACAAGAGAGAGGCTCTAAGGGAGGTGATGCAAGAGATGGATTAATATTTTAAAAAACAAATTTATTAACATCATCCCATATAATGAAAAATAAGCATGAAATATATAGAATGAAAATTTGTACTGACATATGATATACTTCATAATTCATGTACATGATAGGGCCCATTATGGTTTCTTTGTTATTTTCAAGAAATGTAAGAAGAATTTGGAAATATCTAAGCATCATTTTTGCAATTTAGCTATAAATGTAAGGTGATACCTCAAAATCAAGTAGGTGCTAGTAAATGCAACTAGGGATTTTTCATAAATATTATTTTAAAAATACTATGAACTTTTGAATTTTGAAATTGATTTTCTGAGTTAGATATGCTATGAAATTTTCAAAAAATTACGTGAAAAATTACTAGAAAATACATGAGAATGTATTTGATGTAGCTATGGTTTTGAATGATTTTTTCCAAAGTTAGTGCAGTAATTTGAAAATTTTATAGAAAATTTGTAGTTTTAATTTTGAAAAAGTGAAGAAAAATCTAAAAATATTTCTAAAATTAGTAGTATATTTTCCTAGTGGTTTGAAAGTGTTTTTATGCAAATAGGACATAGTATACACAAAATAGGATTTGAGTGAATTTATTAATAATATTTCAATTAATTCACAATTTTTTATTTTTTAAATTTAGGAAAAATCAAGAAAATATTGCAAAAAATTAAAAATAATTAGCCCTAGGCATTATAGGGTTTTTGTGAAAAAATTCAAAGTAGGGTATAATAATTAATAAAGTAGGGTTTCCAAGGTTTTGAAAGATAAAATGATTTAGTTGGGTGTTTTATTATTTTTGGGAATTAGGGGTTTAATTTTTAAGAAAATAAAGGGTTTGAGTAAATGTAAATTTGTAATTTAAGTATCTTAAATATCCTACTAATTTATGTAAATAGATATGTATTTTATCTTTTCTAAAAATAGTAGAAAGTTTAGAAAAAACAAAATGAGTTAATGTTGGGTCAAAACAGATGATTCAAGAACTCAAAATTTTTATGCAAGGATGGTATACTTTCATAAATAGAACCTAGAAGTATATTTATAGATTAGACAAGAGCACTAAACTTAGGACACCCTACTACTTGGTGCTATACTCTACCTTTTGGAGTTATTGTCCACTTCTGATGCTAGTGTCCAATTCTAATGATAGTATCCTAGTAACCTAGCTTTTCAAGGTTTTGTTTGATAGGTCTGTAACACTCTATTAAGGAAATATTGAATCTTGATTCTATGTGAATTTTAATGTGTGTTTGATTTTATCTTCAAAACCCTTAAGAGCTCTTGATACTTAAATTTGAATATTAAACTTGGGAAAGAGAGAAGGTGTTAGTGTGTAAAAGATATGTTGGACACACTTCACACCCCGTGTTTGGACATGTTGCCTACATACCAATACTTTGAAGAGGGATCAAGATAATATATTTCTCCCATTTGAAGTGTTTGGTGAAATTATGTGATGTATGTAACTAGATGTGAAACTAAAATGTACTTTAGATGACTAGGGATTAGTATGAGTGCTTGAATAGGCTTGGATTGGTCTTAGAAGGATATATGTAGAGAATAGGGAAGAGTGCTTGAGTGTATTTTCTTATATTATTTCTCTTTTCATATGAATGAGTATTAACCCTTCTAAATGGACATTGAATGGCCTTTTATAGGGAAATTAATGATTCTGGGTTAGATGAACTTGTATTAGGTTGATAGGGGAAAAGATAAGGAATAAAAAAAACATAACCATTAGTGGTGAAAATGAACTTGGAAAATAGCACCAAAAATAAGACAACCTTAAATTTTTGTGCTCCTATCCAAATTGGGTGCTATTGTCATATGAAGATGAGCCGTGGGGGATGGATCTAGGTCTAGGAGGGATGATTGGGTCCTAAAAAGCTAAGATTAGGAAGATATGGGTGATTGAGAATCAGTGAAAGTTTATCTAAGAAGGGTTTAGTGAGGAAGAAAGAGGACCTATAGGTTGGGTGTTATTAGCCATGCCTAAGTCATCTAATTTTGCAATTTATATGATTACATTTTCCCCTAATTTATTTTAGTGATGCATCAAAGTGAAATACTAGGATAAATAAAAAATAGAAAACATACCTAAACTTACCTATAAGGGGAAAATCTAATGAATATGTGATGCTAGATGTGCGTAGAGAGAGCATGTTGTGATGTGTGAATCTATAAATAAAAACATGAAGTAGATCAGTTCTTACTAGATACATTATATCTAAAATAAGAACATATAAAGTCTGAGTAAAGGAAGAGAGAGGAATGAATACACCTCAATGGGTATGTGAAATAATACAAAACCTATTGTGATGCTCAATTGTGCTGAGTATATGTTGAATCAAGAGTAATATCATGCATGGAGCTGAGTGCTCAATTCACCATAATGTGGCTCAATAATCCAAAGGTTAACCCTTTAGCTCCATCATCACCCACTAAGTGAAGTTAATGAATCATGCATATGCTAATTGATGTCTGGACTGTATGTCCAGTCCCTCTAAATAAGTGGCTCAAGAATACAAAGGCTAGCCCTTTGGCTCCATCATTACCACATGAAGTAATACCAACATATAATAGATGTCAATATGAGATGGATCATGAAGCTCATGAATGTTCTAATCTGATACTATGGTGTGGATAGCCAAATGTGTACTAGAAACTAGGCCACTCTTGGCTATTTCAAAAGATGGAGATTAGGATTGTATGAAATCCACTCTAAAATTGATGTACTAGGCTTATATGAAAGCTAACTCAAGAATTTATGTACTCAAAAATATAAACTTGTATGAAATTTTAACTCAAATGTGATGCCAACCACCTATAGATGGAGTAAAGCATGCAACTACTGAGAATGCCTGGAATAAACTACACTCAAAAACAAAAGAAGATCAATGTGTTATGTATATTGCCTCCAATCACTAATTTTTGGAATGGGGATTCTAATCTAGAATTTATGCCAACTACCCAATCTATAATAAAAGTGAGAACCACCATGTTGTGTATGATAACCCCTTGTATCTAAGAAAACTATGTTGAAACTGTTGAATATAAAGGATCTAGAAGTGTCACTATTTTTTTGCTCTATTTTAACTAGTTTAACCTTTGGATTCTATACTGACTGGTTAGAATGCTATTGTTTTGACTGTTAGGAGCTTTGGACTCTATGACAAAACCCTTGTTTGATGCCCCTTCTTCTGAGGGTAGGAATGATGAACCTGTAATGACTTCCCTTAGAAGAAAAGAGTCCTACAAGTGTGTTAAAATGTATAGATATATGATATAGCATTGAATATTTGACAAGATATTTTAAGATATAGCAATATTTGAATTAATGGATTGTTAGATCAATAGGGGTATGCCTAGATAGATATAATAATATAATAACATGTGTATAATACTAAATTGGTCTGGTAATGTTAATTATTAATTTTTAGTTGGAGGGGTGGAGCATGATGTACATCATGGCATCCAATACAACAAATAAAATTCATGATATGGATCATGGAATTGTACACATTTGACAAGCAACAAACAAACAAGCTACAAGCAAGAAGTAAGAAGCATACAAGGGTGGCTAAGGGGTCATACAAACAAGGGACATGGACACATGTCACTCAAACTAGAATACAAGCATGGAAGGCATGTTCAAATGCCACATACACATACAAGTAGAAGAAGCAAAATTGGCACAAGGGCCACAAGCACATGAAAGAGTATAAATAAAGGACATTGATAAATGTTCTAAGGCACACACATGAAAAAGAATCAAAAGACATTGGCAAATGTCCTATGGCACAAGAAAAATACAATCTAGAATTGATAATGTAATCACACAAGCTATGTTAAGCAAGCATAGAAAGAATGTAATAAGTGATCAAATCAAATGTGAAATTCTGTAAAACATGTGTAGTGCAAGACTAGGTAGATGCTAAGAAATGCATAATTACTAGATACTAGTGAGATGTTGATATAGTAATTTATGTAAGCTATAAAGTAATATACATCAACATGTTCACTCAGAGTGTGTGGTGTAGAAATGACATAACCTGGATGGTGTAGTCATGTAGAAGATGCCTCTAATGGGTATGTATAATAATGTATGTCTCAAATGTAGAAGTGGGAATATCCCCTCTATGGGTAAAATGAAGCAATAAAGTAGCTAGATGTCATTGCACACACTCAAAGAAGATCAAGTGAAGCATGGTAATGTAGAAAATTGACATACAATAGCATGAAATAACAAATGTAAGTTCTAACATGATAATAGTAATGAAAATCATGAATGATGCATACAATCAAAAAAAAATTGGTGTTTTTGATATTTTTGTATTATTTTTATATTTTTGAAGATATTTGAACTATGTAAAATCAATCAGGAGAGACTCTATATAAGAAACTAAAAAGGAAATATATCTAATCAAGCAAAAGGAAGCTATGTACAATTAATACTATGAATAAATGATACTAACCAATGAGTCTCATGGGAGACTCCCTCTCATGTTATCCTATATCAAGAAGAAGGATTGTGCATGATCATAAAGCATGATGGAAATGATAAGACTATGGCTCTAAAAGCTATATATGTTGTAAATTCTCTAAAATCTATGTAGTGGAAACCAATGATGGGGTCCCTCTATAACTCTGAGAAGTAGATGTAACTATAGGGCTCTTAGGGGCCCATCTGGTGGTAGGAGAAGATCTTTTAACTTGTGCTCTATGTGTAAATGCATGAGATCTCAATAAAACTACTCTAGGTGTGAATACTATAACTAGAACCTGTCTAGAATCTTATAGTTGTGTAGGTGTATGAACTCTCTATCCTAGCAATGAAGGTGTCAACTATAGATGAATCTAGACTAGAGGAAGAGCTGTAAAAGGTGAAGGAACTAAAACTAGATCAAAAGGGGTGCTAACTTGAGTGAAAAAGCTATAACCATGGGTGTAATCACCCTTCCTATCTTCTTAAACTTCGGTGATATCATGTACCACATAATATACTATAGGCATAAACTTGGTATTATGTGCGAGATAAAATCTAGATGTATCAAGTTTGAAAGGGGGAGGGATAAATATAACTGCTAGTGGTGGCTTATGTCTAGTATTGATAGGGAAATACTTAAAAGTAACCAAAGAGTTAGATACATCTACATAGAAACCATGTATAGCAATATGATTATAAAGAACATTCCACATGCAAGATATCAAACAAGGGATAGAGAATATGGAACTGTGCATTGATGCATGAAGCACTTTGACTTGAATCGTGACATTTCTAATGTGTTCAACATGATAAAATTGAAAAAATTTCATCACGAAAGAGAGAAATCAAAGGGTTGAGAGCATGGATTTGTGTATAAAGGCATATAAAATTTTGATATGTGACATGATAGTTTGAATGATTTTATCATGATAAACTTGAACAATTTTCCATATGAGGAATAGAGAGTAAAGGATAGAGAAAATGAATGTTTGCATAAAGGCATATAAACTTTCTCTATGCAACATGACATTTCAAATGCATTTAGCCAAATGTAGTTGGTAATTGTTCCATATGAGTGAAATAGAATATGCAAAAATAATTTTGGAATCTTGTGCATGTTTGGCAATGAATTTTGAAATATCATCCCTTAGTATGATAATTAAGCATGCAATGCACAAAATGAAACTTTGTACTATCATATGATATACTTCATCATTCATGTACATGATAGGGCCCATTATGGTTTCCTTGTTATTTGTAAGAAATGTAAGAAATTTTTTAAAATAAATGAGCATCATTTTTACAATTTGACTATGGATGTAAGGTGATACCTCAAGAAGCCAAATTTATGAGGTAAGTATGTAATTTAAAATTTAAAAATTTATGGGAAAGTACTTGATTTATTGGGACCTAGTAGATGCAACTAGGGTTTTGAGAAAAATTAAAGTTTTAAATTTACTATGAATTTTGCAAACTTGAAATGATTTTATAATTCTAGATATTCAACTAAAAATACAAAAAATTAATGATGTTTATGTTTATGGTATTTGACATATTTTATTATTTATTATTTTTAGAATTAGGTGTTTAATTCCTAAACAAACAAAGGGTCTGAGTAAATGTTGAAATATTGAAGCCTAATTCTATTTAGAGCTCACTGTGTGTCTAATTTTATATTCAAAACCATTCGGAGCTCCTAATACTTGAACTTGAATAGTAAAATTGGGAAAGAGAGAAGGGGTTAGTGTGTAAAGGATATGTTAGACACACTTTACACCCCATGTATGGGTATGATGCCTACATAACAATATTTTAAAGAGGGATCAAGATAATGTAGTTATCCCATTTGAAGTGCTTGGTGAAATTATGTGACATATACAACTAGATGTGAAATTAGAATATATTTTTGATGACTAAGAACTGGTATGAGTGCTTGAATAGGCCTAAATTGGTCTTGGAAGGCTATATGCAGAGAATAGGAAAGAGTACTTTAGTATTTAATTGTATTCTTGATCTTTTCCTATGAATGAGTGCCAACCCTTCTAAATGGACACTAAATGGCCTTTTATATAGAAAATGATGATCTTAGGTTAGATTAACTTGTATTAGGCTTATGGGGGAAAAGATAAGGAATTAGGAAAATGTGACTGTTATACATGAGAATGAACTTGGACAATAGTGTTAAAAATAGAACACCCCTAATTTATGGCACTCCTATCCAAATTGAGCACTATAATCCTAGGAGGATGAGACTTGGGGGGATGGATCTAGGTCTAGGAGGGCTACTTAGGTATTAAAAATCTAAGTTTAGGAAGCTACATGTGATTGGGAATTACTAAAATTTTATCCAAGAAGGGTTGAGTGAGAAAAAAAGAGGACCTATAGGTTGGGTGATATTAACCATTCCTAAGTCATCTAATTTCACATTTTATGTGATTATAGTCAGCCATAAATGTGCACCTATAGGTTCTCTCAAGAGAATGTCACATTAAATATGGATATGGAAACTTATCTCAAACTTTGAAATGTTATAATCTTTAATTTGAGAACCTTGAGGGAGCATCAAATTGGTTATAAGGTCATGTTTCATGCACATTACTATGATAAAACTCATTGCCTTGTCTACAATTATACCATCACCTATAAGATATTCAAAATGTTGGAATGGGTGCCTTGGTACCTATTTCAAATCCTCAAAATTTTGAAGTATGCATTTGGAGATATTGTGAGGGTCTATAATTGATTAAAAGCATATATGTCATGTACAATTCCTACATTCACATTCACTACTTGCACATGGAAATGTCCACCTATAGGTGGCACTAAAAGAGAGTTGGAGGTGTTATATGTAGACGTTACAACATGTTTTGAAACCCTCCTTCAAGTTCGAAGATGTTGAATATACCATAGAAGACATGTTTAAATTAGTATACTGATTGATAGCCTTGAAAAGTTGCATATTCAAGTTGATGATTATGTTCAAGGACAAAATTCCTAAAAACATCAAAATAGAGCCCTAAGCTCTTTTTGGTATGGTAAATAAAAATATTACATTGAATTTTGATCAATCTAAATGATTTTACCTTGTATCCCTATCCTAGGAGAAGATCCATGCAAAAAGGAATGGGTGGGTGACTAGATGAGAGTATTGATTGAAGGCCTCAAAGTTGCAAATTTTTTCACTAAGGTATGACAGTGATATCTACAATATTTGAGTATCAAATGACCTTCACACCCAAAGTTGTAATGCAAAATCATGTATATGTATGTTAAATGGTTTTAAATAGTTAAAAAGCACATCAATGCTTTAAAGGGAACCAATTAAGGTTGGAGAATGAGGTTTTGGGCCTAATAGGCATACCTACAAGTGTATTTTGGTTCCAAAAGACCACATATAACTAAATTTAGGTATCTATAGTATAATGACACAAACCTAGATAATAAATCCTAATGGGTAAGGACACATACAAGTCCACAAATGCTTCCAAAATTGTTGTACAGATCCAAATTTAGGTGGCACAAATTTCAAGGTATATATCTACCTATAGGACCCTTATTTTGCTCCAAGATAGTCAATTGTAGTTGATTGTGGTATGGCGGTGAGCTAAGAAGTGGTGTTTTGGGTGTTGATATAGCCTATACATGAGATGAATGAATTCCAGTGATTTTATAATGACATTGAAATACTTAAGAAATTTTTAAACATTGTATTTAAGACCTAAACCATGCAATATCACCTACAAGTGCCTCTCTTAATCAAGAAACACAATCAATAGTTAGGCCTAATGATGAAAAAACATGGGTTAAGGAGGAAAGAATGAATGATATAAAGTGTGTGAGCATGTAAACACCTCTAAAATGATTTTAGACACTTAAAAATACTCCCACAACATGTAAACAATGTATAATGAGGGATTTAACAAAGCAACATATAGTCACATGATAAAATCTTACACACAGTCAACAGTTTTCACATGATTGTTTTAGATTTTGAATTATTTAGAGGTGTTAGGGGTATCATTAAGATGTAAAATGTAACACATACCATATCCATCACTTGGAGAATCCTATCACATATCCATCTTGTCTAATAAAATAGGGGAAGTTCCCTCTATTTTATCTCAAATAGAGGGCACTCTGTTTGTATGCAAACATGTAGGTTTTTAAGGAAAATAATGAGAAGGAAAGTTTGAAGTTGATGAAACATTGAAATAAGATGTATAATGTTGATCTAGACATGGACCAACATATGTAAACCCTCAAATATGTTCGAAACATTCTATAATGGCCTAAAATCACAAAGATGTAGGTAGACCTACTTGGTCTTATCTAGGATTAAAGCCCTAATAAGGGGTCAATTCCATCTCCAATGTTAGATTAATATTATAATGAAAATGAGAATGTTCTTAGGGATACATAAGGTGTGTCCAAGCTATTAATATGTAAAAGAAACCACATGAAATAAACTTTTGGGATTAATACCACATTAGGCCTGTGTAAAATGAAGAACAAAGCTCAATAAGGCAACTTGGAGAGATAATATGTACATGGATACTTGTAATGGAGATAAAGAGGATAGTATAAGTTTAAGATGGTCCTAATAAAGAATTTTGTAGGATTGGTTCTTGATTTTAATGTTATATCTTTATAAATAATCTATAAGGGTAGAAATAACTCTAAACCCTCTAAAACCTTGTATAAGGATCCAATTAGGAAAATGAAGATGGAAATATATCCATATGTTATGTAATGATAATTAAAATTATTTTACCTTTCATTCAACTCTCCATATATCTTTCCCACTCATTTGAGGTGTTTCCTACTAATATGGACAGGGTAGAAAAGGGATTTTATTGATTGTTTTTTTATGTTTTGTAGTTATGAATGAGTTTAAAATGATGAAATAAACTTTAATAGAAGGATTGGGACTTGATTTAACCCTTCATTTTCATTTATTATATTATAAGGTCACCTAAGTACTTCTATATGATTTCCAACTTCAGTGAGTCAAAACTATCCTAGTGAAAAAGATAATGGGAGAGTGATAACTTCAAGTGGGAAATTTTTAAAGGACCATCTAAGGAATATAATGACATGAGGTATCCAAATAGGTTTAATACACTCATTTTTATATATTATATTGGTAAACCTATGTCAATTTTGATGCCAAGTGTCAGGGGTGAGTGAAAGAGGAGTTATTTAGACTGTAGGTAGTGATAACTCAAAAAAAAAATCTTGATGATTAGGGATACAACCAATACATGTTGGAGCATGTCTAAAAAACCTTCCACTTAGTGAATTTATCACACCTATGCCTAGTTAGTTATTGGATGTTTTAAAAGGTCTAAATGATGAAGGTAATTTTATAAAAATTAAAGGCAGTCCTTTACCACATTTTAGTAGATTCATGACTTTGAGGGACATTTGTCCTATGATACCTTGAACTATCTTATTCATACTTAATTTTCCTACGTGTGTAACTCCTTTTCTTAGTTTTA
Source organism: Torreya grandis (assembly GCA_037957365.1). Lineage (NCBI taxonomy): Eukaryota > Viridiplantae > Streptophyta > Pinopsida > Cupressales > Taxaceae > Torreya > Torreya grandis. The sequence goes on from JARHVA010002314.1 coordinate 302,422, forward strand.
AAAATGTTCTTATGAATCTTAGACTTTTCTCTTCTCACTTCTCTCTTAAATTATATAAGTTAAAGCCATTTTGGCTATTCAAAACTAATACCAAACCATGTATGTTGAATCCATATTGGAATGACATTGTATTTTGTCTTTGAACATTAATTCAATTATAGTTTTGAGTTCATGAACATTTTTATAAGTGTGAAAAGTGATGTATGGTGAAGTTAGTGATAATATTCTATCATCGCTTTCCTTATCATTTTATGTTTGTGTAAGAGTTCCTATTATAATAGGTCATATAAAATGTAGTAAAGTATGTTAGGATCCTTTGAAGTGTAAAATTTTCCTTAGAGTGTGAATTATACCCTCTAGTTTATTTACCTTGTGTTTCTTCATGCACATCACCTCTGTGTTGAAACACTTATGTTAGAATCTCTTAAGACTTTGAAGCTAGTTTGTAGGTCCTATTTCATTATGAAATAAGTATGATGGTGATGTGGAAATAATCTTGGTATATCACCAACTTAGAGTAGTTTTTATTCGTGAAAATTTTAACTCTTTTCCCCATAAATAACTAGTTATTAAGGTGATAAGCATTTCAAGGTATATTCAAGGAGCTAGCCCTTATACCTATAGGTAAGCCCACATACCTATAAATATTCCCATGTTTATCAAATATATAAGAGGATTTAACATGATCTTCTAGGGTGAAACATTTAGTGACAATAGTTTTGGCACACCTAGTAGGACCATTGTCTTCATGACAACTTGTCAAGGTGAATGTTGGTCTTAATAAAATCAACTACAAATTGGTATGCTATGTGGCATTTTATGACTCCATTCAAGGTATTTTCTTGTTTAAGGACATTATTTTTTCATTTACTTGATCTCATACTTCATGGTCCTTACTAGGTCATCATCTAGTAGAGTGTTCAATCCTATCAATCCACCTATTTAGCCTAAACTTTCTCTTGAAGTTCAATACCCTCATCCTAATTTACCTTTTGAGGAGAAAGAAGTTTTTTCTAGCCAAGGAAGTGAAGAGGTTGAAAAAATTGAAGATATTGAAGAAGACATGGCTAGGCAACATGTTTTTCCTACCTTTAATACTGAAAATCCAAATCATCTTCAAGCATATGATGCCATTCCCCCTAATGCCACAAAGAGTGTGCCCACATTCAATGGTGAAATTCATATTACACCTAGTGAATACATCAGGGATATCTTTAACTTTTTTCATTTCTACAATTTAAATGAAGAGAATATTTCCATTAGAATATTTACCATGTCCCTCAGTGGGAAATATCTTGATCGGTATAGGAAATTTACTAGTGGATGCATAACATCATGGGATAAATTTGGAGTATTATTGACCTCAAGATTTGAAGATGAAAGTGACCATACCTCTCTCATACATAAACTCAAGGTGATAAAAATAGGGCCTAAGAAAACAATGCATGATTTTATTGAGAGGTTTCAAAAGACTTGGTATATATGTCTTCCTCTGATGATACCACCTACTAGATTTATGTTCCTTACCTACTTGAGATCCATTGGTACTGATATTGCTATTATGATTCAATTTATGGGTGGCTTCACTCTTCCTAAAGCATATGAGCTTGCCATTAGGGCTGATAATGGACTTATTCAAGTAATAAAATTACCTCCTAAGGTGTTTATGCCTATGTTTCCCAATACTCCAAATGATTTTACAAGTGTGGTCCAAATTCCTAATTCAAATGCTAAGCCTTGGAATACTCCTAAGAAGGTAGATAATGTCATGTATAACTATGTAAAGATTCAAATTATAAGAGATCAACTTAGTCAAGCTAACATTAAACAATATTAAGATCAAAATCCATACCCCTATCAATAGAAATATGGCCCAAAATTTGGCAGAGGAAGAGGTTAATGGTAGCCTAACTTCAATATTCCTACTAGTGTGTACAATCCAAATTCCACTACCAATGCAAGAGAAATGGTACCAATGCATAAAAAATTAGTGCAAGTAGAATATTGGAAACAAGGAAAATTCTTAGATGCTAATGAGAATGGAGAAAAATATCTTGTTTCTCAAAGATGAATTAATCCTCTCTTATTAGCTGAAGATGAGATCATGATACCAACATATGAGGATTGGTAGCCCCATGGAGAAAGTTTCTCCAACTTCTTGGTGGAATATATTTTTGTGCTCAACCAAAGAGATTATGTTACAAAAAATACAAGGGCCAAGAGGAAAGCTATAGGAGGTGAAAATATCATGCCCAAAATTTCATGTAATCTCCCTCCAAGGCAATAAAGTATAGCTAAAATCATGGAAACTCAAAACAAATTGACACCTCCTCCAAGTCAAAATGTGATAAGATCTAGTCAAAGTGTCTTAAGTCCTCAAGTTCCAATAAATATTTTGTCTCTAAGGAGTCAATAGAAGGTGAATACTACTGACCTAAACATAGTGGATTCTTGGAAAAGTTCTAAAGCATTAATATTTTTGTGGGATGTCCTCCACATGCCTAGCCAAAAATAGCTATTACAAAAGCAACTATCCACTATCCTGATCCAGACAACAATTTAGATGACAATTTGTGTGATGGGTCCACCCCAATTGATGGTGGAACTTTCGAGAGCCATAACTTTTGCACCGTAGCTCCAATTGACTCACCATTTGAACTGTGGAAAGCTAATAATGAATGGAACATCATGAGATGGAATTGAGCTTTTCTTAATGAAGTTTGACCCCCTAAAACCCAATGAAAGTGTCCCAAATTTTAATTTTAGTAGTGCAGTCTAAAAATAGTAAGTTTCTAAAAATAGTAATTCCTCAAATTCTGTATTGTTGTAAATCGTGGAAGTCAAACCAATTCATCTCCCTCGATATTGGTGACCTTCCATATCCTCCCAACACCTTCAAAACATATATAAATGAAGATGTAACCCAAAATGGAAATCAGACATCTCTTCTTAGAGATAGGCATATGTTTGGGTATGCAAATTTGATCAATAAAACATCTCTTATCAGAGATAACATTATTTGAATTATTTTATTCTTGTTTCTTGAATTATCTTTCAACCAAAGCTTTCAAGTTTTGGATCATATCCCTAGTATTCCTTCACCTTCAAGTTAAATTCATAGTAATATTAATCTTGATAATGACCCTAATAATATTATTAAACCATATAATAAATCCAAGAATCCTCCACTATTCTACCTCACTCTCATAGTGGGTGACAAATTGGTCCATAATTGCATATTTGATAGTGGTGCTTCTACTTCAGTCATCACCAAAGTTGTAGTTGATAAGTTAGGCCTAAAATGTGAGTCTCATATCAAAGGATTTATCCAATTAGATGGTACACTTGCTAAGATAATAAGGTTGATAAGAAATTTGAAGGTTTTCTTGCATGATTGTCCCAATTTTCCCATCTTTCAAGACATAGTTGTTGTTAACCTCTGAACTCACTTTGAAATCTACCTTTCAAGAGACTTTAAAAATAATATAGGTGGATATGTCTTAGCTGATTGGTCCTTATTGGCCTTTAGGATAAGTTATTGAAGAAATGTGACCATTAGAACTTAGCCTCTTGTAAGGTTTCACATTGAGCCCTACATTGAAATAAGTTCTAATTTGAATTGTGTTGTCCATGAGAAGGAAGAATTTAATGTGGATGAAGATGCCTCTAAAACTAAGGGCATATCTAAACTTTTCCTTGATGGATATGGTTTATATGATTATTAACATGATTCTTATGCATACTTTTATCAAATTGACCTTGGTACTTATATCAACCATGAACAACCATTTAAAGGAGCTGAGGTAAGTGTCATGCATTCCTTTCCACAAGCTGTTGAGAGTAATAACTGATTCATGTAAGTGAGAATATGGACTGAATAATTTGATTGATCACCATGGAATATGAAATGATGTTTTTCTACTTGTTATTGATGAAGCTGCATTTGATGATGATATTCATGGGGAAGAAGAGGATGATTTATGGCAAAGTTTTAATGTTATTTGTCAAGAGTTTGATCAATTGAGTGATGATCCTTCCCCTCCACAAAATTGTATATCTGATGTGTTTGTTAATGAGGATGAAAATAATGTTGTTTAGTGTCCCATAAATCATAAAGATGAATTCCATTCTGTTGATCAAGAGGCTAAAACCATGAAAGAACTTGATGAAGCTTGTGCCCAAGGAGTTATGAACATGGATAATAAGGTTAAAGCAAAATTTATTTTGTCTCAAATATATTAAAGATATTTATATAATGTTTATCTAAATTTATAAGAATTGGGATATAAAGGATAAGAGCTTGATACTCCCAAACATCAAGCACATTCTATCTAAGAAGGTGGAAAAGGTGAGATAGTTGTCATGTCTTCCAAACTACACTTTGAAGAGCATTTAATGAATATGATAAAGATAAATCAAATTAAAAACCCAATAAAATTATTTTAATATAAAAAAATAATACTCATGAAGGCCTTCAATAGTCCACTTGCAAGCCCAAGAAGACACAAAGGTGATAGGCTTCTTGATCAAACCCATATGCAATTGTACAATGATAATAAGCATGCTCCTCATGATAGGATACCTTTATGGAGTGACAAATATGAAAGGGGAACTATTTTTGACCTTTATTGAGGTATGATTATATGTTTCACCTCAAGAGTGAGGTTTTTTAAATGTTAGGTTAGGTGTGAGTTTTGTTTTAGTTGTGTGTGTTGTGATCCATAGGTGTTCTAGTTGAACACATGTTTGTTTTCCTTTGGTTTGTCTCGTTTAGTGTTTTTTACTTATGTTTTGTGTGGTTTCAAAGGAAAATTTTGTGTCAAACCTATCTATAGTTGATTCCATAGACCAATGGATAAGATTAGGCAACTAGTCATGGCGTAGCAAGCATACCACCCTTGGGAAATTCCAAGAATGTTGACCATTTTGACCACAAGTTAAAATGGGTCAAACCCTTATAGTTAAAAATTTTATAAATGGGAATATTATAATTTCATAGGGTGTTTCATAGTTAATTATATGTTTTTTAAAGTCATATTAGCCTTGGTCATGGTTTAGTTTTGTCATTATGTCATTTGATGTCATTTAGGGGTCATTTTAGAGCATTAAATGCCACCGGTATAGTTTTAAAAGAAATAAAAGTGTTATAAACTCCTCCTAAATATTAAATATGTCAATACCTATTAGACATGTTAGTTTCTAATTGAAAACTTGTAGGTGATAACTAAAAATAAAGAAAACAAGTGAAAAGGAAGGATTTCAAAGGTTATACGGCCTATGGAGAGAGTGGCACATGGAAGAAGCTTGTGGGATGGATATTAAACTTCCTAAAACTCATTTCCATTCATTTATAAGTGCCAAAAATGGGCTAAAATGATTCTACTCTTCCATTGCTCCATTATGCACATGAAACTCATCAATAAGTTTTTAGATAGTAATACCAGTTTGAGAAGTTTCAAGTCAAATGCCTTTGGGGGGTGATAGAACACTTTTTCAGATTAAATATCATGTTTGGAGTTCAATTAATTGTGCCTTATAGTTTATGAACATCTTTAACAAGTTGATTTTATTTTTCTGCTTGTTATTTCCCACACCCTACAAGTTTTGCTCCTATTTGAGCAAGTCAGTATAACTCATTTATTTAATTTGATTGTATATGATGTTTAATCCCTTATATAATTATTCCCATGATTTTTTTCATGTTTTAAGAGGATTTCATGAGCTAATCAACTTAGATTGCAAGAAGGTGTTGCTAGTGAGGTTATAGTCAATTTTCACTACTTGGAGAATCTTTGGTTATTTTAAAGGGTCTCATATGAATGTGATATGTTATTATTAATGATTTAATGTCATAACCATCCCCTTATTTCCCTGATTGGTCTTAAAATTGCATGTATTGATCAAATACATAGTCACATGTGTCGCTAGTTAGTCTTTTGCTTGTTCCCACTTACAGTCATGGTGTTTTGAGTTTTGATCACGTGCATGTGAGGTATATGAAGAGTTTATATTTTTAACATCATCCTAAATCATAAATAACTAATCAAAGGTCCTTTAAACACCATATTATAGACTATGATGATAGTTAATGTTATACATATACATAGTCAGCCATGGATGTGCACCTACAAGTGTTCTCAATAATTTATTACACATTGAAGAGAGATATGGAAACTTGTCTCAAAATTTGTAATGTTATAATATTTAATTTTAACACCTTGAATGAGAATCAAATTGGTTATAAGTTCATGTTTCATGCACATTACTATGATCACACTCACTACCTAGTCTACAACTTTACGAACACCTATATGAGAATGAAAATGTTGGAATGGGAGCCTTGGTACCTATTTCAAATCCTTAAAAGTGTTAAGTATGAATTTTTATATATTTTGAGGGTCTATAATTGATTACAATCATATATATTTTTCACACTACCTACATTCACATTCACTACCTACACATGGAAATGTCCACCTATAGGTGACACTGATAAAGAGTTATAGGTGTTATATGGAGATGTTAAAACATGTTTTGAAACCCTCCTTCAGGTTTGAAGATGTTGAAGAGACAATAGTAGACATTTTTAAATTAGAATATTGATTATAAATCTTTAAAGGTTACATCTTCAAGTTGATGACTATGTTCAAGGACAAAATCCCTAAAACCATCAAAATAAAGCCCTGGGCCCTTTTATGGATGCTAAATAACAATACTGCATTGAATTTTGATCAATACAAATGATTTTACCTTGTATCATATCCTATGAGAAGAGACATGAAAAAATTAATGGGTGGGTGACTAGATGATAATAATGTTTGAAAGCCTGGAATTTGCAAATTTGTTCACTAAGGTTTGACAGTGATATCTATAGGATTTGAGTATCAAATAACCTTCAAATAGAAAGTTGTAAAGCAAGATCATGTATATGTATGTGAAATGGTTCTAAATAGTTGAAAATCACATCTATGCTTTAAATTTCACCAATTAAGGATGGATCACTAGGTGTTGGATCTAATAGGCATACCTATAGGTGTACTTTGGTTTTAAATACCACCTGTAACTAATTATAGGTATCTATAGTCTAATGACACAAACCTAGATAGGAGGACCTAATGGGTAATGACATATACAAGTACACAAATTCTTCAAAAATTTATATAGGGATCCAAAGGTAGGTGTCACATATTTAAAGGTACATATCCACCTATATGTCCCCTATTTTGCTCTAAGATAGTCAATTGTAGATGACTATGGTATGGCAGTGAGCTAGGAAGTGGTGTTTTGGTTGTTGATATAGCCTAAACATGAGATTAATGAATTCAAGTGACTATATAATGACCTTTAAAGGCTAAATAAATTATTATACATTATGTTTAATACCTAAACCATGAAAGATCACTTATAGGTGCCTCTCCCAAGCAAGAAACATAATCAGCAGTCAGGCTTAGTGATGTAAGGACATGGGTTGAGGGGGAAAGCATGAATGATAGAAAGTGTTTGAGCATGGAAACACCTCAAAAATGATTTTATACACTTAAAAATACTCCCACAACATGTAAATAATTCATAACAAAGGCTCTAATAAAGCAACATATAATCACATGATAAAAGCTTGCACACATTCAATAGTTTCCACATGATTATTTTAGGTTTTGAAGTATTTTGAGGTGTTAGGGGTATCATAAAGATATGAAAATTAACATAGAATATATCCATCTCTTGGAGAATCCTATCACATATCCAACTTATCTAATAAAATAGGGGAAGTGCCCTTGTTTTGCCTTAGATAGAGGTCACTCCCTTTATATGTAAACTTGTAGCTTTTGAAGGAAAACGATGAGAAGATATGTTTTAAGTTAATGAAACATCTAAATAATATGTATAAGGTTAATATATACATGGAACAACATAGGTAAACCCTCAAAGTTGTTAGAAACATGCCAAAATGGCCTATACTCATAAAGATATAGGCATACCTACTTGGTCTTGTCTAGGTCTAAATCCCCAAGAAGGGGTCACTTCCATATATAATGTTAGATGAAAATTATAATGAGTTTGACCATGATTTTAGGGAGACATAATCTATTTCCAAGATTTAAAGATGTAAAGGAAACCACATGAAAGACACTTTTTAGTTTAATACCATATTAGGCCTATGCAAAATGAAAAACAAAGCTCGATAAGGTAATTTGGAGAGATCATATATACATGGATAATTTGTATGGATATTCAAGAGGCTATTATAAGTTTAATATGGCTCTGATATAGCATTTTGTAGGATTGGTTCTTGAGTTTAATGTCACATCTTTATAAACAATCCTTAAGGGTAGAAACATCTCTTAACCCTCTAAAACCTTGTATAAGGATCCAATTTGGAAAATAAAGATAGAGAGATATACATATGGGATGCAATGAGCATGAAAATTATTTGACCTTGTATACAAATCTCTAGATATCCTTCCCACTCATTTGAGGTGTTTCCTACTTGTATGGACAGGGTATAAAAGGGATTTTCTTAAGTTTTTTTTATATTGTGCAGGTATGAAGGGGTTTAAAATGATGAAATAAGATTTGGAAGAAGTATTGGTACTTGATAAAACCCCTCATTTATATTTATTGTATTAGAAGATCTCTGAATTACTTCTATAAGTGTGCTTAGTTTAGCGACTCAAAACTACCATAGTGAAAAAGATAGTGGGAGAGTGAAAAATTCAAGTGGGAGTATTTTTAACGAATTAATGAGGAATATAAGGTCATTATGTTTTTTTAAAATTTTCATGAACTCCATTATAAGGATCTTGTTGTAAAATTTAAGGCAATTTTGGTGCCACGTGTGAGGGGTGAGTGAAAGAGGGGTTATTTAGACTACAGGTAGTGATGACTCATATGCATAAGAATGTTAATGGTTAAGGATGAAAAAAATTCATGGTGGATCATGTATAAAACCCCTCTCACTCATTAAAATCATTTCATCTATCCCTAATTAGTTGTGGGACATTCTAAAAGGGCTAAATGATGAAGGTAGTTTTCTAAGCAATCAAAAGGAGTCCTATGCCACATTTTAGGAGTTTCATGACTTTGAGGGAAATTTGTCCTATGAGACCAACCATTTTATTCTTCATAATTAATTATTATATATGTTTAACTCTTCCTCATAATTTTACAAGTGTTTTTATGACTCTTAGACTTCTCTCTTCTCACTTCTCTCTCAAGTTTTATAAGTAGAAGCCATTTTGACTATTAAAAATTAATACCACACCATGTATAGCTAATCCCTATTGTAATTACATTGTATTTTCATTTTAACATTAATTAAAGTCTAGTTTTGAGTTCATGAACATTTTTATAAATTTTCAAAGTGATGTATGGTGAAATTATTGATAATGTTCTATCCTTGCTTTCCTTATCCTTTCATGTTTATGCATGAGTTCTTATTATAATAGGTCATATATAGTGTATTCAAGTATGTTAGGATACTTTCAAGTGTAAAAATTTCCTTACATTATTAATTCTAACCTCTATTTCAATTACCTTGTGTTTCTTCATGCACATCACCTCTATGTTGAAACACTTATGATAGAATCTCTTGAGACTTTGAAGCTAGTTTGTAGGCCCTATTTCATTATGAAATAAGTATGATGGTCATGTGGAAATAATATTATTTTATAACCCCATGAGAGTATTCTAAATTTATTTAACTTATAATTTTTTTCCCCATAAACAAATAGCTAGTAAGTTTATAAGCATTTAAAGGTATATTTAGGGAGCTAGCCCTTAAACCTAGAGGTTTATTTCTACCTATAGGTAAACCCACATACCTAAAAGTATTCCCATATTTCCAAAATTTGGAAGAGGATTGAACACCCTATTATAAGGTGAAATATATTTTGACAATAATAACTTGATATATTTAGGAGAGATTGGGAAGGGTCCTAGCTAATATCTTCATGAATTAGTTTTTAAAATGAGGGGGGGTCCTTTATGAATAATTGTTAAGACCAAAAATAGTGTTAACCCTCTTTAAAACCCTAACACTAACCTTATGTGAAATATATTGTTAAAAAAATACCATAATTGTCTTAAATGACTATACAAATTATTATATAATATAATCAACTCTCCTAGCCATCTCTAGGTATGATTTATTTCTTAGGTGAGTAAGTGGACCCTATAGGAAAGGCCTTATTTCTCATAAATTTGTTATAACAGTCATAGTTGACAAAGTAAAAGTTAATAAATGGATGGATAAAAAATATTGATACTTATATTTAATTTCCATGGTGGTTTTTGAGTAGTTTATATACCTAATATGTGCTAAACCGATCATCTAAGTTGATCATTTGTTAACACACCTAATGGTGCAAATAGTGAGAAAACTAGGTAGAAGTGAGAAGTTGATTAGGGATATGTTATAATAGATTAGGGATAAATAAAAGTACATGGATAATTTTTATAATAAATTTAATACATTTTCATTTTGGATAATTTTTTTGGATATTGATGAATATGATGAAAAAGTTACTCATAAGTTGACCTATCTAGTTCAGATGAGACAGTGAGGTACAAGATTATGAGATTGGTCTGCAAGAAAAATATTTCCATTTGAAAATATTATATATATATATATATATATATATATATAATTTTAAAATTAAATAATAGGATCATATACATGTATTTTAAATCTCTTAAAATTCTTCTACACATTTTTAGGTCATTGTTTCCATGACTATGTTTTGAAACTGGTTAGCAGTTCTGAGTGGGCTACTTACAGAGAAGGGTTTGAGTTATTTTACCATATGTAATTAAGTATAATAAAATTGGTGATTTTTTTAGGTAATTAAGGTTATAATTATATGATTATTTTCCTTGGTTTTTTGAAAAAATTGTGTTTTTTCTTGAGTTGTTCAAGACAAACCTTCTGGGTATAATGAGAAAACTAGGTAGAAGTGAGAAGTTGATTAGGGATATGTTGTCATGGATTAGGTATGAATCCAAGTTCATGAAGATATTTTTAAATACCTATAATACATGTTAATGATGGATATATATGTTGGGGGTTATTATATATGATGAAAATGTTGTTCATAAGTTGACATGTCTAGTGCGGATAGGACAGTGAAGGTGTAAGGTTGTGAGATTGGTATGAAAGACTAGTATTTCCATATTACCATTTTATATATATATATATATATATATATATATATATATATATATATATATATATTATATTAGTATAATTATTTTATAATGTCATCCACATACATTTAAAGTATCTAAAATGTCTACATAGGTGTTAAAGGTCATTATCTCCATGATTATGTTTGAAAGTAAACTGGTAGAACTGAGTAATCAAGTTACAGTGATAAGTTGAAGGTTATTTTCCATAAGCTAAAGAATATAATAAATAATATTTTTTTATTTTGGACTTGAAAAATCTATCCATGTTTTTAATAATCTTGAAATTTAGTGTAAGAAGTTGAAACATTGAATCCAAAATGGCTTATCTAGGTGAGTAAAGATTGTGAGAGAGAAGGTCAACAGATTAGTGTACAAGACCAATAGTTTATATTAGAGCTTATGATATGTTTATTTGAGATTATTATAAGGAATTTATAATATCATTTTCATTAATTGAAATACCTTGGTTATGTTTAATTAGGTATCAAAGGATCATGTTTCCTTAACTATGTTTTGAAGTCAATTGGTAGTTTTGAGTGGGCTACTTGCAAAGAAGAGTTTGAGCCTATAACCTTGAGTTGAAGCATATGATGAAGTTTTTGATGACCCTAAACTCACAAGGTTTATGAATATGGGATTTTTTCCCGTGTTTGTTCATAAAAAGTGTGTTTATTCTTCAATTGTTCAAGACAAATTTTATGTGTATGCACAACCCTTTTGTGAATAGTATTTTGAGAAGAGGTTCAAGTGGTGTTTGGACCTAAAAGGTATTATGGACCTAAATTTAATTTGTATTATATATATTTAAGTTTAATTTGATGTGTTCCTACTATTTAAGTTGTTTAATATGCTCCAATAATATCAAAGGGTAATGTGTGATTAAGTAGGCCTAATGGGATTATATCTTCATGAGACCTAAAAGAAAGATAAGGCCTAATTGAAGTGGATCATACCTAAAGGTGCTCAAATAAAATTTGATTCATTTCTATGAGATCTATTTATATCCATTAAATTTTTTAATTAATAAGATAATAATGTTTGTTTGACTAATAAGGATATGATCAAGTGACTTGTATAAGTACAAGGTAGTTTTAGGCCTATTAGTGTGGATGAAAAGTATGAGTACAAGCGAATAATAGATCACAAAGAGAAGTAGGATGAGGTAATTTGAACAATAATATAAGTTTTATGAATATATGTAATAAGGTCTTACTATGAATAGTAGTTCCTATATCACCTAATCAAGTCAATAAGAGGGCTAGTTATGCAAAAAAAGGATAGAGGCTAGTTTGAGAGGGATAGAAGTGTGTGAAGAGATGATGAAGAAGATCATCATATATTGTATGAGAAACAAAATATTTTGAAGGTAATCAGGTGTTTCAAGTGGATTATTTGGTGTTGATTCATTTAGGGGTGGTACCTCCTTACATATTAGTGCTTATTAAATCCTAGATGAGGTTATATTTAGCTAGTTGGGGTTGGTGATCTATGTGAAGTGGGTGCTTCACTAAAGTTGGTGTTTATATTATAGGAATATATCCCATTTTCATCATCAGTGGGTTTTCTTCCCCTTGAGTTTTTCCCACATATATTCTATGTTCATGTGTTTCATGCTCTTGTGGATTGGTGCTTATACTTGTTAAGATAAACATACTTGTTAAATGATCTATGATTTCTTAAGTACATTTTTTATTAAAATTTTTTGAATACTCATTTTCTCCCATCTCATTAATTTTACTTTTGATAGGTTTGGAATTTACCAAATAGTGTTATTGTTTTTGCATTTTTTAGCAAAGTTATGATTTCTTTTTGTATTATTTTCACCATTTTCCACCCATAATGATCTAATTTTAAGTCACCATTGAGTTTCAATATCCACAATTTGTTGTCACATATTTTATTATAATGTTTTGAGCCTATTTTTATACTCTTGATCAAAATTATATTCAAAATCATTTCCATAGATTACAACGATCTAATTTTATAGTGATAGGATTTCCTTATGAACATCTTGTCATTTTTTGGTAGCCTAAGTGACACCAACCCTTTTCATTCTCTTAAGGTTGGTAGTTAATTATATACTAGATGATTATAAAGAGAAAGAATAAAAAATAACCAACTCCTTTTTAATAACAAGATTAATTAAGCATATATATAATAATATATCAGGGCTTTCCCTGCTCTAAGGGCCCCTAAGATTATTTTTTTTATTTTCCCTAATGAACTTCCCATATTGTTGTATTTTTAGCTTGACTGATTAGGGATGGATGCCCTTTTTAAAATCTTGAACTAGTAGAACTCTTGAATATCCTCATTCTAACTTTAATAATTTCAATTTTTCTGGCTTTAAACTCTAGGTAGATATCAAGGGTTAACACATTTAGATAGGGGTAGAGAAAGATTCAATAGGTATATAAATAGAGGAGCATATCTCAGATCAAAGTTTCTTTGCTAATTGGTCCTCAAGAAATGTCACATTAAGAGAATGAATTTTCTCCAGGATATTTTTTGGACTTTATAGCTCTCTCAATAGATCTAGCATAGTCTTATTAATTTTAGATTCATTATCTATCCCTTCCTTATAAAATTGAATCTTTGGGCTCTCCTTAGAAATAAAAAGAGAGGAAACATATTTTTACACCACCAACATAAGTAAATGGATGGTATGTGAGTCCCAAAAAAGTGAATTATGAATAATAATGGGAACAAGTAACATCACATACCAATTTTATTCCTTTGAGGACTTAATAAATTCCTCAACCAAAGATTAGGGACCTCACCAAATAATTATGTTTTCATCACCCACTTAAAGTGTGTGATGAAATATATCTAAGAGTTATTGAGGATGCAATTATTTATCAACTATCATATTGATCAGATAAGATCCCCTACTAATAGCTTTTTGTAATAGGTCTAGTGTCTCATCTCTACTAGCTTTAGTCTCTCATATAGGTTGAAAATGAGGAGTTTACTTATTCCTATATTATTTGGGAGATAAATGATGATAATATTCATTATCTAAGTGTCCATAAACGTGAAATATAACATAAATAAATGGGACACCTACATAATTAAGAGTTTGTGTATGAATCTACGAGCCAAATTCTAAAACTATGTCATCTTCCAGACTGTCTAATAGGTTTAAATCAACTAAAATTTTAGCCATTATTATAAAGGATTCCTTGATATATTTTCCATCCACCTCAAATAATGTCCAAATTTTATCTCCAATTCTCTAAAAACTTCCTTACTCCAAAATTCCAAAGGATGGATTGGTAGTTTTACTTAAACTAGCTATGTTGAGGATTTCTCTACTCATGGAGCAAAACCCAACATCTAAATCATTATAGTAAGTGGTTTTGATCTCCAAAACCATTTTTGTGCCAAAATGAGAGTATAATATTCTAAGGATTTAAATACAAAGGCTAACTAGCCCTTGAATAAACTATGGGAGATAGGAGAGTATCTAAGGAGAGGTCTCAAGAATTGAGAAGTCTACTTGTCTAAATTATGGGTAGATATTATACTTAAGAAAAAACACCCCATAAGTGATGTATTTTACAACTCTAAAACATAATCCATATTTACATCCTTTCCAAGAAATAGTCAGACTTGTTTCCCCCTTAGTTAAACACACCTTCTGTCTTTCCACCATGCATATTTATTTAGAGTAATTGAGTTATTTTCCATCATAGGGGAATGTAAAAAAATCCTAGCATTGGATAAATTTAGAGTTTATTGGTTACAATCCTCCTCCAAACTTATAGAAAAAATAATAAGTTCTATGGATAACCTTAGCTACTAAAATTCTAGAGAAAGCATGCCTCCTTTGGCCAAAGATAGTCTCTTAGGGAGATAACAGATAGTGGATGCTCATAAAGGTCCTTTTTTCTTAGGAGCCATATATTCACTGAGTAGCTTAGAAGTGTATTTGGTTTGTGATGGTTTTTCTTGGCTCCCATTAACAATTTTAGAGTTAAAAATCACAAATGTATTTCTTGAGTCAACTAAACTAATGTCACCAACTCCACCACTAAATCCACTCAAAGGTGTGGAGGAAGCCTATTCAAATGTGTGATTCCCCCTCTTAAATTAAACAAGTCCAAAACTAATCCAAAGGGGTAGTGATTTTCCCAAAATATCCTCAAAAAAATAGACCTCCTTTTAAGGGGGTCATACAAAAAATCCACATGTTCTTCTTCTTTATCAAATAAATTAGGATCTAAGAAGTAAAGTCTTCAATTCTCTGAGTTTAAATATGCCAACAAAACCCAAAACTAAGTGCAAGGTGAAGAGAAAGAGAAATATAATGGTTACCAATATAATCCCCAAGATATAATTATTGTCAAGGAGTTGAAATATTCTGATTATACAACCTAATAACCATAAACTCATAAAATACTTGTTGATAACTAGACTAGTTAATGGGAGAATGAGAAAGAGACAAGGATGGATGTCATGACCAAATGTAAGAAACAGTTTATTCAAAGAAAAATACCCATTTGAGGAACCACACACTCCCAAGTTTCATTTGAAAATAAACAATCGATGGGATATACTAGTTGTTCTCTTCACTCATCTAATGTTAGCAAACCCTTTGAAGTCTCAACTTGAAAGAAAAATTATGAGTGGCATTTTTTCAAACACTTTACACTCAATATAAAAGTTATAAAACACAAATAAATCCAAAAATAAATAATGAAGTGGAAATTATGTACCTATCCATTCAAAAAATTTAGTCTATTTAAGAATTTGAGAGCTTTGATGGATTTTTTCTATAAATAGAGGAGCATATGGTAAAATCCATCAAACATATGATGGTTTTGCCTAGGATTTTTGGTAATAAACAAACATAAATACTAAACAATAAATCATCATGCTATGTCAAATGAGGTCATCCCCTATAACCTCTACTATCCATGTGCAGTCTCCTTCATTTATATTTACCTTTCCATCTTTTTCATGAATCACATACTAGCTTCAACATTCAAATTTATTTTAGTGCCACTAATTCATATTTAGTTTTTTTAGGGATTATTAATGTTTCATCTAATAATTTTCTAAAAAAATTTTGAGTATGATCAATAAACACTCTTCACAATCATGTTTAGATAGGTAAATTTGATGAATATGGGCTTCAAGATCTCTATGATCATCAGATAGCTTTAATTTTAGAATAAATAAGTCATGATCTAAGATTTCCTTTTGAATAAGAATGGAATAAAAATAAATATCCCTAATATTTGCTTCACATACGTTTTGTTAAATTAGTAGACTATGCACTTTCCTTTGCAAGTATCTTATAGTATGAATAATGAAAAGTGCCTCATGTGTACTAATGGTTATGTTTTCAATATTTTTTTTTAAAGTTTGAGCCTTCAATTTGATAATGGGTGGATGTATATTAACTTGCATATGATTATAAGTCAAATATTTAGCACAAAGAACAAACATATCAATCTTATAATCACATGTTCTAGGGGTGTTATTATGAAAGGTGATTAAATTTAATATTTATTTAGTTTTTATTAATAATTCATGCATAAAATTGAGTTTTTTAAGCTTGGAAAAAAAATCATGAATCTTTTTATTCTCTAAAAATGTGAAATTGTTAAAGTTAACATCTATAATACACATGACACCTTTAATTTATCTACACCATAGGGCCCAAAACCAAGTGTATGAGGGACAATTGAGTTTTGTCATGCAAAGAGAATGCATAGAGTTAATTTAGATTAAAAAACTAAACACATTCAATGAAGTGGAAGTATTTATTTGCAAGAAATACAACATTTATTCAATAGATAAGAATAGGGAAATGGTATAATTTATTAGAGTGCATGAATTACATAGTAGATATGTGGAGCATGCTATATGAATTATGACTATGTATGGAATATACCCTTGTCTAAATACATATTTTACATAATTATACAAAAATAATACAAGATAAGTTACAACTGTTGTTGATTACAAATAATACGATTGAGCCATTTCATAGTCCTTACTAGATGATGATTGAGCTTCTAGGTTGGTGGTGACTAATAGTTTAACTAACAAGATACCCAAATATAAAGTTCCACATGATAATACATGTGGTTATATTAGGCTAATACGTGGATGTGATAGAGAGAAGACAAGTATAGGCATGTGCTTTTTTTAAGTGACTACTAGTGATGTGTGTAGGGTTGTGTGTTAAGTAAAGCAGAGTGAAGTGTTCTGACTATGATTAAGTATGATCTGTGTGAAGGTCTATGAACACATGAAATACTTATGTACAAGTATGAAAGCAATCTTCACACTAAGGATTAAGAGTTGTGTGTAGATAAATTATTGAGGAACTTATTCTGCTACTTAATATCTACAAATAAATTATTCACCCATTCTTGAAGAATAATGGTCTCCATTATATCTATGTGAAATTTAAGAAGCTACACTCAAAGTTACTAAAAACTTTACCACTTGGCTTGATTAGCACATTATCCAACCTTGATAACTCAAAAAATTTAATGTCTACTAAGGTGGGTGCATGTGTCTATCACTTCTATTATTTGGTCCTTATCTATGGGTGTAAGTGTGTGAGATCTAAATTAGAAGGATGTTGTGTAATTGTTAGCTTAATATGTGGTCGAGTGTAAGGCTTGAGAGGTTCCATGTTGAATATTAGGTGCAAGCCCAAGTATGGAGGGAGATCAAGAAAAAAATACATTCTCACCAACTACATGTAGAATGGTGTAAGGACCATAGTGCAAAGGCTTGGTCTTTCAATGTGGACCTTTAAAGCATTCCTTATGAACAAGTATCCAAAATTTATCACCAACTTAGAATACATGAGGTGTGTGATGTGCATCAAGGCACTTCTTGTAATTTTTTTGTGTGACATAGAATATATTAAACCTACTAATGAATAGAATAGATGTGTCTCTTATCAGCTTTGTCCACTTCTTATTCATGTGTACATGACTCAAGCCTTGCTGGTGTGGAATTGGAAATGCTTAGAGGTGTCAAAATTTGAAACCTAAGACATGTCTAGAATGAGTTGTGACTTGTAGAGTTATGGATGGATATACTATAGGCATGTTTTATGTACAAGATATTTTCATCCCAACTGCAAACATGTACATCATTTTACATTCATATAATATGAATAAGTGTGTGATTCATAGCTTTAGTTTACCCATCTATATGTGGATGAAATTTTTTTGACTGGTCCAATTATGTGCCCATCAATTCCCATAATGCTTTCCAAAAATGATTTACAAAGTGAGAATCTATATCAAAGATTATGGATGTTATAATCCTAAAATACACCCAAACATAGTTGGATAAGGCTTGCATAGTTTCAACTACATCAATGTGTTTCCTACATGTGACCATGATATCCATCTTGGATAACCTATCCACTATAATAAACACAACATCATATTGGTATCTCCTTCTAAGTAATATAGTCATAAAATCTAAGATAATATATTACCATGGTCTGGATGGAACTAATAGAAGTGTATAAAATCTTGGCTTCTTGTTCTTGGGTTTGGTGATGCAACAAGGAATAAAAGACTTGATTTGGTGTTCCACATCTATGCACATGTACTACTATTAGAAGTGTTATTGTGATGTAGCTAGAGTCTTTCTCACATTGAAGTGTCCTAAGGTCTTGGAGTAGTGCATTTTTGCGATGATTCATTGGTGTGATATTCCATTAGGAACATAGAGATGTCCAAGTTTCTAGATAAGATGGTCAAACAAGTAGAACTCCTGAACTTGTTTGCCTTACTCTAAGTTGGTGTAAATCATTATGAAGTCATAATTAGATAAGTAGAGGGTACCTAGTCTATGAAGTTGTGTCTACATGTGTCTATCACCATGATGATCATGTGAACTATTAGTTAGCTAAGGCAATCTTCTACCTTGTTATCCTTCCCTTTCTTGTGCTTGATCATGAGATAAAGTTGATGTTAAGTCATCCACTTCATGTGTATTTCCTTTTCCATCTTGTTATGCTTCTGAAGGAGATAAAATGAATTATGAACCTAAGGAACAATTATATCCTTCCCTAGAATGTAGTGTCACCATTTCTTATTTTATTGAACAATAACATATAGTTCTTTCTCATATGTGGAGCACCTTTACACCATATCACTGAATGTTTCTAAGTGGTATGCAACTAGACGTCCATGTTTCATGAGCACTACATTGAGTGTGTACTTATATGCATCAATGTGAATTTTAAAGGAATGAGTAATGTTAGGCATTAAAAAAATAAGCATTATGTAGAGGTGTTGCTTGAGATCCCCAAAAGTGTGTTGTTTCACTTGAGTCTAATCAAACTTGGATTTTTCATGTGTTATCTGGTTGAGAGCCCAAGAGATGTGTGATAAACTAAAGATGAACCTCTAGTATAATTTACCAAGTCCAATAAAAGTACTCAATTTTGTGATATTGCATGGAGTAGCAAATCTTGGATCACTTTGTCTTGTTTGGATCTACATGAATGCCCATGCAATTAATGATGTAGCCTAGGTATTGAATTTATTCAGTGTTAAATGTACACTTTTCTAAGTTAGAATATGATTTATGTTGATGCAACATGTATAAGACATTTAATATGTGCTCCATATGTTCCTCCGAAGTTTGATAAAGATGAGGATGTCATCCAAGTAGATGATGACAAATGAGTTTAGGAAGGGTCCGATAGATCATCTATTAAATACATGAATGTGGTTAATACATTGGTTAGGCTAAAAGGAAGACCAACAATTCCTAAAATCCTTCCTATGTATTTAAATTTGTCTTGAAAATGTCTTTAGGATGGACTGAAACCTAATGGTAACTTGAATTCAAGTTGAATTTGGTGAAGTATTGTGTACTTCAAAGCTGGTCCAAAAGGTTATCAATGCATAGTAGTGGATATTGATTCTTCACCATTATTTCTTTGAGTGCATGATAGTCTATGAAGATCCACCAAAATCCATCTTTCTTAGGTCTTAGGACTATAATAATCCCACAAGGTGATGATCTATGACTTGTAGACACCTTGTTTTGGCCACAATTATGTTTGAATTGAACTTCAAATTGATTTCTACCAAATAAGTCAAATTAATCCTAAGAATCACTGAATGTCCCAAATTCATACACACATTAGAATTATAGGCATCCCTATTTGGGGTATTATTATGTACACAATATTAACCTCTCACATATTCATCTCTAACCAACTGGTGACCTAGCAAATTGATAATTTATCCCTTTGGACCCATTAAGCATAGCACTTAAATAATTCCTAAAGTGTAAAAATGCTAAGCAAAATGAATTAACTAATAAAATTAAATTAAATTATGAAGTGAAATTTTCATGTGAAATTAGTGAAAATGATTTTTTTTTTAAATAAAATTTCAATAAAAATGAGTTCATGATGATGTCATCATCCTCAAAGTCAAAGAATTGAAAATATCTTCCCTAAAGCCTTAAATTTATAAATGGAGAGACATGCCTAATAAATGGGATGTATTCCCAAATATTAATTACTTATCCCCTCCTTAACTCAACTAGGGTTAGTCTAAACTTAAATATGATTAACTCTAACCTAACCGCATTTAGGTTAGAGTTAGTTTGGAAGGACATAAATAAAAGGCTTCACCCATCATTCAATAAGATTTTTTTATGTAAGGTTATTATGATAAAATAACTTCAAAAATATATTTTTGTGTACTTTTATGATGCAAAAAACCCTTCAAATACCCTCTTTGTAGTGCTATAATGCTCATTTGTTGAAAGAGCCAAGCCCAATATTGCCAAGGTGACAAGGAGTGATGATGCAAGGAGCATCATTTCCAAAAATTCTTTGACCACGTGACTAAGCACATTCCTCCATAGCCAATATAATAATATCTCTCTCAAAGAAGGTAAATAATGTTTTTTATCTTTTATTAAGATTTAATTGTATTATTCTCTTGCTCTTTGAGTGTCTAGGCTTGGGGTGTTAGTTTTATTAGTGTGTCTTGTTTGGTTTTAATCATACTAACATAATAATAATCTCCAATATTTGATTCCTATTGGTCACATAATGGAACTACCTAATGGGAAACACACCCCACAAAGCTCTTCTAGCTACTTATTTAGACATTTTATTAATCATTTTTATGCCAAGTTTTTTATTTAGTCACCAAAATAGTGAAGTTTGAACTCGCAGTCGAGCCATAGAGATCAGTGATCACTGTAAAGAATTAGTTTTGATCATTGGAATTAGTGTCAATCATAAGAATTGACAACAATCTCTACATCAAAAACATAATCAAACCAAAAACTAGAAATGTAGTAAAATTCAAGTTTTTATTTCTTTTTTGGGGATTGATAACTTGTTTACTTCCTATTTAACATTCTTCTTGTAGGGTAATGAGAAGTTTTGTGTTTACAACATTATTTTTTAAGAATTTTTTTTGTCAAAACATGTTTGTTTTTAGTCTGGCTATAGAATCAACATTAATCACTAGAATCAACTAGGATCACAATAGAATTGGTGTCAATTGCTAGAATTGGTAATGGTCACAACAAAATCAACAATGATCATAAGAATCAACCATGATCATTATATATCATCAATTATTCTTTTGTGTTTTTATTTTTAATAAACTTGAGAGTTAAAGTTTGTGTTTTTATTGAGCTAACTTTCAAGAATATAATATTGGATCAAACACACATTAATCCACTAACTTGTTTATAGAAAATTAAGCCAAGAAATAAGAAGTTTGGGCAGTTTTTAATCAAATTTTCATTTTTCAAAGTCAAAATTTTACATAGGTTAAAAATCATTCACATTTGGTTAAGGTGTTTTAAAATTCACTTAAACAATTTGTCCTTTTTTCATTTTACAATATTTTATAAGTGTAAACATAGCCAAGGGGCCAAAAAAATTATAAACACATTTCAATTTGGTGTTAGTAAAAAAGCACTTACATCTTTAGTTAGATCTCCTAAGATATTTTTGATGCTCTCCCCCTGTCCCCTTACTCTCCCATGTCCCCTCTAGGGAACTCAAATGATAAAAAGTGCTTAGTTTATTTCCCTTATTTCTAAATTTGTGTCAAAAAGAATGTCATGTATGCTCTCCCCAAGTTATAAGTGACTTGAGTGATTTAAAAGTGACATCTCAATTCTTTCCAATCTTTTCATTTATTTATTTTATGTACTTCACTTGTGGGTGGGATTTCATCACCTCCCCATGATTTTTTTAGGGGTGTATTTACCTAGGAATTCATCTCCTAGCATCATACCAACACCACTCCATAGTAGAGTATACAAATTGAAAAAAATATTAGATGAAATAGTGGTGAGTGGTTAGCCTAACCATCCAAATAGGTACTTGGGCCATGTGGTAGCTAGACATCAGACTCCACTAAGTAGTACACACTTAGAGTTGTTATGAAAAGGAATAGACCCTTTCATAATAATCTATGTGTTTTGGATTCAATTTATGTGTTTATTCCCTTGTGTTAACCACACTGGGGACCATCTAGTATGTGTAAAAAATAGAGTTTTTAATTCAAACCCCACTTACTATGAAATTTCATGCCAAACACTGAGTGTTCCTCACTCTAAGTTCATTCCACCTACCAATTTTTGATAGATAGAGGGGGTGTAAAAACTCTACCTACACTTGTACTTTAATTTTTGGATTAACACTTTCCTCACAAGCATTGGTATGTCGGTGGAAATTTTGGATAAATTTTCATACACCCATGTCAGTTATAGGGATAAGACAAGCCATTCATGCTCTTATATTAGGTTTGAATTACATTTGTGTTTTAAAAACTAGAAACTATTTTGTTTGGTTCAAAAAATGATTCATAAATCAATAACATGTTTTTACACCCCTTTGGCTTAAGAGGTGTTATTTTTTCTATTTGATACCACACTTTTTGTCTTAGGCTTTGTCAAAACATTTTCATGTGTGTGTCACTTATTTAACTAGGGCATCATTACACTACCCATTTCATCCCAAGTATTTACCTTGAATTTTTGAAACAAAAACCATTGTCATACCTTTTGAAAAAATTAGAATCATTATGTTGATCATGTTATTTAAAAAACTTTTCCTTGTTTCAAACTAAGTTCAAAACCATGTGAACCTTTGGTCTATAATTGGTGTCAATATGCCATCATTTTGGGTCTAGAATGTTATGTATTTGAGCAATCCAAGTATTTTAAACCACATTCAAAAAATTTATTATAAAGTTTAGATTCAAAATTGAATGTTTTATACCTATGCCTTGCTTATTTTTGGCTTGGATTTTTACCTCTTACCTTTGAATTATGCAACTTGGACTAATTCCTTTATTGATTTAAAAACTACTTTGCCTAGATATTAGAAGTGGTCTCTTTTTATATGCCTCACGTTAATTTTTTACCTTGAATTAAGGTAAAAATTCTCTTTTCAAGTATTAATTTAAGCATGGTTAGTTTACATTAGCTCCTTGTTTATCACATGGGCTTGAATGCTTTACTTATCACTTTTATTTTTGGTTACTTGAGATTGAATTTCCCAATTAGTTTTAAGTGTGTGCCTAGGGTGAATGTATTATACCAAGGTCAATTTTGTATTTGAATCCATGTGCCTAGATTGAATCAAAGTTTTTCAAATTATTTTAGAGTTAGTTTAATTTCCTTGTAAGTTTTTACCTCAACCTAGTTTGTTTCAAGTCTAGCTTTGTGCCTTATTTCCAAAGACCTAACATTTGCCTTTCAAATTTTTAGACCTAGTTGTTTTAAATTCTAGATTTGTGCCTTGTTTATAAATATCTGGCATTTGACTTAGTTTTTAGATTTCATTTGTGCCTTTTGAGTCTATCTTTGTGCCTTGTTTCCAAATACCTAGAATTGTTTTCATTTTGGACCTAGATTAGTTTTGTTTGAAACACTTTTCCAAAACTAGGATTCAAAATTTGCCTTTCATTTGTGCAAGACATTAAACCTTGGATATATTTGAGATGAAGTTTATTATTTACTATTTTGGAGAAGAGATCTATTTCTAGGCCTATTTTGGAGAAGAGATCTATTTCTAGTTCTAGGCCAAGTTTACACCATTTGTAATAGTAGACTGAATTTTCCATTTAGACCAAGTTTCAAGACATACCAAGCATCGACCAATTATTTTATACCATGTTTCAATATTTTTATGAACTATAGACCTTTTATTCATGAGATGTTAGTCATGGTTTCAGATATGCCTAGCTACACACATAGTGGAAACATGTACAATCTAGATTATGAAAATGTAGTCACGAATGATGCCTTTGTTAAGACCTATATGGTGATGATGTAATTTTTGAGATATATCCATATCCCCCTTACAATACTCAATATATATATAACAAGGCCAAGATCTATTATCACATTACCTAGTTAATGCAATTCCTTATCTAGGTCAGGAATAAGAATAAATAGCTTAATTACTTTTTAGTGTGTCATATATTATCAAATAAGTCTAATAGAAACCTTAATATGTTATCATGTTTTTGAATTCTGACCCATACTTATTTATTTTCACTTGTTTGAAAATAAGGATTAGGTTTTGGTTAGATTTGTAGAGGTAGGGGCCAAGTTTCTAGAAGACTTTCCCTATCAAAACTATCGAACAGGCCTATACTAGTTATCCTAAAATTCTCATGTCGATGTCACACCAAGATATGAATATGATTTCAAAGGGAAAAGGCCCCATGGAAGACTAATTCATGAAATTACAACAAGCATATCATACTTATCTTAAGCTAGCATGGAATTTCAATGCTATGGCCATATTGAATACTCTGCTCATAGAACAACTCCTTGAATAGGAGTGCCATTTGATTCCTTATGTCATGCTAATCCAAATTTGGACCCATTTTCCTAAATTTATTAATTAGGAAACATTTTTAATGTCCCATTCATTGAAGAAGTGGCTATGGCCTCTACTCAAGACCATCTACCAAATATAATAGATAACACATAAGTGTCTTCCAATTCAGCCAAAGTGAGGTAAATTCACCACCAAATAATCCATAACAAGTGCATCTAGCCAATACCATGAGTGGTTTAAAATAAAAGGGGGTAGGAATGCTTACTTCCTAATCATAGTAGGTTACTCTCACTCCTCAACCATCTAATTTTTAAATCACACAATAGCATGGGATATTTATTTAAGCTCTAGCCAATGTTTTACCTCAATAAATGATAAATGTTATCCCACCTCAATAGGTGATAGCTAATATTCCACATCCATAGGCACATACCAATTTGCCACCTCCATAGAGGTTAAACACTCTACCACCTCAATAGGTGGTAATAAATGTTCCACCTTAATAGGTAGAAACAAATGTACTCAATAGTCATAGACCAATATACCTCAACAACCACAGACATTATCTAATCAACAACATATTTATATTAGTCAACAACAAATACCAAACACCCAATAAACATCTAGTTCACAACATGTGCTTTTAAAAAAAAGAGGTTCAAATGTCTAATAAGTACCTATTAAGAAACCATTGCCTTTTACCCAACATGTACCACATATTCAAATATAGGGCCTAAATTGACATCAAGTACCATTTATTTAGTTGGGTTTAACTAGTCAGCAACAAGTCCCTACTTAAACTCAGTAAGCACAATACCTTCCACAAAGTCACATATTTCAATCATAGCCTCAATTCCTTAGACCCAAGGCCATATTCTAAATCCAAAAAAAGGAATTACCAATAATTCATGCAGTATTGGCAATGTTATCACAATGCATAAATGCATATTCTTGGTTGATTGGTCCATCAAACCAATATTCCACAATACTCCATACCTCCATTATACCCTAATCAAGGTAGTCTACCTTTGACAACTTAGACAAAACCACAAAAAATGTGCCATCAAGTTTCTTGGCCCAATAACTACAATATATGAAGGATGCAATTGTAGCCATTCAAATGGGAAAGTAGACCAAAACTTTCAAATTTAATAATGTGTGTTCATAATCATTTAACATGGAGTATCTTCAAATACCATTTCCTCTAGGTTATGATCCACTAAAATTTGATAATTATAAGGCTAAAGGAGACCTAGAGAGCGTATAAAAAAGTTTTTTAATGTTTTCCAACTAGTGGAATATAGTGAAATCTACCTACTTCTTTTTCCTTGAGTCTAGTTAGATAGGCTTTGGAGTGGATTCTTAAGTTTATAAAGAACTTACTATCTAAATTTGATGATCTATCAAATAATTTTGTACAACATTTATCCTAAACTATTAATCATGATATTTCTTTAGTGGATTTGAGTCAAGCTAAGTATAAAATTAGTGAGAGCTTTACAAGATACTTACAAAGATGGAGATCACTTTCTAATCATTTCATCCAAATAAATAATTGGTAACTATGTTTACTATTAGGGTGTGGAGCTAAAAGCTTCACCCGAATGCAAACAGGAAGGAGGAAGCTGAGTATGCAATCGCCGGTGTCGGCAGGATCATCGACATGGATCAGTGGACATGTAGAAGGAAACTGACCTCGGTAGCTATCGGCCGATGTCAGTCACCTCCAAGAAGACAGGGACCAACGTCCGTCACCTGTGCGGTTCCAGAACTACTATTGACAAGCAGTCAGTTAAGTGAATGGGCAGTTTGCATGATGAAGACGAGTTTGAGTCTTGAGCCGCAAGTCTAATCATTGTATGCATGAGATCTATATAATAGACTCATGGGCTGTATTGTTATGTAGTAGAACCCAAGTAGAACTTGGAGAGTTCTTCCCCTGGAAGAGCATGTTCTTCCAGGTATGTAAGATCAAGTTTGGTCAGCAGGGTGTTGCAGGATCATGGAGGAGATCTACATGTGATAAGTAAGATTAGGTTTGGTCTACTGGGGTGTGTGAATGTGAGGGTCAAATGGAGATCGTTGGGGGAGCAAGATCAAGGTGACAGAAATACATTAGGATTAGGATCATGGTTAGATCTACTTGGAGTACCGGTTCATACTTGATTGTATTGGAAGTATAATGAGGTGAACAACAGCTTGTGTTAGTTGTGTGTTGTGACCTATGAGAGAAGATTACTCAGGTGGGAAGATTACTAGGAGACCTTGAGGTGTGGAAAGCCTTGTAGAGGTGGAAGAAGAGTGTGATCTCTTTATTAGAATTTCCTTTGTAATGAGTTGAATACAATTGTGTGTTGCCTCTCATATTCTGTGTTATTTCTCATTGATAGTTATTTGTTCTTATGGGTATTTCTGCATGTTTAAGTTGCTTATACATTGGTAATCATGTGTGCTCTTAAATCTGACAAGTTGTGTCAGAGCTTTGGGGAACTTTGGTCCTATCAAATGGTATCAAAGCGAGGTTGGACATTCTCAGAGCGAGCTTGACTAACAGGTGGTTCAGATCTGTTAAGTGTTGTTGATTACAGGTTACTCACAGGGGTTGATGTTTGAGTGGGAGTATAGCAAGGTAGAAGAATGGAGAAATTTAGACACAGGTGCAGCACCACAGGGTGTGTGGTGGGTTGTCTTCAAGTGGGAGCTTGAAGAGGGATACAAGCCAGGATGCAGAATAGACAAAGTACTGGTATAGGTACAGGTGCAGCTTTTTATCTCCAAGTGGGAGATTGTTAGGGTGTGGAGCTAAAAGCTTCACTTGAATGCAAATAGGAAGGAGGAAGATAAGTATGCAGTCACCGGTGTTGATAGGATCATCGATGTTGGTCAGTGGATGTGTAGAAGGAAACTAACCTCAGCAGCTATCGAACGACGTCGGTCACCTCCAAGAAGACAAGGACTGATGTCGGTCACCTGTGCGGTTCTAAAACTATTGTTGATGAATAGTCAGTTAAGTGAATGGGCAGTTTACATGATGAAGATGAGTTCAAGTCTTGATCTGCAAGTCTAATCATTATATGCATGAGATCTATATAATAGACTCATGGGTTGTATTGTTATGTAGTAGAACCCAAGTAGAACTTTGAGAGTTCTTCCCCTGGAAGAGCATGTTCTTCTAGGTATGTAAGATCAAGTTTGGTTAGCAGGGTGTCACAGGATCATGGAGGAGATCTACATGTGATAAGTAAGATTAGGATTGGTCTGCTGGGGTGTGTGAATGCGAGGTTCAAATGGAGATCGGCGGGGGAGCAAGATCAAGGTGACAGTAATACACAAGAGCAAGATCATGGTTAGATCTACTTGGAGTACTGGTTTGTACTCGATTGTACTGGAAGTATATGAGGTGAACAATAGCTTGTGTTAGCTATGTGTTGTGACCTATGAGAGAAGATTACTCAGGTGGGAAGATTACTGGGAGCCCTTGAGGTGTGGAAGGCCTTGTAGAGGTGGAAGAAGAGTGTGATCTCTTTATTGTAATTTTCTTTGTAATGAGTTGAATACAATTGTGTGTTGCCTCTCATATTCTGTGTTATTTATCATTGATAGTTATTTGTTCTTCTAGGTATTTCTGCATGTTTAAGTTGCTTATACATTGGTAATCATGTGTGCTCTTAAATCTGACAAGTTGTGTCAGAGCTTTGGGGAACTTTGGTCCTGTCATTTACCACAAATTGTATAGTGAAATATCTTATCACCTAGAGCTTTAGCATGCTCACACATTCAAGGAAATCATTGAGACATGCATATAGATCAAAAGCATTC
Organism: Torreya grandis; assembly: GCA_037957365.1. Classification (NCBI taxonomy): domain Eukaryota; kingdom Viridiplantae; phylum Streptophyta; class Pinopsida; order Cupressales; family Taxaceae; genus Torreya; species Torreya grandis. The sequence goes on from JARHVA010002314.1 coordinate 331,259, forward strand.
TTATCAATAAAGGGGTTATCAATTTATCTTCTTCAAACTACAATCAGAGCCAAAACCAAAACTCAAGCCCAAGTTAGAACCTTATCCCATCCAAGCACAATCATCTACACCCACTCAGGTAAATAATTATGAAAAACACATGAATTAATAATGGGGTAATTAATTCATGTCATGTTCAAATAGTGCAAACACTATCTACTTAAACTATGTCGCAAATGCAATTTATTCCATAAATACAACCTATCTAGTAATTGCATCTTATGCCTCAACCTAGGCTAGCTCATCAAATGCTAAAACCACTACCTTTATAAACACCTCCTTTAAGAATAAGGACCACTCCTAAATTCTTCATCAACCTTGGTGAGCCTATTGAAATAGTGTTTTGAAAACTAGCCATGGTCAATATGATTATATGGTCAATTACAAAACACTTTCCTGAGGGTATACCTTACCTAAATTAGTATAAAGAGTATAAATTTTATTAATACTATCATGTTCATGAACATTTTATATGTTGTTATTTATAGTTGAAGCACCTTATCAAGAATATGTTGGAAAATGGAAAATTTTGGTTAGATAATAGATCATTTACTTCCTATCAAAACCTAGGTATCTACCAAGATATTTTTCCATAACATAATAATACCAATCAAAAATAGCAATAATGAAAACCTCGGCCACAAAAATAGCAACAAAAAAATAGTATTAGCAGTAGCAACAACAATGCCAACTACAAAATAGAAGGAACCAAGGCCAAAATTAGCCTAATAACTAATAAACTTGCCACATAATTTCACATGACTATAATAAATTTGTAGTTCATATTGTGGGTGGACATGTGTTTACCATTACCATCAATCCTATACCAAGTGCTAATAGACTAGGATCATTATCTAATAATGCCAATCAACCTACCATTTTGAGTAATCTTTCCTTGACCTATGACTGCATCCAAGTTCAACAACAACCAAGGATTACCATTTCATGACCCCATGCTAATAACCCTTCATTGCCCCATGACTTTAGCCAAGCACACTAGCAATAAAGAATTTTTCTCTTTGGCCCATCTCTTTAATTTTCTAGTTATGATGGTCTTGTATCTAATCTAGATTGTACAATCACAACTCATGGTCTAAAATGACCATCCTAGGCCCACAACCCCCTACCAATGAGCTAATCTAATCCACTATGCTAACTAGGAATAATCTAATTACCATTTTTAAGGAAATATGTATGATATTGTGTAACAACTCTAAAATACATCCATATAAATCTCCAATTTGGATTTGTTGTGTATGTGTACCATCCATAAGAATATCCTTATAAAACTCCTAGGCCAATCCTAAGTGCCAAATGAAATCACACCAACAAATTTCAATCTTTGGTTGGACACCTAACCTTATCCCAAAAATTGACCTTTGACCAAAGTTATATGTCATCCATTGGCCCTATACATAATAACACATTGTAATTGAAGATATCATACCCTGGCACAAAGTTAAATGTTTCCTCATAAACAATGGACTAGGCTTGAATGTTTCATCTCTAAAGCTATTCAAGCATCTAAGATATACAATAGTTAGCCTTTGGTTATAGACTATTAATATCAAGGCTTATGATAATAAAGAGTGTGAATCATAAGGAACCATTAGTTGTCCAATGATCATTGGGCCACTTTAACGTGTGCTAGACCTGGATTTATCATACAATTTATTTTTGGGTAAACCATCGATACATGAAATTTGTGCAATCCCTTCAACATTATACCAATGTATCAAGTTTATTCACTCTGGTATGGAGGTCATTATCTAATCCAAAACTTATAAGTTTTGGTTGACAAATTTTTTAATAACACAAAAATAACACAGTAACAATGAATTCTCTGAGAAGAGATGTTTTATTACTCAAGATCACAATACAACTATCTACTTATCTCTGGGAAGAGATGTCTGATTTCCATTTTAGGTTACATCTTCATTTATATAGATTTTAAAATTAGGGGGAGGATGTGGAAGGTCACTGATATCGAGGGAGATCAAGTGGTTTGACTTCCATGATTTAAAACAATACAAAATTTGAGGAATTACTATTTTTAGACTACACTACTAAAATTGAAATTTGGGGCACTTCCATTGGGTTTTTAAGGGTAAAAATCCATCAAGCATAAATCCATGCCATCTCACCATGTTATCCTCATTATTATCTTTCCAATGGTTCAAACGGTGAGTCAATTGGAGCTATGGTGTAAACATTATGGCTCCAAAAAGTTTTGTCATCAATTGGGGTGGAACTGTCACCCGAATTGTCACTTAAATTATTGCCCAGATCATTCCTCCCTCCTTGAGAAGAAATGGTCCCCATTGTGTCAATGTTCCTCATCAGGTGTGGTAGTTATGTCTTGATTTGATTCTCTATGATTCACTCACCTTGGTGGCTAAGGTAGTCCCTTTTGACCACCTGATAAAGTGGAATAGAGCGTCCTCTTGTTATCTTCATCCAAGTGTCCATAATCTGATCCTCCTTCACTAGAGCAAAACTCTATGGATCAAGCTTGTCAATGTTGAGTTATTTTTCTATGACTTAAGTTTCCAATAGAGGTGGATTATATGGTTTGAGGAGCTCCATGTTGAATATTGGATGTATACCAAGGTATGCTGGTAGGTTCAACTCAAAAGCATTTTCTCCAACTTTTCTAGTGATGGTGTAGGGACCATATCATAGAGGCCAACTACAAGTCATTCCTTACAAATCCATAACCAAACTTTGTCACCCACATCAAAATGATTTGCAATCCTATGTTTATCATGGCATTGCTTATACTTCTGATTCATCTTCTCTAGGATGTCATGAAATTGTTGTTGGATGTGTTGCATTTGTTTAATGAACTTTGTTGTTATTTCTACCTTATATCTTCCATGAGGTATGTATTCCATGGTGGATAATGGAATGGATATATCAATTAGTGCCATGGGTTGGAACCCAAAGCGTACTTGGAATGGACTATTCTTAGTCAAGTTGTGTAAGGCTCGATTGTATCCATGTTGTATGAAAATAAGCCCTTCATCCCATATGCATGGATGTTTGGAGTGATACATCTGAATCATGTGAATAATCAAGCAGTTCACCACCTCTATCTGACCATCAATCTATGGATGGAAGGTTGTAGACTTCATTAACTTGGTACCCATCATCTTCCATAGAGTGGACCAGAAGATACTTAGGAACCTACTATCTTGATCTAAGATAATGGACTTGGTGAGACCAAAATGGAGCCATACATGACTAAAATATAGTTGAGCAATTTCTTTAGTATATATATTTTTATTACAAGAAATCATGATAGCCATTTTTGAAAAATAATCAACTACAACAAAAATATAGTCCTTGCCATATTTTGAAGTGGGCAAACCTGAGAGAAAATCCATTGAGATAGATTCCTAAGGCCTGGTTGGTTCTAGAAATGGTGTGTACAATCCTTAATTCTTATTTTTTGTCTTGGTTATCACATATGGGGTGCAATATTTGAGATACCTTTCCAAATCCTTTCACATATGGGGCTAGTAAAAGTTTTTTTGAAGAACTACCAATGTCTTTTCTACACCAAAGTGTCCAACTATCCTACTAAAATGTGTTTCCCATATAATCTTCTATTTATCTACAACTAGAACATATATGTGCCCCATATGATAAAGGACATTATTTTACAAATATAAATTAGAAACATGTTTACCTTTTTGAAGCACCTAATATGTATCAACAAAGGTAGGATATGCTTCATACATAGCATCCCAAGTGGCAGTTTCATGTCTACACAGGTTAAGAACTATTGTGAGTGTAGTAATTAGTGGGTGGCTTAGACAATCTAAAACCATAGTTGAGCTCCCCTTTTTATGTTTGATTATCAGATAGAATTGCTGAAGATATGTGGCCCATTTTTGGTGCCTCTAATTTCTTATTTTGCTCTGTGTCTGGATGAATTCTAATGGTCTATGGTCATTATCCATGAATATTTATAGCCATATGGACACTGTAAGCATTTGGAGTCTAAATATTAAATCTACAAGAACTATTTTGGTTTAGACATAGTACCAAAGAAGAAAAAAAGATAGAGATATTTTTTAAACTGCCAGAGGTGAATTTCATAGACCCTAATAGCCTTGCCTCAACCTCACACACACCTCATATTGAAATGTCTAATCATTTACCATTTCAGACCATGGTCCAAGAGAGCATTTTCACCATGACACATGCCATATAGCCAAGCTTTAAAAAAATCTTAAGACCTATAGAAGACCAAAATCTAGACTAGTTTGAATGGAATGGTGATGAAAGGGAAAATGGAAAGATTCATATCCCAACACCTGTTATTTTCACACCTTCCACTAGCCATAAATAAGAACCACTTACCAATGATGATTCTTGGTTATACAATGACAAATTAGTTGATTTATATCATAATACAATGCATCCCATCCCTAACAGGATCATGGATAACCAAGCATATGAAGGTATGGGCCTAGGGGTAAATTAGTAGGATACTATTGATCCCTTTTCTATGACTAGATATAAAGGAACTCATGGTCTTATATTTAAACTATCTTAGGGTGACCCCATGTATCTTATTTATGTTCTAACACCAATGACTATTGATGATGATGCTAATAGTGAATCAAATTTTGATCATAACATATTCAAAGACCTTTCCAATACCTAATTATTTAATCCATATACCATTTGTACCCTTACACTAGTAATCTGACATTCCCTATTTCCTCTTTATCATACTCAACTTATAGACTATGACCAAAAAAAATACATAATACCTTTAGATGATTTTGAGAATGATGAGGCCTTTTGTGATTTTCTAGGTATAAGAGACAATATTCCATTGGGAGACAACAAGCAAGGGTTCTCTATCAAATTAGATCTTGTAGCCTATTTTAGAGAGTGGGTGAACACCCTTAACCAAAAATAAAATAATAATACATTGAGGTCCCAAAGTGAAAACCTCTTTGAGGCACTTTTGGACTAGGGTAAAAGTAAATAAAATGGTTAGTCTCTTGGTGAAACCTTGTTTCAGACACCACTAGATGGGGATTTTCACCCTTCTTTAAATAAATCTCAAAGACCACCAACAATGAACTTGATTTTGGGTCTAAACTCAGTATAGATGAACAACATGCCTTTGATCAAATTGTTTGAGAATATCCCACAATATTTTTTACATGGTCATTTCTACCATTACAAGATTTAGATTCATCCTATTTGGGAGAATTTGAATAACTAGTCTGACAAGAGGACTTTTCCATTATAGGCCAATTCACATGCTTACCAACTATTCTAAAATAATGCTTGATTCTATTAGTATAAGATACTATGGAAGTCAACATTAGGACTCTAGAGGACCCAAAGTGGATCAAATTAAGCATGTCTCTGACTAAGGAGGAATGTGAAGTTTTTATAACCCTTTTAGGGAGTTTGTTGACATTTTTACATGTCAAAAAGCCTTTGAACACTTGAAGGAATACCTAACCAACCCACTTGTTTTATTACTACCAATGCTAAGGAAGACATTTCTAATGTACCTATATACCATTGATAATGCCCTAGGCGCACTTTTAGCTCAACATAATGAGAATGGGAAAGAACATGTCATGTACTACCTAAGTTATACATTGGTAGTGTATGAACATAACTATACACCAATTGAAAAATATTGTTTAGCTATGGTCTTTGTAGCCCAAAAGCTCTATCATTACATACTTAACAATAAGACCATAGTCATTGCCAAAGTAGATCCACTTAAGTATATACTATCAAAAATATCTTTATAGGGATGCATGGCTAAGTGGATCATGTTTTTGAGCAAGTTTGATATTGAGTATGTCAATCAAAAAGCCATAAATAGACAAATACTTGAAAATAAGCTTGTTAAATCTCCCCTTTTAGATATTCAACCACTCACTTTTTCATTCCTAGACAAGTACATCATGACCATTACAAAAACATCTCTTGAGGAGTAGCACTATACTTTGTATTTTGATGGGTTATTCACATATAATGGATCAAGAGTAGGCCTACTATTTATTACACTATACAGGGATCTTATTCCCAAATCATTTCATATCAACTTTATTTGTACTAATAGCATGATTGAATTTGAATAAATCATTTCATTTCTTTATCAAATGGTGTAATATAACATTCAACATCACATGGTTCATAATGATTCTCAACTAATAATCAATCAAGTTACAAACTAGTTCCAGACCAAAGATGATAAGTTGGTACCATACAAGGCCATGGTGGACATTCTCAAGTATAAAATATCCCTTATTCAATTTAAACACATAATTTTAGCCAATAATAAGATAGCACATGCCATGGCTACCGTTAGTTCCTTAATCCATAGCATAAATAAGGTAAGAGACTATCAGTGCCTTGTTGAACATCTTCTAGTGCCTACTCATGCACCTTCAACCATTGTAATGATTTGTGACATTATTGGTCCTAATTATATTTTGTATTCATACTTATATAACTACCTTCATGATGACACCCTTCCACTAAAAATTTCATGAAAATAACAAAAAAAATTCACATACCAAGCCTCTCATTATACCCTACTTAGACCAACCCTTTACCATAGAAGCTTTGATGGAAATCTTATTCATTATTTAAATTTGGAAAAAGCCACATTATCACTAAGGGAAGTTTACAAAGGATTTTGTGGAACCCACACTAGTAGGGACATCTTAACAAAAATATCCTATGTACTAGTTACTATTGGACAACCATAGAATCAAATGCAACTGCTTATGTAAAAATATTTAATAAATGTCAGAGGCATGCAAATTTGATTCACGATCTGACTAGAACACTCAAACCAATAACTACACCATGATTATTTTAAACTTGGGGACTCAATCTCATCGATAAGATTAAATCTAACTCCTCAAATGGTTATAAGTATATCCTTACTGCCACTAATTATTTCACTAAGTGGGTTTGAGCTATACCCCTCACTTACATGACTATAAAATATATTTCCAAATTCATCTTAAACCATCTCATTTGTCACTATGGTATCCCATCTAACATTATATCTAATAATGGAATATTAAATCACTTTCTATTGAGTATAACATCACCCAACACTTTTACACTACATATTACCCATAAGGTAATGGCCAAGCATAGGCATATAATAAGACCATTGTCAATATTCTTAAAAAGATTGTTAATGATGTTATCCATGATTGACACTTATAGATCTTCTACACCCTTTCATCTTATCATACTAATGACCATAATATAATAACAGCCACACCATATTATTTTGTCTATGGCACTGAGGCTATTCTTCCCATCAATTTTAATGTGCCTTATATGCATGTGTTAATGAAGCACATCCCTAATGATGAGGATTACAAGATAGTTCATCTACAAGATTTGGAGTTATTGGATGAAAAATGCATGGCCGCTATAAACAACCTTAAAACATATTAGAACTAATTACATGGTCAGCATAACTAGTGTGTCAAACACTAAGATTTTGATCTTGGTGATATTGTTCTCAAAGAAAACCATAAAACACTATGATCAAGAAAAATAATAAATCCAAGTTCAAGCCTAATTGGATAGGTCCTTCTGTCATTGTTTCTAATTATGGCTCTACCATTTATAGGTTAGCTATAATGGATGGAGATGAACTTGATGAACCTATGAACATAATACATCTGAAGAATTATTTTGCTTAATATACCCAAGGTATTGTTTGAGGACCATTTACATTATACCATAATGTCACCTTCCTCGCACCATACCATATAGAGTTCCTCTAATACCTTACCTAATTGACCAAAGTTGTTTTACTCTCCCACTCCACCATTTTTAACCGTGGTTCTAATCCATTGGTTCTTCAGGCATCTTCATTGAGGGTATTTAAATGAATTTTCAATAGTTGATTCAGTATTCATATAGGTAGTATCTAAGAGCAATACGATAGTAGTTTGGCAATTACATTATTCATTATTATCATGTTTTATATCATTTTCGGTGCTACTAATTATAACTACCTTTGGATAAATCATTATGTTTTGATCTATCTACCCTACTAGGGCATTTTCATTATGCTAATGATTATAATTGCCTTTGGGAAAATCATTATCTTCACCCCACCCTATTAGGGAATTTTCATAATGTCGATGATTATAAATATCTTTGGGCATATCATTACTTATATCTACCCTATGGAGGCATCTCACTATGCCACTAATAATAATTATCTTTGGGAAAATCAGTATTTCCATTATTATTACCAATAGGTCACATCATTTCCTTATTTTTGATGGAATGTTCACTAACATTTATCACTCACTCCCTCATGGGGGCATCCAAGGCTCATCCATCACCTTCTATGGCATTATCCAAGACATTAATGACTTTTTCATTATTTGAGGAGATGTTATTATGCTTGTATCTTGAAACATCTTCCCAATAGGGGCAAATTATAGACACCTTATTTTGGCCATAATTGTGTTCCAATCATACTTCAAATTGATTTCTACCAAATAATGCAAATTAATCCTAGGAATCACTAAATTCCCCAAATTCATCTACACCTTAGACATTAGTACTCAAAATAATATTGAGGCATCCCTATTTGGGGTACTATCCTGTATGCAATAATAACCTCTCACGAATTCATCTCCAATCAACTTGTGACCTAATAAATTGATAGTTTGTCCCTTTGGACCCATTAAGAGGGGAACTTAAACAATTCCTAAAGTGCAAAAATGCTAAGCTAAATAAATTAAATAAGCAAATCAAATTAAATACTTAAGTGAAATTTCCATTTATAATTAATGAAAATGATTTTTTTTAAAAGAAAATTTCAATAAAAATGAGGTCATAATTATGTCATCATCCTCAAAGTCAAGGAAGTGAAAATATCTTCCCTAAAGCCTTAAATTCATAAATGGAGAGCTATGCCTAATAAATGGGATCTCTATTCTAAATATTAATTTTTTTCTTCCCCTCCTTATCTCAACTAGGATTTTTCTAAACTTAACTATGGTTAATTGTAACCTAACTACACTTGGGTTAGAGTTAGTATGGAAGGCTATAAATACAAGGCTTCACGCATTGTTCAACAAGCTCTTTTGTCTAAGGTTATTATTCTAAAATACATTCAAAGAAGATCTTTTGGTGTACTATTATGATGTAAAAAAACCTTTAAAGACCATCTTTGTAGTGTTATAATGCTCATTTATTAAGAGAGCCAAGCCCAACATTACCAAAGTGACAAGGAGATATGATACAAGGAGCACTATTTCCAAATATTCTTTCATCACATGATCGAGCACATTCCTCCATGGCCAACATATAACTCTTTCTCTCAAAGAAGGTAAATAATGGTTTTTTTTGTCTTCTATTAATAGTTACTTATATTTTTCTCTTGCTCCTTGAGTGTCTAGGCTTTATTTTGATTTGTTTGGTTTTAATCATACTCACACAATAGTAATCTCCCCTCTTAAATTCCTATTGGTCATAGGACTGATATTACCCTAATCAAAGAGCTTTTATATCTGGCACAAAATTTTATCATTCTCCCAAATTGATATATGGTAGATGGGGATATTCATAGGAAAGGATCTAGGAACCAAATTTATGTGGTTTTTTACTAAATAGTGTGTTGGAATTTCTTTTATAGACACCCAATTCTGGCCACAATTGGCTCTCGATTGAACTTTAGATTGATTCGTACCAAACATTACAAATTAATCTTAAGAATCATTAAACATCCTAATTTCATCCATACATCATTCATAAATGCTTAAAATCATGTTGAGGCATCCCTATTTGGGGTGTTGGCTTGTATGCAATAATAACCTCTCATAGATTCATCTTCAATCACCTTGTGACCTAAGAAATGGCAATTTGGCCTATGGACCCATTATGTGGGGCATTTGATCAATCTTAAAAGAGATAAAATGCTTATAAAAATAAATCAACTAATCAAACCATATTAATTTATTATCTAATTAATCCATTTGTAATTAATTAATATCTAAAAATGGAAATTCAAAAATCCAAAATATCAAGCCTTTTAATCATTACCTTTGTGAGTTGTCAAGTTCTTCCAAAATATATAATTTGATAGCCATGTATATTAATTGAAAATCTTAATTACATCATAACTTTTAACTCAACTATAATTATCCTCAAGTCACCTAGGGTTATTTTGAACTCATTCCATGTTTAAGCTCAACCTTAACTCACCTTGGGTGAGAGTTAACTTTGGAAGCTATAAATACAAGTCCATACCTATTAATATCTAAGATATTTTTTATGTAATGCTATTATGCCCAAATATGTTCAAATATCTCATAAGCCAAAGTTATAATGATAATTTGTAGAGAGACAATCCTTTCAAGTAGTGTTACCATGTTAAATTCATATGATAATCAACCAAACCAAGGTACCAAGGATAGAAGGAGCAAAAAAAGATTTTGATAAATACTTCTTAATGAACAAATAAAGTAAGCCAATTCAATAAGACATTTGGATATCCAAGGTAAAAGAATGATTTATTTTGTGTTCTAGTTGTTTTTTCATATGCATGATTATTACCTATCTCTCCCTAGTGTCAAGGCTAGAGGTGTTAGGATTTTAGTGTATTATTTTGATTTGTTTTATTTTAATAACACTATACTAGCCTCCCCTATATACATTCCTCATTAAAATGATGCATTCCTGATGAGACCCACACCCCAAAAAGTTATTCTTAAGGTATTTTAATATTTCCTCCTAGCAATTTTCATGTCAAAATCCAAACTTGTTGACCAAAAAAATGTAAATTTAAGGCTCGTAAGAGTTCTACTAGAAATTATGAATTTTATCTATATAATTTCATTTTTTCTCTCTATAATCATGATTTTGTAATAATATTATGAATTTATAGTCACAATATCACCTTAACTCTCATGATATTGTTATAAATATCATGATATTATGTTAAACCACCACAATTTTCTAACTAACAATCTGTTTTATAGGAAAAAGTTATGATATTGCAATATCATGAATTTGTAGTTATAATAATGCATGATAAGTAATGATATCACCTAATAAGTGGTGATTTTTTTATAAGTATGAATATTTATCAACCATGGTGGTTTGTTGTTTATTGTTTTTTCACAAGGTAACTAGCAATTTTTCATTAATAGTAGTGATTTTTCTTAACTTTTGTGATATTGTTGTAATAGTTGTGATTTTGTTTTAACACTCTATTTTGCAAGAAATAGTGATAGTGTGATCATAGTTGCAATTATGTAAGAAAATTGGTGATATTGTGTTATGTTTCTATGATTTTACACACTATAAAATTTTTGAAACCTGAGAGTTAAAACTCAAAAGTCATTTTCACACTGATGTTTTGATTCTAATCACAAGGACCCCCAACATCTTTTACAAGACCCAAAGACCAAGAAATACATTTTCAAACACTTTAAGTTGTAAAAAATCACATTTGAATTTGATGTTTTAATGTTAGGTTTAGATCTTGATTGTCTTTCAAGATCAAAGGTTAAATTTTTTATGTTATTTCAGCTAGGTTTTGAATCCCATTCTTTGTATCCATGATGGCATGGGGGGTTTCAAGGGGGGAAACCCTCCTTGCAAGGTTTGGAGGGAATGACCCCCTTGGTGGGGGTTCTAGGGGTTTCACTCCCTGAATGGGGTTTGGGGGTAGTGCCTTCGAAGTGAAAATTTTATTAAAATTTCCTTGTAAAATTCTAATTTTGTAGTCAATTTGGACCATTGATTAAAGTTTTTTAGATCTAACGATAGAGGTTATGTTTAGGTAATTTACACCCTAAAATGTATTGTTACATGATTGAGATGAAAGATGAAACATATAGCACACAGAGAGGAGGTACAAAGAGGTAGAGAGGTTTAATAGGGTTTGTTGCAGTATTTATTTCTCCCTTATATTGCTAAAAATAATATACTAGACAAGTTTGGTGGTTGTATCCCATCTTGGGTGAACCATGTTAAATATGGTGTCTACTATTTTTTACATGTTTATGTTTATTTTTTGTATGTTTATTTAATTCATTTCATAGTTTCTCTTGTATGTGAATTGGGGATAAATCTGGGTTTTAATTTATCCTAACATTTTTTAAAAAATTACTTGATTTATTTTAGTTTTGTTTAAATTTTTCAACACAACGCTAAGGGGATAAACTTTAGGACATATTTTGTTTGGTACTATAATAATGAACTCACACTTTAGTTAAATACTCATAAAAATTTTCATTTTTATGTATGTTATTTGGGTGTTTTTTTATCAAAATGGGTGTCACGTGTATGCTCTCCCCCACCCCTTTTAGGGAACTTGGATGATCAAAAATACTCACTCTTTACATATTTTACTTTTGTACAAAAGTATGGAAGGAAATTATTTAAGGACCTCCCCAAAATATAATTTATTTGGGTTACCCAAAAATGACCCTAAAGTCCTTCCACTTTCTTTATTTGATACATTTTGGCTTGTGGGTGGGAGTTCATTGCCTCCCCACAAGTTCTCTATGGAAGCATTGAAATAGGAATTCATCTCCCAGCATCATTTCAATCCCACTCCATGTTGGGGTATATAAATTAAGGGTGGCATGCTATGATGCTTATCTGAGTAGTTAAACAAGCTCCATTAATGGTACTTGACCTCAGACCATAGGAGTAACTCGGACATCACACTACACTAATTAATTGATGGATGTAGTGATTGTGAAAAGCATAAGACTTTTTCACAAAAATTTGACTCACATGGATCCAAATGATGTGATGTGACCTATTGTTAGCCACACATATGGGACCATTTATAAATGAGCAAAAATTGATATTTTAGACAACCCCACTTATCGGAGACACATTATCAATGTAGGGTGAGTAGCTTAAAGTTCTATGTCTCTATATGAACTATTGACAGCAAAGGGGAATTAAAAACCCTACTTTTCATGTGCTTTTAATATTAGTATTAAAAACATAAAATCCTTTCAAGAGAAAATATATATATGGAATTTGATAGTATGATGTCATTTTGTTAGTTTTAGAATTTAGGACATTACATTTAGGTGTTTTCATCATTTTGTCCTCTTTACTTGCATGGTCTTGAGTCAAAATTATTTGTTTATCATAACATGTCCAAATTGAATCATGTTTTCACATCACTCATTTATTTGAATAGGCATTACACAATCCACTTGACATCACACATTTTCCTTAGTCATTTTGTCAAACTTATATGTGTGTATCACTTGATTGAAAGAGGCATCATTATGCTACCCATTTCATTCCAAGTATTATTCCTTGGAGTATTGAAACAAACCATTTTTAATATATTTAAATCATAATAACATTGTTACACTACTCACATTATTTCAAAGACTTGTTGTCTTATATCCAATTATAATTTCAAAAACCATGTGTGCCTTCTTGGTCTAAATGACTAGTACCATCATGTCATTCATCCTTGTCTAGATTTTTGTCTATTTGAGTAACCTAGCCTTATAAATTTAGTTCATAAATCCAAAAATTTATTATTTTATGACTATGCCTTGCATAATTTTGGCCTAGACATTTACCTTTCACTTTTGGGTTGTGTAACTTAAACTAATTCCTTTCTTTATTTAAAGACTATTTTTTTGCCTAAATTATGGGAAGTGGTCTACCTTCCATGTGACTAAGGTCCAATATCATTTAAAAAATGATAAAATGTATGTTTAAATTCTAAATTCCTAGTTTGAGTCAAAGTTTTTCAAATTTGTTAGCCTAATCTCTTGCCTTTTAGACCTAATTTGTTTAAAAGTCTAGATTTTATGCCTTATTCCTAAAAGATTTATAAATTTACCTTTTATTTTGTTTCAATTTTTTATCTTGTGTCATGTTTCTAAGAGTCTTATCACCTTACCTCTTTGTCTTATATTTAGTTATTTTGATCCTAGATTTTTGCCTTGTTCCCAAAGACCTTGCAACCTTTTTTGTCTGTTGACCTAGTTTAACATTGTTTGAAACACTTTTTACCTAAATTTGGAATTTAATTTATCCCATATAGTTGACCATTGTGTAATACATTTAACATTTTACATGTGATGTCACACCATTTTAGACCAAGTTTAGCATTGCCTATTTTTGGAGAGATAAATCCATACCTAGACCAAGTTTAGACCATTTATCTTTTAGAATTTATTTTTAAGATTTTATAGAACTCTAGAGCATATATTCATGAAACATTAATCATTTATTTGGATATGTCTCATTACACTCATAGTGGATCCATGTACATTCCAAGTTATTATAACGTGGTCATGAATAACTTTATTCAATACCCCTACAGTGATGATGTAGTTTATGAGATAGATCCTTATGCTCCTTACACTAATAAATTTGGGGAATAAAGTTAAGTTCCATTATCCCATTATTTGGTTAACACACCTCCATATTCAAAGTAAAACCAAGATCAAACTATGCAGTATCTTTTTAGGGTACCATCAATTGTAGACCAAGCTTAATAACAAACATATTATGTCAAAATACCATCGACATATGATCCCTATTTGTTTTATACTCACTTTTTTGAAAATAAGGATGAGGTTTTAGTTATAGATACAAAGGTAGGAGCTAATGTTTTAGTAGACCTCCCCCATGAAAATTTACCTAGTCTAGTTAGAGTGCCTCTAAACATGACTTATACTCAAAAAATTAAAGAGGCCTCTACTATCCATCCTCAATCACTCATGTTGATGTCATATCAATATCCAAAAATGATTATAAAATGAAAGGGGCTCATGGAGGAACACTTTATACAAATTCAACAAACATATCAAACCTATTTGAATCTAGCACATAATTTTAATAACATGGCCATGCCAAATGCTCCACTCATAGATCTATCTCTTTCTATAGGAGTATTAATTAAATTGACAAGTCAATATAATTTAGGGATAGACCATTTTCATAAAGCACTTCAGTCATTGACATGTATAATGCCCCATCTGTTGAATAATTGACTACTACTTCTATGTAGAATAATGTGCCAAAAAAAGTGGATAACACACAAGTGTCATCCAATCTAATCCAAATTGGTTTATTTACAACAACAAATAGTACACAAAAATGAGATACTTTAGTTAATATCATGAGTGGCCCACAATAACAGGGAGCAAAAAATCCTACATCCAACCATAACAAGTTAACTCTAATCCTCAATCAGCTATTTTGTCAATCATGAAATCACAAGGATTAAGTAATCAAGCACCAACTACTACTTTGCCTCAAAAAATAGTGATGAATGCTACTCCACCCTAATAGGTGATAACTAAGATTCCAAAATAACAAACACAATCTAGTTTACCTCCTCAATAAGGGGAAGCAAATGTCCCACCTCGATAGGTAGTGACAAATGTACCTCAAGATTTATAGACAAACATACCCTTACAATCACAAACATTGTCTAATAAACAACATATATTTATTAGTCAAAGAAAAATTCCAAGAATCTAATAAGCATCTACTTAACAACTAGTGTTTGCACAACAAAGAGGTACAATTATCCAACAAGTACCAATTAGGTAGTAATTTCCTTTCATTTAACACATGTCATAGATCCAAATATAGGGCCTTGGTTCATAACAAGTTCCCCTTATTTAGCTAGGTTTGACTAGTTGGAAGTAAGTCCCTAATCAACCTCAGTAGGCACAGTACTTTACCTTGAGCCATATCTTTCTATGATAGCCATAATTGCCTCAAAACTAAGGATATACACCAAATCTAAACCATAATATTGCACAAAAATTCATGCAATTTAAATAACCACATATTAATCCACAAATGCATATTCCTAGTCAGTTCACTCATCAAACCAACATTCCATAAAAAAAATCATTCCTCTATATACCCCAGTCAAAGTAATCCACCTTTGGTCACCTAGCCATAACCTCAATCACATGTTCCATCTAGTTTCTTGGCATAAAAACTACCATAAATAAAGGATGTAATTACTACCATTCAAGCAAAGAAGTAGACCAAGATGTTTAATTTATATGTCATGTGTTCATACCCATTCAACATGGATTATCTATAGATACCATTTTTTCTAGGGTATGAAGCACTAAAATTTCATAAATACAAGGGTAAATGATATCCTAAGGCTCATTTAACAAAATTATTTGTTTCTTTCCATTTAGTAGCTTATGGTGACATTTATTTACTCCTTTTGTTTCCTTGAATTCTATTAATATAGGCTTTGGAGTGGTTCCTAAAATTTACAAAGAATTTTGTATCTGATTTTGATGACCTCTCAGACAAATTTGTGCAGCATTTCTCCTACAATTTTGAACATGAGATTTCATTTTTAGATTTGACTTAGCACAAGCAGAAAGTCAGTGAAATATTTACAAGCTATCTATAGAGATGGAGAACACTTGTTATCCAATTTACCCATAGCTTACTAGATAAATAATTGGTCATTGTGTTTACAAAAAATTTGCATAGTGAGATATCTTATCATTTAGAGCTTCAGTGTGCACATACCTTAAAAAATATCATTGACAAAAGTTCACTAATTTAAAATTCCCTTATTAATAAATGGAATATCAATTAAACCTCATTGAATCAAAATTAGAACCAAAACTAGAGCATAGTCCAAAATCAGAACCAAAACCAAGTCCAAGCACAAGCATCGACACCAGCCCAAGTTAGTAACTATGAGAAATCCAAGAAATTAAATTATAATAATAATTTTTTTGGCAATTGAATAATGGAGTCACTCCATGTCCAAATGGTGTAAACACCATCTGCTCATCCTATGCTACAAATGCAGCTTACTCATCAATAAGCCTTTCAATAATCATAGCCTTTGCAATAACCTATACCTAATCCATAAATGTAGCAATTATTACCTTTTCAAACCCTTCCATGAAGAAGAAAAACCCTTACTAACTAATTATTTAGTGATCCTAGTGAACCTATGAAACTATGTTTTCCAAGTTGGCCTTAGCTAACATGATTAGTTGGTCATTATTAAAGCACTATCTTGAGGGTATTCCATATCTAGACTGGTATAGAGAAAATGAGTTATATAAATAACATTGTGTTTATGGACATAATCTACATCATTATGTGTATATAAAAAACCCCATTAAAAATATGTTGGAAAATAGGGAGATTATATTGGATAATAGATCATCTATATCCAATCATAACCTAGGGATATAACAAAACCCTTTTTTAAAACATAACAAATACAAAGATATCTTGAAATCAAAATCAAGAGAAAACATCCTATAGTCAACCAATTCAATATCTACACATGAAGGTTCAATAGAAGGATAAATAGGTGGTGACCCCAAGTGAGGATACATGTAAAGGGAAGGTCACAACAACTAATAATAAAAATGAAGACTAGAACAATAATAATAGTATCAATAGTCATGATAATAGCAACAATATCATCAACATCAATAACAATGTCAACTGAATGGGAGGAACCAAGGTCAGAATGATTCTAAAAACCAACAGGCTTGCCATGTAGTTACACATGACTATACCAAAATTTTAGGTCATATTAAAAGAGGATGCATTTCAACCATCACCATTAATCCTAGACTAAGTGCCAATAGAATAATACCATTGATAAACAATTCCAATCAACCCACATATGCCAATAATCCTTCCTTGACCTAGGATCATAAATAAGTGAAACAACAACTAGGGATTACTATTTTAGGACCTTATATAGATAACTCCTCATTACCCCATAACCATAATAACCAAGTTCACTAACAATTGGGACTTATCATATATGTCCCACCTCCATCATCATCAAGTTATAACAACTCTAATCCTATATTTAATCTTGATTTTGAAATCATAACTCAGTGGTCAAAGATTACCATTCCTAACCCACAACCTCTTACCAATGAACCAATCCAACCCACTATCTTAACTAGAAATAAGCCATATACTAATATTAAGGAAAATCCATATGATATTTTGGAATAATTCCATAAGACACCCACACAAATATTCATTTTGGTTTTGTTACATATGTCTATTATCCATAAAAACATCCTAACAAAAATCTTAGGCCAATCCCAAGTCCCCAAGGACATAACCCTAGATAAATTCTAAGTTTTGGTTGGACATTTAGCCTTAGGCCAATAGTTAACCTTTAACCAAAGTGATATGTCATCCCTTGGCCCTATCTATAACAATCCCCTTTATATTGAATTTGACATCACATAGAAAAAAGTGAAATGTGTCCTCATAGATAATGGATCAGGCCTAAATATTGTGTCTATGAATCTCATCAAGCATCTTGGATATTCAATAATTGATCTAAAATCATAAAAAATTACTATCAAAGCTTATGACAATGATGAGTGGGAATCACAAGGCACCATATGTTTTCTAGTTATCATTGGTCCCTTGACCTATGATACACTGCCATGTGTTAGATCTTTACCTATATTATAATTTTCTCTTGGGTAGGACTTGGATACATAAGATTCAAGAAATCCCATCAACATTACACTAGTGTCTCAAGTTTTCTCGCTTAGGCATGGAGGTCACCATCAATGGAAATTTGCATCCCTATGAACATTGAAAACATTTGGAGGCTAAGTAGGAAAGTTACAACTACTACTATGGCCTAGATTTGATTCCCAAAAAGGACAAAGACAAAGAATTACTTGTTAAATTACTACAGGCCAATTATATATATTGAGACAATCTTGATTCATTTTCCCATAAGCCTCATCTTGAAATGTCTAATCATTTTACCATCTCAACCAATGGCCTAAGAGAGTATTTGACTCATGACATGTTCCACATTACCAATCTTCCACAAAACCCCAAGTCATATGGAGGACCTAAATCTAAACCACCTTTCATGGAATGGAAATGAAAAGGAAAAGGCAAACATCATAGTCCAACTTTGGTCATTTTCACACTGGTTATTATCTAAGAAGAGGACCCACTTACCAATAATGAATCCTAGTTATATAATGATAAGTTGATTTATTGCTAAAAAATCCTAAAATATCTCATTCCTAACAGGATCACGGAGAAATAATCTTATTAAGGAGGAGGCCTAAGGCCAAATCAATAGGGTAATATTGAGCCAATTTTTATAACTTGGTATAAAGTACCTTATGGTCTCATATTTAAACCACCTTGGGGTGACCCCATGTATCTTATTTGTGTTCTAATGCCAATGTCTAGTGATGATGATATTGTTAGTGAAGTAGAGTATGATCACAATATTTATGAAGATATTTCCAACACAAATTTGTTTGACACCCATGTCACTTTTACCATTACCCTAGTCATCCAACATAATCTTCTTCCTCTATATCACCCTCAACTTATAACCTAGGACCAAGAATAATCCATAGTGCCTATGGAGGAGTTTAAGAATGATGAGGACTTTTGTGATTTTATAAGCCTAAGAGATAATGTTCTATTAGGAGACCGCAAACAAGGGTTCTCTATAAAACTAGATCATGCAACCTATTTTGGAGAATGGGTGTACACCCCTAGCTAAAAATAAAATATTAAAAGATTGAGGTTATAAAGTGAAAACCCATTTCAAGTGCCATTAAATGGGGGTGTTCAACTTTCTTTGAATGAAGTTTAGGAGACCACCAATGGTGAACTTTATTTTAGGTCTGAGTTTAATTCTACCAAACAACATACCTTTGATCGAATTGAACAGGAATTTTTGATAGTGTTTGTAACATGACCATCCCTACCATTGGAGACTCAGATTCATCTTGTTTAGGATATATTGAAGAACTAATCCAAATAGTGGGCTTTATATTTTCAAGCTAGTTCAAATCATGCCAACTATTCTGGAAGATAGTTTAACTCTCCTTGTAGAAATAACTACAAAAGTCAACATCCAAACTCTAGATGACCTGAAATGGATCAAATTAGGTGCATCCTTCACTAAGGAGGAACGTGAAGTTTTTACATCCCTTATGAGGGAATTTTTTGACATCTTTATTTGGGCATATTTAGAAATGATAGGTTTAGATCCTACCTTGGTTTTGTACCACCTTATTTTACATCCTGATGCTAAACCTATGAAGTAAAAATTGTGAAAGATGCATCCTCGCATTTATGTATTAGTAAAGAAAGAGTTAGAAAAACTCTTAGAATTGAGATGCATCTTCATGATCAACTATTTAGAGTAGATCTCAAATTTTGTGCCTATTAACAAGAAGCTAGAAGGAAACAAAATTTATAATGACTTCATATATTAAAAAAAGGCCTACTCAAATGATGACTTTTATTTATTGAATATCAACATGATAGTTGACTACACGGTGAGTTAAAAAATTCTTTCACTTATGGATGGATTTTCAAGTTACAATAGGATCTAAATTTCACTAGAAGACCAACATAAAATAACATTCAGCACTCCATGGGGAACATTTTTTTATCATGTTATGCCTTTTGGTCTCAATAATGTTGGGGCCACATACCAAAGAGCCATGACCATCATATTTCATGATATGGTGCATGACATTATTGAAGACTATGTTGATGACATATTGGGTAACTCAAAGACATAAGCCAATCATTTAGTTGCACTATGAAGGATATTTGAGAGGTTTCACAAATACAAAGTTAGATTTAATCCCAAGAAGTGCATTTTTGGTGTTACTTCTATAAAATTGTTAGGCTTCCTCATCTCTCACCAAGGTATTCAAGTGGATCCAACCAAAGTACAATCCATTACCAAGATGCTACCACCTTATAATTTAAATAATCTCTATAGTTTATAGGGCAAGATTCAATCTATTAGATGCTTTATTTATCAATTGGCTAATAAATTCCATCCATTTACACATTTACTAAATAAGGGTATCATATTTCATTGGGATGAATAATGTCAAAAAGCCTTTTAGTACCTAAATAAATATATTTCCATTCCACTTTTTTTATTATCATCAATTCCATGAAATTCATTTTTACTATACCTATCCACCACAAACAAATCCATGGGGGTACTTCTAACTCAACCTAATGACAATGGAAAGGAACATATTGTGTACTACCTGAATTGTACATTGGTCATGTATGAACACAACTATATGGAATAGAAAAACATTATTTATCTATGGTCTTTGTATCCTAAAATTTGTGGGATTACATGCTTAACAATAAGACCATAGTTATGTTCAAAGTAGATCCATTTAATTATCTACTATTAAATACATATTTATAAGGTTGTATGTCTAAATAGATCATGCTTCTAAATGAGTTAGAGATTGATTATGTCAACCAAAAATCTATAAAGTGGAAAGTAATTGCATATTATCTTGATGAATCTCCCCTTGCAGATACTAAACCACTAACTTTTCACTTCCTAGATGAGTCCATTATGACCATCATTGAAACACCTCTTGAGGAGTAATACTAGAATTTGTATTTTAATGAATCATTCACATCACATAGATCAAGGGAAGGCCTCTTATTTATTACACATATGGGTATCTTATCCCTAAATCACTTCATATCAACTTTCCTTATATTAAAAATATGGATGAATATGAAGAACTCATCACAAGGCTTTGTCAAATAGTATAATTAAATATTTAGCATCTCATAGTTTATGGTGATTCTTAGTTAATCATCAATCAAGTTACAAACCACTTTCAAACTAAAGATGACAAGATGGTACATACAATGCCATGGTCGACACTCTCAAATTTAATATTACCAACATATAATTTGAACACATACTAAGGGATAGTAATAGAATAATCAATTCTATGGTCACCATTGGCTCTTTGATTTGCCACACTGACAAGGCAAAAGAATATCAATTTCTTGTTGAAAAACTTATATCACCTACTCATGAAACTTTAAATATAACAATGATCTATGATATTTTTGGTCCCAGTTCTATATGGTATTCAAGCCTCTTTACTTAACTTCATGACCACATCTTGCCACTAGACCAATCATGTAAACAACAAAAGGCCTTACACATCAAGCCTCATGTTATACCTTACTTATCCAAACCCTTTACCATTACATATTTGATGGAACTTTTCTTCTTTATTTAAATTTGGTAGAAGCAACATTATCATTATGAAAATTTCAATAAGGAATATGTGGATCCCACACCAATAGGGTCATCCTAGCCAAAATACTCCTACATACAAGATACTATTGGCCAACTATGGATGTATATGTAGTTAATTATGTCAAAAGGTGTGACAAGTGTCAATTGCATGTTAACCTGATTCATGCCTTAGACAAAACATTAAAACTAATGCTTAAACCATGGCTATTTGTAACATGGGGACTCAATCTCATTGGGAAGATTAACCCTACCTCATTTGATGGACATAAATGCATCCTTACTACTACAAGATATTACACTAAGTGGGTTAAAGCTATACCCCTCACTTACATGATTGGAAAATAAATTTCTAAGTTTATTTTTAACCATCTCATTTGCCATGATGGTATCCGATGCGACATTATATATGATAATGGTAGATCATTTAAGAATAAGAAATTCAAAATGGTTTATGTTGAGTACAATATCACCCAACATTTTTACCTACATATTACCCACAAGGCAATGGACAAGTAGAGGCATCTAATAAAACCATTATCAACATCCTTAAAAATATTGTCAGTGATCTTATCTACAATTGGCACATCCAAATATTTTGCACCCTCTAGACATATCACACTAATTATTGTACTCCAACAAGAGCCACTCCATATTCCATAGTTCATGGTACTGAATTCATTCTTCCTATTGAGGTAAAGTTACCTTCTCTATGTATCTCATTGAAACATGTCATGTCTGATGAATATTATTGAGTAGCTTACTTACAAGAGCTAGTTATGCTCAATGAAAAATACATGGCTACTCTCAATAGGCTTAAAGCATAATAAAATTAGCTATTGAGAAGTGTTTTAATTGATTTCAAGGTTTATTTCATTTATGTCAAGGTTGATATCATTGATGTCAAGGTACATCTAGTTAAGATGC
The DNA here is from genome assembly GCA_037957365.1 of Torreya grandis. Taxonomy (NCBI): domain Eukaryota; kingdom Viridiplantae; phylum Streptophyta; class Pinopsida; order Cupressales; family Taxaceae; genus Torreya; species Torreya grandis. The sequence continues at coordinate 354,342 of JARHVA010002314.1, forward strand.
ATGGTGAGTGATCTATGAGGTATGATCTTTTGTACCTAATGTGACAAGGAAATCATGTGAAAAGAGAGAATTTGAAGGAAACATATTTTATCTCTATTAAGAGAGAATTTAAATTCAACCTAATGATTCTTTTGAGGTTGATGTCAAGGTTCAGGCCAAGGCAAGCATGTTTGAGTACTATTCTTTGAGTACAAGGTGTCTTGAGAAGCCCAATCATATCAAGCATACTCATATCATGATATATGCATGTTTACCATGAATAGTTATGTGAAGAGGCATGATATTGTCTAATTAGTTTTAAATTCATGTTATCAAGGTGTAGAAGGATCAAGGATTATTTCAAGGTCAGGTGGAAAGCTTTAAGTGCTTGAGAAACCTAGTCACGACATTAGTCATTACATGAAGAGACCCTGTGAGAAGGTATGTATTTGATGACCTAGTGAGATGGATGCACAAAGGCATAATAGGTTGTGTGAGGTTTTTATATCATGAATATGATACATTGGATCACTCATGAGAGTCTCAAAGTGAGCCTATAGGGGTAGGACCTATAGACCTAGCATGCAACTAGACTAGTTCTAGACCTTGCTTAACCTAATGAGGTATTAGTAAGTATTTTCAAGGAATATGAAGAATTTAAGGTAGTGTTTGAGCATGGTAAGAGTTTTTATGACATATATGAGATTTTTACATCTTTAAAAGTGGATATAAGGTTATTTTCAGGGTGTAATGTGACTTGCAAGTCAAGGCCTTGTAATTAAAAAGAGAGATGGTGGCTAAATGAGGTATGAGGTTTAGATTTCAAAATAATGATTAGAATATGATGATTTTAAATGGTTTTATATCTTTTCATAGGTGTTTTGACCAAGTATGAGGTCAAATTTTCTATAAAAGGCAAGAAAAAGTGTTTTGAGGTCTCTCATGTGCATAGAATGAAGGGTTCTCAACCCAAAAAGAACTTTCAAGTGTTCATTGGCACATGTAATCTATACATGGGAACATAAGATATTGATTATATATTTTTAATGGTCCTACATAATATTTATATGCATTAGTTTTAAAAATGAGGGGTAGTTCTTAATTAAAAATTGTTAACACAAAAAATAGTGTTAACCCTCTCTAAAACCCCTAACACTAATTTGATGTGAAATATATTGTTCAAAATAGCCTAAAATGGATTGGTATGGATGGATAAGTGGTTGGTGATTTTATTTAACTCTCGTAGGCACCTCTAGGTGTGATTGGTTTGTCAAGTGAGTGAGTGGAGCCTATAATAAAGGCCTTATTTCTCAAAGATTTATTATAGTAGTCAAAATTGACCAAGTCAAAGTTTCTAAATGGATGAAGGTTAAATATTGAGACTTATATTTTATGTCCATGTTGTTTTATAATCAGGTTATAAACCTCAAGTGTGATAAACTGGTCATACAAGTTGACATATTGTTAAAAGGCCTAATGATGCAAACAGTGAGAAAAGCTAAGCAAAAGTGAGAAGTTGATTAAAGATGTGTTATCAAGGATTAGGGATGAATCCAAGTACATGGATAAGTTTTTCAAGACTTTTAAGACATTATCATGTTGGATATAAGTTTTGGTGGTCAGTGGATATGATGAAAATTTTGCTTATAAATTAACATGTCTAGTACAGATGAGACAGTGAAGGTATAAGGTTATGAGATTAGTACATAAAATGAATATTTCCATTTCATCATGATAAGTTTATATCTAATAAATGTATTATAATCTCATAGGATCATACATATGAATCATAATACTTTTAAAATGTTTACATAGTTGTTGAAGTTTAAAATCACCACGATTGCTCTTGAAGGTAAATTGGCAAATCTCGTTAAGCAAGTTGCAGTGATGAGTTGGAGGCTCTTTGCTATAAGTTGATGTATATAATACACATGATGTTTTTATTTTGTAATTTTTTTTTATATACATGCTTTATATAATCTTGGAAGTTATTATAATATTTTTAAGCATTGAATCCAAATTGGCTTGTCTGACAAAATAAGGATTGTGAGAGAGAAGGTTGACAAATTGGTCTGAAAGACTAATAATTGACGTTAGATATTATGATTTTTTTTGGAAGTTTTTATAAGGATTTTTTAGTTTCATATTCATTCATTATAATACTTTGAGTGTGTTTATTTAAGTATCAAAATTTCAAGTTTCCATGACTGTGTTTTAAGGCTAGTTAGAAGTTATGAGTGGGCTACTTCTAGAGAAGGGTTTGAGTACCTTTACCCTGAGTTGTGGATTATAAATCACATGGTGATGAATATAAGGTCATTAATATTATATATTTGTGTTTTTTTCCATGGTTTATTATCAATATTGTGTTTATGCTTTAATTGTTCAAAACATAATTTTTAAGTATGCACAGGCCTAATTGTGAATAGTGCTAATGGGACGCTTCAAGTGGTGGTTGGATATAAAAAGTATTATGGATCCTAGATGAGATTATCATGGGTCTATGTAAGTGTAATTTTATATGTTTCTTCCATAATAAGTGGCTAAAATTTCTCCAAGGCAAAGTGTAACATGTCCTAAATAGACCTAATAGGATTGGGTCTCCATAAGACCTAAAGATGAGATAAGGATTATTTGACATAGGTCAAACCTAAAGGGAATTTTTGGCCAAAATTTTAATACATAAAAAACCTTTTTCTAGATGTATCATTCCACTCTCCTACACCATTTAGTGACCTCTTGCCTTCATAACTAGTCTCTTTCTAGTCTTGACTTGATGATGCAGTACAATCTCTTGGAAGGTCTTGATGTGGTGCTATGACCTCTCTCAGAGTCCTAGTGCATTGGATGATCTAATGGTGGAAATAAAATATGAGATTAATGGCCCTACATAATTGTCCTTTCACTCTTTTGAAACACTTTAACAAGGTTTAAGATAAATTTGGAAACATTAAGGTAAAGGCCTAAAAATGGGTCTTAATTTGTAAGTGAAGGATCTAGCTAGTTTCCAAGATATTTAAGCATTCAAGGGAAATAAGGAGGTTTTTAAAAAGTTTTATAGATTTTAACGGGTCAAAAATGATGTCTAATGAAGCTAATTTCCCCAAAAGACCCTCAAAAGTGCTTTAGATGATTTGAGGAGCTTCTATATAGAAATTTTAAGTAAAAAGTGAATTTTTTTAAAATTCGAATTGGTTTTGACTAAATTACACCTTATTATTATGTGTTTTCATTATTTAATCATGTTTAATACAAATTCAAGTCATTTGGAGTGAATAAGATGAGTTTGGGTTTAAGAAGATGTAGTTTTGGGCCTTTTGGAGCATGATTGAACACATTTTTGAGGGTTTTACTTAGTACAAAAGCTTAGTTATCATATTAAATAATAAATGATGTCCCTAATATCCTATCTTAGTAATTTTTAATTATATCCAAGCCTAATAACCATCATAGGTAAGTAAAACCTATTGGCTGCAGACTAGGCATGAAATAGTTTTTATGCCATTAATGGATCTTCAAGAACCTCAAAAGGTTTCCAAAAAGAAGGAAAGGTCACCTTCATCATGATAAATATTATCCAAGTTTTTTATTTATAATTTAGGCTTTTGGTTCTTCATGCTAAGAGAAAATTGTTTTAGTGTAGTATTGGACAACTCATCAAGGAGGGTTTGTCTTGTACTTATCTGTCTTGACAAATCAAATTTCCCAACTCTTGGATTAGGTAAACGGGTCTCCAAATAACATTATTAAAGTGTTTTTATTTAAATAAATTTTTATATCCTCACACATTAATATAAAAATATTGACTAGCTCTTGAGTGCCTTCAAACCCCAAGAGGTAGGTTTTCCTTAGTTTTGGCCCTTTAAGGCAGAAGTAGAAATGCAATCAACTTTGAGAGGGTTTTAGATTTACTACCAACTCATTCACATAAATTTTATTCTATATTTCACATTTTTTATCCATAATAAGCAAAAACCCTTCATGGTGAAGTGGTTTGTAGGTTACCAGCAACTAGTTTTTTGGGGTTTCCTCAGAGTTTTTCAATTCATGAGAGAGAAATAACATCAAGATTTGATGGATTTTTGTTTATATGGGTCTCCTTCATGTTAATGTATTCGTATTTTAATATTATCAAGTTTTAATAAAAGATACATAACAATAAAGCCATGAATTTGCTCTCAATATCTCCATGGAGTCTCAGTTTAGTAAAAATTAAGGAAACTTAGCATTTCTTAAGGGTTTTTTTGTGAATCATAGGTTTCCATTTTAGCACCATATACTTGTTCAAATACCTATAAACTATTATATATTTTTGAGGTTATGATTATTCTTACTTAATACCTTTAAAAATGGTCTTCACATACACTTCACATGCTCTTTCTACCCTCCACCTTGTGTCAACACATCTCATAGTTTTCTCATTGCCTTTCACCTTTGTGAGATATTCTCCATCTCCATTCAATGTTTCCCATGTCAATCATCATATTATCACTATTAACTCACTTTAATATCATGTATCCATTGTTAAATTAGTCAATAATGTTTGAAAAACATCATGGTCTTAAAGAATTGTTGTAAAATTGTTAAACCCTGCTAGACTAAGATGAATGATCACCTATAGCCAATGAAAACACAGTCAATAGTTTTCATGGAAAGATGTAGGAAAGGATGGGCTAGAGGACATCTCCTTTAAGGTCATTTTTAAAACTATCTCTCTTAGTTACTTTCAAATAATGAGAGAGGTTCATGAATAATATTTTGTGACCTTCTCAAGGTCTAACTCCACCTCTATCCATACAGACTGCACTAATCACCTACAACCATGTAAAAAGAGATCATTGAATTCACTATGGAAGGAATTTTAAGACTTAATATAAATATTGAAGTGGATTAATCATTAAAAATCCTTAAAATTCACTATAATTCTTCCATGAACTTCTTGACAAGACTGTCAAGGTGATCCATAGTCAACTTTCTAAGAGGAAAACCACCTACAAACATCTCTTCAAGGACACAGTCATATGTTAAGAGGTGGGTAGAGAAATGAGTGAAGACTTTCAAGGTAAGTGATGCTTCAAATGAGATATTAATATATGGAGACCATTTATGTAAGTATGATAAGATCATAAACTATATGTTTGACCTTTTTAAGGTCTAAATCTCTCTCAATCTATACAAAATAACTCTACACAGTCATCTACAGTCATGCTAAGAAAGGTGAGATAAAATATGCAAACTTGGATCAAATTAAGCATATGAGGAGAGAGTGGATATCAATGAGAAATTCAAGAAAAGTGAAAGTTTCAAAATAGTCTTTGGATTTCTATTATGTTGTTTTAAAACCTAAAACTCAGCCTACAGCTAGTTCAAGTGCCTTGAGAGACAAGTGTGAGAGACATTAGATTATGAGGCAAGTCTTTAGGCTTCATGAAAGTGATGATTATATGGTAAAGGTACAATGATAAGTGTTGAAATCTTTGAAGCTATGGGGAGAGGCATTTACCAATTTCACCTATAGCCAATACCCCAAATCTCCACATACAACCAAAGGAAGAACATCAACAGTGTTTTGTTGAGAAAATAAAGGTAATGTAGGTCATAGGAGATTATCAAAGATAAAGTATGCAAATATATGTAAAACCAATATGGAGTTAGTTTTACATCAATAAAATCTATCTCAAAGCATGTTTCACATCATTTGGAGAGAAGACTTGTGTACTTGTCTAGGTTGTGGAATGGATTGTGTAAGTCATAAGGTTTGAAGAGGACCAATTAAATCTTCATGAAGGGCATTAAATGATCATAAATATATTGAGGATATAACCACTAAAGGGTAGAGGGTCCTAGTCATCTAAAGATCACCTAGAATCTCCACCTATATTAGAAAACAAGAAAGTTGGATTCTTGTGAAATGATCACTTACAACCAAGTTAGAATAGTAAGCATGTTAACTTGGAGTGAAAAATTCTTGAGTGATCCATGGTGGTTATCTCAATGAAATTAAATTTCAATATACCAAACTTACATCAACTAAGCCAATGAACTAATGAAACCTATTGCTTCTAGTCATGTAGAACAAGTTTAGAGGATAAAGAACCTTGGATTTTATCTTATTAGTAGAAACTAATGTAGTTTTGTGAAGATTAAGGTAATTTATGTTTCCTTGTATCTTCTCATCCTAATCAACCTTGTGACAAAACCCATGTTCCTTAGATTAATATGGATTTATAAGGATTATAAAAGGTTCTTGGCCCATTATGAATCATGGAATCAACTTCTCAACATTGTCATTAGTCTGTATAGGGTAGAACCACCACCTACAGCAAGGTATATCAATCTTCTTAGTGGCCAAGTTGATTAGGATTCAAATTAATGATTTGGTATTAGTTGATTTTACATAAGTGAAATAGCCTTAAGACACAATGAGGTATCTTCAATCTTATAAATTGGATTTAACTAATCTACCTTGTCTTATTGTCTACTCAAGACTATAAATCACCACCTACAGCCTTGGGTTAGACAATGGCATGGGGTCAAAGTTAGTTCTAAGGTAAGCAGTATAAGTTACAAGTTAGAATTTGGTTTGTGGAGTAAATTAAATTCAAGTGAGTTTTTTATGAGGAAAAAAATTCAATAATAGCATAAAATGGTAGTAAGGCATTTTTAAGTCATGCATCAAATCTTTTAGTCCTAACATTGAAATATGTCCTACAGTTGAGTGACACAAAGCTTTTTAAGGTAATTTACCTAGTCACCAATGAGGATAATCGGTTTGTTTAAGAGCTAATATGGTCTTATTTTCCATAGTGGACCTCAAGAGGTGAAAACACATATCTTGGCACATGATAACTTGCAGCGTTTTGAACGTAGAATAGCTACTTACATCCACAATTAGCAATTTCAAAAATGACCTTGATGAATGGTAAATAATTATTATGTTTCATGAATAGATATTGGTCCTATTTTTTGTAAGAGGTATTTAAAATCTTAAAATAACTTTGATTGAGTTGAAACCCACATGTATTAGAACACATTTCTACCCAAGGAGCCTCAAGTCCAAAATGATTACCTACAATTGTGTGCTAATGCTTGATAAGAGAGTTAAGTGTGCAAATCATCCTATAATGGAAAAGTGACTCAGTTAGGATAAGTTTGAAAGACATAAAGGTTAATAATAAATTCTTATTCACTAAAAAATGAAAGGATTCGAAGTCATTTTATCAGACTCCATGATTGGAAGTTGCAATCCATACACTTGAGAAGTCTTGGTTACAAGCTTATGCAATGAAGAAACCATGATATAGTGAGATGAATGGCATAGTTCTTGGAAATTATAAAAAATTTAAAGGTTTATTTCAGGGTGAGAGAGGTTTATGTGATGTTTTTAAGACACTATGATCATCTCTCAAGGGGTATATACATTGAATAGTGTTAATAAGTTCATTGGCCTAGTGTGCTCTCACAAGCATCATACAGAGATATCTTTATGAAGGTTTCATGGTTGTATAACTAGATTAATATGATGAATTCACTCTCAATAGTGATCTAATAATAATCCACATAACACTAATATGGTATTAAATCATGGAAAAGTTTGAGAAAATGGTTTCAGACCATACACATATTCATAAGTTTGAGGGCTAATTTAGAGAATATTTGAAGAGTTAAAGATGCTAGAGAGGTGATCTAACCTCAAATTTTGGTACATAAGGTAATTATGACCTAGTATAAGTGTTTGTGGAATATATTTGGCCTAGATAACAAGGTATATACCCCCTATTTTGTCTCATAGCTAAGGCACTCTCCAAGTAAAACATAGGCAACCATTGACAATTTTGGAGAAATTTGTGGTTTTAGAGCATCTACAGGTAGATTTAAGTCTTAATTTTTGGTATAAATTTTCTTAATGATGATTTAAATATTAATATTCCATCCTTAAGACCATATGATTAGTGAAAGAATCCATTTTTTTCATAGTCATGTGTTTATTTGTTGATAGCCATTAATGGAGCTAGGAGGATTGTTTGTAAGTCTACAAGTTTGACAGATGGCTTAAACATAATGTGATGGTTTTTGAATAATTTTATGGTGTTTATAAGTATTTATAAACCTAATTAGAGTGATCATGTTCATAGTTTCATACAAATATACCCTTGAGGGATAGCTAAAAGAGAAAGATCAAACGGGCTTGTATGCATAGTCTTAAACTTGTTACTTATTTTAAGGTTTATTTAAAGTGTCATATTATTTATTGATATGTTTCAAGGTATGTTAAGGTTTCATGATGAATAAATCTTAGGATAAGAAGAGGAAAGCACCAAACCCATCCATGAGGGTTACATAGGCTTAATTGCCAATAAACCCTAGAATGAAGACATAGGGAATTTTGAGCAAATTGAATAGTTGTATAAGGTTGAAATAAATTAGAGAGAGGATGATATGATTATTAAAGACCTCTAACACCCAAACTAGGCCTAAAATCCTATTTTAGGCCTAGAAAGCCTATATCACCTTGAGGCACTTGTAGACCCTATCAATCAAAGATGACATCATGATAAGGTATTATGAGTTTACAAAGGTCATAAATAGATGTTTAAATTAGGATAACATAGAGGAAAGTTCAATATCACTCTTAAGATCTATTTCAAACTACTACAGTCTACACACTCATTTTGACCCACCTTTTTAGATGCTCCTATCTTTCACCACATAAATAACTAGATCAAATGATTTTAGAATGATTTGAGGACCCATATTTAATTAAAATAAATAATTATTTTTGTTTATTAATATTATTAGGTTTATGAACCATTTATAAGACTATAAGTAGGTTCAGAATGCATACAAAACCCTAGAAGCATTTTTTTCTACATACATATCTTTGCACACCTTTTGCATGGAACCCAATATTCTCAAAAAAATTTAAGGGGTATATGTAATAATATACATGGAAATAAGTTATGTTTTGGATTTATGTATCTTTGGAACAATCATTAAGAAGTTAAGCATGTCTAAGCTACCAAAAGAGCCTGTTTTGACCAGTTTTGAGTTTTTGAGCTCATAAACCCATGAAATGATCTAGAATCACTTGAAAACTACCTAGAACATATAGGGGACTCTCTAATATCAAGCTTTACATGTTTTAAATAATAAATTGGCATGTTTGGGTTCTTAAGAGGCCCAAAATGGCTTAAAATACCCATTTTTATAGGTCTTCAAAGGATGAAATTCTATAAATACATGGAGGAATCCTAATGGGACTTTATTAACCATTATATGGAACTATGATCCCTTCCCATGGGTTTATAGGGTGATTTTATGAGCTAAAAGGCCAATAACCCAAGTTTTATAATAATTTATGAATAGTTACAGGTTTAATGGAGATTTTTGCCATTGTTACAGGTCTTGAAGGTGGCATAAAGCTTAATTTTCTTCCTCATAGGAATGATATGGATGATTAAAATCCTTTTATAGGTTCAAAATGGCTATCATGATGATAAATGGCTTTGAAAACAAGTTATATCAATGCTAGTTGAAGATGGCTTGAGCTTGAAGACCTTTATTAATGGAATCTAATGGATTTATAGGTTCCACGGTGAATTTTTCAAGTTAGAGGAGACAATATGAGTTGGAAAAAAATAGAAAGCACAAAAAATTTAACCCTCAAAGTTAATGCACACATCAAATGTCAAGGTGACTAGCCATGTTTCCAAGTTGCTTTTATAAGCCAAGTGGAGATGGGGTGTTAAAGTCAAGTGGAGGAGTTTTGGGGACTTGAGGAGCAAGATGGAACATTTAAGGAAACTTCTAGATGTTTGGAGACCTTTTTCAAGATAGTGGAGCATGATGTCATCTTCCTCAAAGAAAATTTTGTCTTTCAGTGACTTTTTAGGCCAATTGGAGAGCTTAAAGACATTTTTTATTTTGGATGGTTAATTTGATAAGTGATATTAATGCTTAAGTGGTTAATAGGTTGTTGAAACTCATTTAACTTTTCATTTTCATTGTGGGAGCTCCATTGAGGGTGGTTGCTTGGCTTTTATTGATTTCTAAAAGCTTTCTTCTCCTCTCCCTTCTATTGTCTCCTATATATCCCTTTTCTTATTCATTGTAAACATATACTCTCATTTAATAAGGCAAAACCCTATCAAAATTTTTAATAACAACCTCTTGAAGCAATAAGGCAACTTATTTTACATATATATTTGCCTACATCTAGTGTTCTAGTTAGTTTGTGTATGATTACTTAGTGGAGGAGTACTCTTCCTTGGTGATTATCCTTATTTCTTAACTTTTTGAAGGTATTTCAAGGTGTTTTTAGGTCTGAATTTATGTTTTTTTACCATTGATGTAAGTACAGTGTGAGTTTTGATACTCCTCCATGCTTCGTCTCTTATCTAAGAAGCCTAATTTAGAAATATTGATGCAAAAATGACCAGTTTGAGAGATTGTATGAGTGAAGGTTATCTTTGAGCTACCTTAGTGTTAGTTTTAAACAATTTAGAGTATCTTTTAGTTTTGTATACCACCCTTTACATGCTTTCAGTTATTTCTTAAATCCCTTTACCCTTTTCCAAGTCAAAACTAGTAGTTTAGGAGATCTACTAAGATGAATCATCATTCTCGAGAGGTTTAACCCCATCACAGGGTACCCACAACCTAGGGTTGACACCATTTTGTAGCCAAGAGTGAGAGAGAATAGAGAACCCTATCACAAGGTAAAATGTGTGTTATAACAGTTTCTAACATGCATAGTGGGATTACATTCAAAGAAGATTGATTGAGATTGATGCTAGTCTTGATCCATTTGTAGTAGTTATTGCATCCACACCCTCAGCATCTGGTGACTCCTAAGAACACTCAACATTATGGTGGTATAGCAATGCATGTCTTTAATTCTAAAGGTGACTAAAAGGTTAGCTTTTAGAGGTATTCCTTTTGAGTTTTTTGAATTACCTTTTAACTCAACAAAATTATTGAGGTTTGCTAACACTCTTCTATACTTGAGAAGCTTTCCTCCTAAGCTAATTTTTAATTCTACCTCTGCTAAAAGATCCTTGTTAGCTCCTTTCATTACCATGTTTGTTGTTACATCCCAATTTTACCCTAAGACAAATAAACTCTTTAATGTGTTCATTAGTAAGATTAATATATGATTACTATTTTTTTAATTTTGAGCTTTATGCCTTATATAATAATAGGATAGTAATATTGTTGATTTAAGTACATGATGTGATAGTTTTATGTTATATGTTATACATTATGGATATTAGTTAGTCATGTATCAGTAATATTTTTTGATGACTCAGACTAACTGCATACTTGTTATGAGGTGGATGTAGGATAGGTCCTACCCTTAGATTTGATGAGGGAGAGCATCATTGGAGAGGATCAACTAGATTGAGTGATTGGGTGAATACCAGTGAAAAAATCCTAGTGACCCTACACACATGCATAGTAGATTTAAAATGATGCTTAAGTTGAAATTTTAGTGTGTATTACTTGTGATGATTTATGTGTGTGGAAAATAGTTTAGTATACAATTAATTTATTTAGCCAATTGACTTGGTTTTTAATTTAAATCTAAAAAATAATTATTTATTTATAATAGAAATATTATTGTCTTAAATACGATTATCTAGAAAATAAAAATCAAATAGTGGCATAAATATCCTGGTGAAGATTATTTTCTTAAAATTAGAATTATGCATGATATTTTTTTAGAAATTATGAAATGGATTTTTATTATTATTATTTCTGTTAAAATTAGCATGATAAACTTTAGTAAAAGAAAATAAAATTGTAGAAGTTAATAAAATTAGAACTAAAGTTAAATAAATTTACCTAAAAATAAAAAATAAATATATGATAAATTAATTGGGGGAACTTTAATGGATCTTGAGTAAATAAAGGGAATTTAAAAAACAATTATGTATTAATCTCTAAAAGCATATTTTAAAAATAATAAAGATAAAAATTTGAAAGTTTGCATGGAAAAGGGGTAGCATACAGTTTAGGAGAAAATTCACTTATAAATAAATGATAAGGTTGGGAGATTGAGGGACAAAGATGGAGAAAAGAAATACAAGTTGAGGAACTAGAGGGAGAAAGTCAAGCAAGGAGCAAGGGCATCTTACCAATTTATCTTGGCGGTGATTTTTTTTATATATATATTTTATTGTTTTATTTCCAGTGTAGAGTTATTAAGGAGTGATGAATTTTGGATTTGATAAAATTTCCTTCACCTACATTTAACTTCTTCATGTTAGTGTTTCATATTTTTTTATTTATTGTCTCCTTTCTTATTAAAAAACCAAATTTAAATTAAGTTGAGTCTCTACGAGGCCCTATATTTTTATTTAAAGGGCAACATGGAATATTACAAGACTATATCCTAATTTTAACTAAGCCTTCTATTAAGCTTTACTTTATGATTAAATTGAGGTTGCATTCCCATCCCATGTTAGCAATAAATATTCAAATCATAGTATAATTCAAAACTTTTATATACATGTGTTCCATCTTATCCTTATTTTATTATACCATGCACTTTATTTTTTATTAGAGACTGATTTTGAATGTAGAAACTAGTGCCCCACCATATAGATAGAATTTATTAATTTTTGGACCTAATATTTTATTTTAAGTGGTCTACATGCTAAAGAGAAAATGGTGTTTTATACCAAATTGTGTTAAATTTGTCTAATCAATGAAGTTTTATTTGAATTTTTATATGGTTGTAACTATTTTCCATCTGTGTATTCTATTGAAACTTACATTAACTAGATAAATTTATCAAACCATGTTGAAATATATAACCCTATTTTTGTCTTCTAAAATGTTGCATTTCATATTTTTGGTCAGTATTTTTGTGAACTTGTGTTTTTTCTCTTTCTTTATTAATACAAATTTTATTTAAAATGAGTCTTTGAGGCTCTATGTTTTGATCCTAAGGACCTACGTTGACTTTAGAGAAGAGTATACCTATTTATTTGCATCCCATTTCCTTGTAGCACTGTTGTATGGTTGCATTTTAATTATATCTTAGGCCATGTTTAGCCTTACATCTGCATCCCAAGTATAATTTGTTGCATCTAAATCATAGCCCTACATCTATCCCTTATGGTAGTGTCTCTTTTTATATAATTAAGCTTGATATATGTTTTTTGTTAAATATATCAATGTTATAGATTTCCATAAAAATTTTAAAATAATCCTATCTTAAAGTATATTTTAAATCCTTTCCATGTGAAATAGACTTTAAGACAAATAATTTCCCTTAAGGGTAAACCAAACATCAAATGGTTTATATTTTAATTATTATATGGAAGGTAGAAATATTAATAGATTAATAGATCACTAAGACTGATATAGGAGCATGACTATTTACATCTATTTGGGTGCAAGATTAATTTTTTTTAATTAATTGAATTTAGAATTCTTTTCATGCCAAATAGAGGAAATAATTCATGTACTTTTCTATAATTGGTTAACAATATTTTACTAGGAATATTTCAATGAAATCTATAGTGACATTAATAAATCTGTAGTTACTTTCAACATGCATGTATACATATCTTTTAGATATAATGTACCTGGAATGTATGACTTTACATGTGGATGTATTGTTATCAAAATGTTATCTGGTGTTAAACTAGCACTATGTAGGTTCATGTCACATTTGGTGAAATAAAATGATTGTGCAAGATTGTTCTATTCTATTATAGGATAAATCTTATATGAACCTTGAAATTTATTATTTTTTATAAATATGTTTATATTAGAATACATATTGATGATGCTAATAGGTATTGAGATGGGTTCCACTAGCCTAGGTAATACCATCAATAGATAATCTGGTCAAGTGGTGTGCTATGAAATTGACTGATCTAAATGATCGTATATTTTTTGAAAACTTTGGCCAAGGTAATTTATATTTACATTATCATTTCATATGTTTTATTTTTATGTTGTGTGATATCATGTTAGAGCATATTTATTTATGGTACACTACATGTTTATAGAAATCTTACAACACACGGGGTACGAAAATGTCTCACTAGATTCTCACACTATTTTATCTACCTATCTATGAAGGGAGGGTCATTTCCTAATAGTATATTATGTGGGGTATCATTGGTCCATGGTTGGATTGATAAATCACTTGGATGATGCTCTCCCTCCCTACTATAGTACTACCTGGAGACAACACTTGAGATTATTAGTGATACATGAGTTGACATGACTTGAGCTTTGAATATCTTGGTATCCGTTATTATATTAGATTATATGCCAAAGTAATGTAATTTTATTATGTAATTATATATGGAATAGTAGTTGTTATATTATTAAAACCAGTCGTAGCTATGTTTTGTGATTATTACTTCCATTTGAAATAAGATGTATGTTGTATACAGTTTTTGAATTTGAAGAATTATTGTTCTTAAATATGATATAAATGTTTTATTATTTATATTTATGGAATGAATGTTAAATTAATTTTTTAGTTGTTAAAAAAAATTACTACATTTTATTAAGTTCAACTTGAAGGGTTATTAGATTTTGGTATTGGATCTTAGGATCAAACTCTAGGACTAAATGAGTCCGCTAACATTTTTAGATTCTTTTTTTTAGTGAGAACTAAAAATGGTAAAAAGAAGAGCATTAGATGAGGATCCTTCATATGTAAAAAATAACAACCCTCCATTTAAACCTAATTTAATTATTGCCAAGCATTTAGCTAAGTTGGATCAGATCCTTGTAGCCATGAATGATACAAGGGATTGGATTATATCCCTAAAATAAGAAGTTCATGACCAAGGTGAGAAAGAACATCAAGAATTACATATTGAGCACCTAGTTGAACAAGAAGTCCCACTTGATGTGAGAGCTCAATTGGTTTTAGAATTGTCTATGGATATGAATAACGTGAATCTACCAAAGTTTGATGGAAATATTCTAGGTGATGGAGTTGAGGCCTAGCTGACAGATATGTAAAAGTATTTTGAGATTTGAACTACTTAGAAGTCACCAAAGTAGCTTAGAGGGCTTACCAATTGGATAATGAGGTAGCTACTTAGTGGGCTAATAAAAATATGGAAATGAACTTTAGCTCCACCACCATAACCTAGGAGCATTTTGTGATATTCTTCAAGTCATGATGGTTATCATAACTTTACTTTAATCAGAAGCTCATAGATTTTGAGAATCGAAGGCAAGGAGAGTTATTAGTAAATGAGTACTAGGATCAGTTTTCCAAACTTCTAAAGTATGTACCACAATACCAAGTAGATGAGAGATTCATTATCAGGAAGTTTATCATGGGACTAAAACCCTAGATAGGTGGTGAGGTAGATGTGCATGGACCACCCACCATGGACCAATTTTTCAAGAAGGCAGTAAAATAGGAATAGAAGCTAAAGTCTCTTGCTTAGGTCAGGGAAAAGAACCTTAAAATTTTTGGGAATTCTAAGTCAAAATTCAAAAATAACTAGAAGTAGAGGAAAGGAAACTTCAAGGGTCAGTCAAATAACCAAAATGCCAAATTCAACAAAGGTTTCAATAACATGAAATCAGGTAATGACTCTAAGTGTGAATTTTAGGTAAACACTCAATCTAATAGGAAAGGATTACTAATAAGCTATTTCAATTATGGAGGAAATAATTATACTTGTGAATGTCCTTAAAATAAGAATAAGGCCCAAATCCTTAGAAGGGTAATTTCTAACAGTGTATTCACACAAAATTGATAATTGATAAGCAAAATTTCAAGCAACACTCTTAGAACTACTAGGTATTTTATTTGGACATCTAGTTTTTATTTTAATAGATACAAGGGCTACTGAATGTTTTATATCTCCTAGAATGCTTAGCAAAATTCCTAGAAAAGCTACATATAAGGAAAATGCATGGTCTGTGAAATATGGGAGTGACTCTAAAGTCATGGTTAATTATTGTCTAGTTGAGGAAGTAATTCAGTTACCTAAATTTTCAAAAGTAGTAGATTTATATGTAGCACCACTAGGGTCATATGACATGATCTTAAGAGTCAATTGGCTTGTTAAACACAAGGCCACAGTTAACTACTATTTAAAGAAATTTGAGTATTTGGATGACCTTGGAAATTACACATAAATTCAAGGAGAGAATATAGAGTTGTAGGTCAAGTAGATTTATGCAATACAATTTAAGAGGGCTCAAGCAAAAGTGTGCCAAGCATTTATTTTCAAGATAAATGAGATAGAAGAATCTATGGAACCATCTCTCAAATATTACCCATTTCTTTAAAAATTCCATGATGTGTTTTCAAAAGGACTACCAAGTTTACCTCTTAAATGTGAGTTCAATTTCATTATCGACATCATACCTGGATAATAACAACAATATAAGGCATCATATAGGATGATAACCACTAAGTTGGTTGATTTTAAGGCTCAACTCTAGGAGCTATTATTAAAAGGACTGATTACACCTAGTGTGTCACCATGGGGTGCACCAGTTATTTTTGTGAATAAGAAATATGGTACCCTTCAACTCTGCATTGATTATAGGATGTTGAACAAATCAACTATCAAAAATAGCTATTTATTACCTCATATAGATGATATTTTTGATCAAATGTATGGAAAATGGTCATTTTAAAGATAGATCTTAGATCAATATATCATCAGTTATGGGTTTGGGATGAGGATATTCTAAAAATAGCCTTTAAGATGTGTTATGGGCATTATGAGTTCATAGTGTTACCTTTTGGGTTGACCAATGCCCTAAAAGTGTTCATGAATATCAAGAGTAGTGTGTTTAGGGACTATTTATATCACTTTGTCTTAGTCTTTTTAGATGACATTCCTGTAAAGGTTGGAGCACCTTCAGTATTTAGAGTTAGTTCTGTAAAGGTTGTGAAATTATAAGATATATGGAAAGTTATCTAAGTGTGTATTTTTTTAAGAGAGAGTGCAATATCTATGCCATATTATTTTTAAAGATGGTATTTCTATAGATCCATCTAATATAAGGGCCATTATGGAATGTCCAACACTTAAGAATGTGCATGAGGTGAGGAGATTTATGGGGTTAGCAGGCTACTACAAGAAATTCATTCCAAACTTTTCCAAGATAGTGGATCCAATCACCTCCTTGCAAAGGAAAGATCAAAATTTTATTTGGTCAAAGAAGTGTTAATTATCTTATCAAGAGTCGAAAACAAGGCTTAAATCAGCACTAGTATTGAAAGTTCCTAATTCTAGTGGTTAGTTTTTAGTGATCATAGATGCATCATGAGATGGTTTAGGTGGAGTCCTTATGCAACATGGTGCAGTAGTAGCTTTTGAATTGAGGAAGATAAAAACTCATGAGGTTAATTATGCCCCTCATGATCTTGAACTTGTAGCAATCATTCATGTTTTTTAAGTTTGGCAACATTATTTGTTGGGAAAACCATTTGATCTCAACACTAATAACTTGGGCTTCAATTATATCTTCACCTAACCAAATCCAAATGTTCATCAAAGATGGTGGTTAGAGTTTCTTTCCAATTATGACTTTGATATCAATTACATCAAAGGTAAAGAGAATAGAGTAGATGATGCAATGAGTCATAGAAGGTACATAGTAGCTAGAGATTCTATTAGGAGTACTTTCAAAGAATAAGTGGTTAAGTTCTCCCCAAGAGAGGAATAATATGAGTAGGTCAGAAAATCATTATCTAAAAATGCTTGAGATCCTTGATATAAAGGATTCAATTTTGAGAGTGATAGTCTTCTGAATTTTAATGGGAGAATGTATGTTCCAAATCAAGAGAATATGTAGAGTATAGTGTTGAAAGAGGTACACAATGGCCCTTATTCATGATACCTAGGAGTAAAAAAACTCATGGTAGAGCTTAGACCTTTATATTTACAGAAGTGAATCAATAAACATGTGGTGTATTTTAAGTCACATTGTCTACAATGTCAGTGAGTTAAATTTGAACATGTGCCCCCAACTAGATTGTTATATCCACATGATATACTAGAGTAGAAGTGGCAGGTGATCAGTATGGACTTTGTCTAAGTTATACCAATATCATAGAGTAGGCATGATATCATCTTGGTAGTTATGGATAAACTAACCAAGGTACCTCATTTCATACCAAGGAACTTGATAGATGATGCACCTACCCTTGCCAAGAGGTTTATAAAGTAAGTATATAGGTTGCATGGCTTTGCTAAGAAGATCATTTTGGATAGAGATCCAAATATGACTTATAGGTTTTGGATGACTCTAAACTCAACTCTAGGTACCCAATTAAATTTTAGTATTGTATATCATCCAGATTGATGGTCAAACTGAATGAGTAAATTAGGTTTTAGAGGATCTTCTAAGCATGTAATGCATGGATCACTAATACAAATGGGAATATTATCTTCTATTGGTTAAGATTTCTTACAATAACACATATCAATTAAATCAAGAAAGATGTGGTGTATTTTATGTCACATTGTCTATAATGTCAGTGAGTTAAATTTGAACATGTGCCCCCAACTGGATTGTTATATCCACATGATATACTAGAGTGGAAGTGGCAAGTGATCAGTATGGACTTTGTCTAAGTTCTACCAATATCATAGAGTAGGCATGATATGATCTTAGTAGTTATGGATAAACTAACCAAGGTAGCTCATTTCATACCAAGGAACTTGATAGTTGATGCACCTACCCTTGCCAAGAGGTTTATAAAGGAAGTATATAACTTGCATGGCTTTCCTAAGAAGATCATTTTGTTTAGAGATCCAAATATGAATTCTAAGTTTTGGATGACTCTAAACTCAAATTTGGGTACCCAATTAAATTTTAGTACTGTATATCATCCAGATTGATGGTCAAACTGAATGAGTAAATTAGGTTTTAGAGGATCTTATAAGCATGTAATACATGGATCACTATTACAAATGGGAAGATTATCTTCCATTGGTTAAGATTTATTACAATAACACATATCAGTCAGCATTAAAGATGGCTCCTTTTGAGGCACTGTATGAAAGGAGGTGAAGGACACCAATCAGCTGGGATAGGTTAGAGGATAGGGTAGTCTTTGAGCTAGAGATGATATCTAAAATGGAAGAATAAGTTAAGTTAATCAAGTAGAGATTAGTTGAGGCCAATGATAGGAAGAAGAATTATGCCGACCTAAAGAGGAAATATAGGAGGTTTTCTATTGGTGACAAAGTGTTCTCATAAACTAAGTCATATAAGAGCTTGATTAAGTTTGGGAATTTAGAAAAACTATCACCAAAATATGTGGGACATTTCAAAGTGTTAGAAGTGGTCAATATTTTTGCATATAAAATTGCATTACCACCAACCCTATCTCTATTAAATAATGTTGTCCATGTATCTTATCTTAAGAAGTACATAGCTAACCCTTCACATGTTTTGGATTGGAATGCTTTGTAATTTTTAGATCCTAGGGTGGTCATCATATAACCAATCAGAGTAATTGACACTCACAAACTTTGTTTGAAAAATAGAGAGGTGTCTTAGTGTATGGTCTTATAAGACCAATACTCTAAATATAGTGCTAATTGGGAAGACTCTGATGAGTTTTCCAATTTATTTCCACATTTTTTTGCATGATATATACTTGATATTATTATTATAATTATTTTTAGACTCTTGATATTTATAACTATTGTTTGAATAAGTGTCATTAGGATGATTACCAATTTTTGGAGGGAGGATATTACATCTTGATTTCACCTTAAGATAAATAAACTCTTTTAATCCATTGATCAGTATGATTAGTATTTGATTACTATTTCCTTGATTTTGAAATTTATGACTTATATGATTATGGGGCAGTAACATTGTTGATTTGAGTACATGATGTGATAGTTGTATGTTATATTATGTACATTATGGATATGTATTAGTTAGTTGTGTAACATTAATATTTTGTAATGACTCAAACTAACTACTTAATTATTGTGATGTAGATGTAGGATAGGTACTACCCTCATATTTGATGAGGGAAAGCATCATCAGAGAGGATCATCTAGATCAAGTGATTTGGGGAATACCAGTGGTACAATGCTAATGACCCTACACATACACACAACAGATTTTAAATGATGTTTATGTTAAAATTTTAGTGTGTATTGCTTGTGATGATTTGTGTGTGTGGAAATTAGTTTAGTATGCATTGAATTTCTTTAACCTAATTGACTTGGTTTTTTAATTTAAATCAAAAAAAAAAAAAAAAAAAAAAATTCAATAGAAATATTATTGTCTTAAATACGATTATTTAGCAAATAAAAATCAAATAATGGCATAAATATCCTGGTGAAGGTTTTCTTAAAAATATAATTATGCATGATATTTTTTTTAAAATTAGGAAATGGATTTTAATTATTATTATTTTTGTTAAACTTAGTATGATAAACTTTAGTAAAAGAAAATAAAATTATAGAAGTTAATAAAATTAGAACTAGAGTTAAATAAATTTACTTAAAAAATAGAAAATAAAGATATAATAAATTAATTGAGGGAACTTTAGTGGATCTTGAGTAAACAAAGGGAATTAAAAAAATTATGGTGTAGTAATCTCTAAAAGCATATCTTAAAAATAATAAAAAGATGAAAATTTGAAAGTTTGCATGAAAAAGGGGTAGCGTATAGTTTAGGAGAAAATTGCCTTATAAAGAAGTGTGAAGGTTGGGAGATTAAGGGATAGAGATGAAGAAAGGAAATAGAAGCTGATGAATTAGAGGGAGAAATTTAAGCAAGAAACAAGGGTTTATTACCAAGTTAGCTTGGCAGTGATTTTTCCTTATATCTGTATTTTAATGTTTTATTTTGAGTGTAAAGTTATTGAGGTATGATGAATTTTGGATTTGATAAAATTTCCTTCACCTGCATTTGACTTCTCCATGCCAATGTTTCATATTTTTTATTTATTTAGCATCTCCTTTATTATAAAAAACCAAATTATAAATTAAGACGTGTCTTTACGAGGCCCTATATTTTGATTTAAAGGGTAGCATGGAATATTACAAGAACACATCCTAATATTAATTGAGTCTTCTATTAAGCCTTGCTTTATGATTAAATTGAGGTTGTATTGATTTTTAAAGAAAAATTTTAAATTAAGGTTGCATTCCCTTCCAACGTAACCAGTGTTGAATATTCAAATCAAAGTGTAATTTAAAAATTATGTATACATGTGTTCCATCTTATCTTTATTTTCTTATACCCTATGCTTTAATTTTTATTAGAGGTTGATTTTGAATGTATAAACTATGGACACCTAAAATTGGCCACAGATAACCTCTAACTAGGCTTTTGGCCAATTTCCACCTAAAACACATAATTTGGCCTAAAAACACTAAAACATGATAAATGATGTGAAACTAACATATTCAAGTGCCAATTTTTTCCAAGGTATCCCTAAATAGGGTAGTGCAATTTATGGTCCATCTAACATTGATCAGTTCATTTTGAGTCAAAATGCCAATTTTGCACCTAGGTGCTCTAGATTGCTCTTTCCTATAAAATCTTTTTCACAACACTTGTGCCTTTGTTATTTGTTATTGTCAACATCCTAAATGGGAATACGCATCCAATGCATCTAACATCACCTTCCAATTATAATCCAGTCAAATTTAGGACCAATAATAGGGCATTCTGATCAATCTGAGTAATTTATGTATAAAGTGCTTAATCATGCTTAAGAGCTAATTAATCCAAATTAGAGCCTAATCAAAACTTCCATGGAAACTTGTTGAATACTTATTTTTGGAAATAAATATGGAATAGTTGCATCATCAGGTGACCTCATTTCTTGAGAAGACATCTCTAGGCCATAAATGCCACAAATGTCATGATTCATGCCTCCCATGCCTCATCCATGCCTTCCATGATGCCCTCCATGCCTCTTAATTTCCCCTTCTTCTAATGCCATGATGAGGATAATTAAAAACTTAATTCCAAAAATTGAATTAATCCTCAATCACACATCTCAATCTTGAGGTGGATGGTTGAGATTGATTATGATCAAATCCAAAAATCTATAAATATGAGGCCTCACAACATCATTTCTAAGCTTAATTTGTGCAAATTTATAATGAAAGATTGGTTCTAAAAGCTTCATGAAACTAGTGTTATGATGACAAATTGATTCCAATCAAAGCCAAGCCACAAGCCAAAGGTTCCAAGGAGAAATGGAGGTATCCAAGCTTCTATTGCCAAGGACTTCGTGAGCACAAGCCGAGCAAGCCATTATTACAAAGGCATTTGGAGCATCCAAGGAAGGTGAAGGAATTATTGTATTTCATTCCTTTCTTTTTATTTGTTTTTGTCATTTCTTTTTTTTAACTAAGATCTCCCTATTATCTAGGCCTATATATGTTATGTTATTAGTGTGTTTATTTCATTTTGTTTTCATTTTGGAACTAACACCATACTAACCATCCTCTCTTGAGTCGAATTCCTAGATCACATTATGCAATGCCCAGTGGGACTAGATGCATCCTACACCTAAAAGAGATCCTTTTGTAACTTTAAAAAATTCATTTGAGCCTTTAAAACTCTTGCATATTGATTTTATAACTTTATTTTTTCATTTTTTATTGCCACAATTTTTACATAGTAACTGATGTCGACAAAAATAATGACATCGATCACTAACTTAACCAACATTAGTTAGCAGAACTGATATCGACCATGTCTCGATTAGGTGTAACTGATGTTGGTGGTAATAACCAATGTTGGTCACTATGTTTTTCCAAAAACACAGACATGAGACCTACTTTTTCAAAGTTTGTTGTTTCAAACTCAAAAGAGATTCAAAGCTAAAGGACATGCTAGCAATTTTGCTCTAAGACCAAGTGGTATATTTTCTCAAAACATGTTTAAAACACTTTTGCATGCTTAAATTTTGATTAAGAACTTTGTTTTGGTGTTTAACAAAGAATTTAGGGGTTTTTGGTGAATGTTTTTCAAATTTTACAACTAAGACCAAGGGGTCAAATGAACACCACCAAACATTTAATTTGGGTTTAAAATTGAACACACTTGTCAATTTTTACTTGAAATAGTTGTTTAATTAGATTTTGTTTGGAAAAAAGAGGAATGTTGTGTGTATGATCTTTTATTTGTCCCCTATAGGGAACCCTTGGAATCAAAATTGCCATTCCTATTGTAAGTAGCCTAGTTCAAGGCTAAGAAAGAAAGTCATCTAAAGCACTCCCCAAAAACTCATCAAAGTTTGGGTAATCTTGAAAATGACCCTAAAGTCTTTCTATTTTCATGCTTTATTTGTTTTTATGCATCTTGACTTATGAGGAGGACTTCATTACCTCCCCTAAGTTCTTTAGGGAAGCTTTGACATGAGGTTTCATCTCCCAGAATTGACTTTATTTGGCTCCTTTAAAGTTTCACATGGGACGTAGTGGCACTTTGGACATTGCACTACACTGAGTGAATAGTAGGATGTAGTGGTTACAAAAAGGACTAGACCTTTTTACAAAAATCTAAGTGATACAGACCCCAAATTCATGATTTTCTTTTTCATAATTTAGTGTGAAACTCATTGTGCAAATAATTCCCCTAGATCAATTAGAAACTTGTTAGATTTTAGACAAATCCCCACTTTACATGAAAGTATTTTGGTGTAAGGTGCACCTCAAGGTCCATGTCGTAGTACTATTATTTGAGAGAAGGGGGTGTAAAAACCCTATTATATAATGTGCATTTAATTTTGGATGAACACTTAAAATCCTTTCAAATGACATATATTGAAGGATTCCAACAATATCAAGCAACCTTTGTAGTTTAGGATCTAAGAATGGTTAATTAGTTGGTCTTGTCCTAGTTTAAAGTCTTGTGTGGAGTCAAAACTTGGTGTAAACAAAAATCCCAAACCAAACACATAGTCCAAATATTCCTTTGAATAAAGAGGCATTATGCTACCCACATGAGATCATCCATTTGCCTTGTTCAAAAATTCATCAAAAGCTTGAGAGTCATATCATCCACTTTGGCACACTTATGCTACCTAAATTGAGTCTAGACCCTTACCAACATTGTTTAAGTCCTTTATTTATAATTTAAATTATAAATTACACCTTTAAAAGTTCATAGGGTTGATGTGTTAAGTAGGTTTGTCATTTTCACTAAACTTAAGGGAACTTAGGTTTAATTTCCAATTTGGGTTGAAGGTTGTTTAAGACTCATAATCATTATCATCACTTGATAGACTTAAGATATTTTGTGTTAAACACATACACTTTAAGTCTATACACCACAAACATTTTGAGTCAATAAAAGTAGTCTTATGTTGTCAGAATTGTAAGAAAGCATCTTTACCTTAGAAATTTTTTGAAACAAACCTTTTTGTTGCACCTTTTGAGTAGTAGAGCATCATTACACTACCCAAAGAATTTTGAATTTTGTTTCATAGACCCTCTTGCATAGAGTTCCAAATTTATTCCTACATTTTTAGACCAATTCAAGTGTACTTTTGATCCTTTGTCTAAAGGCATAGTTATACTATTCACCTTTGTCTAGCCTATTTGTCAAAAGAACCAAATTTTATACCATTATTTATGAGAAAATAAACTATTGATAAAGTGCCTTTTATTTCATACCTTATACCTAGTTGATCAAGGTCATGACTAAGAATCGAATGCCTAGTGTTTGTTAGAAGTGTTTCAAATCCGTTAGATTAAAACTTTCATCTATTTTCAAAGTCTAGATTTTGACACTATTTGGCCAAGAGTCCTACTACATGACTTATTTGAGCCTAGATTTTGATGTTGCATTTGGCCAAAAGACCTAGCAACTTTTATATTCCTAGATTAGACTGATTTGAAAAACCTCAACCTTAGAGTTTGGAATTTCAATTTTTTAGTCTATTTACTTACTTATCTTTGTGTGAATAGTGAAACATTAGATATTCTATGCTAGCTTTTTTCCTCATAAATCTTTGCATAAACCTATTGATCCTTTTAACAAATCTAGACCAAGTCGGAGGCATCATTTGTTTTAGATTTTATCCTTTTTAGATTTTTTAAAAATCTTTGACCTTTTGTCTCAAATCATTGATTATGGATCCCAACATGTATTCCTACACTCATAGTGGACTCATGTATAATCCAGGGATTAATAATGTAGTTTCACAGGAAGAAATGGTGTAAGACCCCTATTTGGATAACATTGCTTATGAGATGGATTCTTATCCCTCTTATAATACTCAATTAGGGGTATAAAGCCAAGATCCATTGTCTAATTATCTAGTTAACACACCACCTTATTTAGAATAGGACCAAAAACAAACTATACAATACCTAGCTATGATACCTGTAGTGGATAAGCTAGTCCTTTAATAGTCATATTCTACTGATACAGCTTCCATGTATGAGTCATTTTTGTTTGAGTGACATTTTTTAGAAAACAAGGATGAAATTTTGGTTAGATCCATAGAAGTAGGGGCCAAGTTTCTGGCAGAGTTCCCCCATGAAAATTTACCAAGTCTAGTAAGAGTTCCCTATAATATAATTTATGATCAACATGCTTCTTCTAGTAATCCTATGGCTCTAGTATAAATAGTGTATCAAGACTCAAATATATCTAATAAAGGCAAAAACATCATGGAAGTTCACTTTAACTAAATGCAAATAGCATACCAAACCTACCTAAATTTAGCACAGGATTTCAATCAGATGAGCATGGTGAGTAAGCCCCTCATTAACCTAGTACCTTCAATAGGAGTGTTGATGGAATTAACTAGATAAGAGAATTCGAGTTCTGACTCATTCGTACAAGCCACCCTGATAGATAACTTGGTGTATATACCAGTTATTGAAAAGGTGTCTTTGGCTTCTACACTGAATAGTGAGCCAAACATATTGGATAATTTTCAAGCAATGTTTAATCTTGATCAAAGTGGTACTAGTGCACAAACAACTAGCCAACAACATGTGCTTATAGTTAAACCCATGACCAGATCATCAGACCAAAAAATAGGAGTTTCTACACCCTAGCCTCAACTAAATGCTTCCTCAAATATACAACCTATGAGATTAGGTAATCAAACAACAACCAGTGTCATGCCTCAATGATATAATGTGATGAATCCTACTCCTCAACAAGTAATGAGTAGTATTCCACAACAACATATGCAACCTAGTGTATCAACACAATAAAGGATGAATACAATACTACCTCAATCAAGGGAAACTAATATTCCACCTCACCAGGTAATGACAAACATACCTCTTTAGTCATAGAATAATATGCAAATTCAAAACCAAACAATGACTAGTCAATAATGTATAAGTATTGGTCAATGATAGATGTCAAATCTACAACCTAATTTCACTTGCTCACAAGGATTCATGTAACAATGATGTCCCCATATTTCTTAAGTACCTATTAGACAACTGATGGTTCAAAATGTTCCACAAATTTAGAGATAGGGTCTTGGTCCACAAGTTCCCACTCAATAGCAAGGTTTGATTAGTCAGTAACATGTCCCTTTTCAACCACAATAGGCATAGTATAGTTATATCCCCTATCCCAACCATAAAACCCTCTAGGTTAAACATTTATCGCCAACCCAAACTAGAATATTATGCAACCAAATTTGTAATTTCTAGTACATCCTAATCCACGTATGTGTATTCCTGGTCCATTCCCCAACCAAGCCAATATACCTCAACAGGTGTCTCCATCATACCCTAGTCAAAGTGTCCCACTTGTGACCTCTTAGCCATTTACCCAAACCAACATTCTCCTTCAAACTAATATCCCTTCTAGTTTCCTATCCTAAGAGTTATAACAGATGAAGGATGCAATTGTTACCATTCAGGTAGGGAAGTAGACTAAAAATTTAAAATTATATGACATATGTTCCTATCCATTCAACATGGAATATTTATAGATACCATTTCCTCTAGGATATGAACCATCAAAATTTGATAAATATAAAGGGAAAGGTGATCCTAAGGCTCATTTGACCAAATTCTTTTTCGCATGTCAACCAGTGGCATATAGTGACATATACCTTTTGTTATTGTTTCCAAGGAGCTTGGATAGACAAGCCTTAGAGTGGTTTTTAAAGGTTTTTGAAGTTGCCCAAGAATTCAGTAACAGACTTTGATGATCTTTCTAATAAATTTATGCAACACTTTACCTATAATCTTGAGAATGAGATTTCATTAGTAGACCTAACACAAGAAAAGTAGAAAGCTAGGGAGAGTTTTTTAAGTTATTTATAGTGATGGAGAGCCCTTGCAATCCATTTCACCTATAGTTTACTAGATAAACAATTAGCCACTGTGTTTACTAAAAATTTGCATAGTGAGATAGCCTATCATCTGGAACTGTAATGTGCACATACATTCAAAGAGATCATTGATAAAGGTTTGTTGATCAAGAGGGTGCCTATCAATAAGGGAGTCATCAAGATCAATTCAAATAATCAAAATCAAGGTACTAATTAGGGAAATGACTAACACCCCAATCAAATGAAAGCATCACAATTGGCATAGGCGAATAATCAAGAAAGATCAAAGAAATTCAACCAAAATAAGAATGTTGTGGGAAATAGAGTAACCAAATCTTGTCATGTACAAACTCTGAAAACCTCATCCACACTACCTTTTTAGCTTACTCCTACCTAGTAACCTCTCTAACTAATTCTACAAGCATAACAAATAAAACATTTACAATAAATATAGTAGCCCTTACCATTGCAAACCCCTCCTCCTAGGAGAATTGTACCTACATGTCATGTCTTTAGTGACCTGGGAGAACATATTGAATCTATATTTCACAAGCTTGTTGCTTCTAATCTGATAATTTGGCCTATATCAAATCATTATCCACAAGGTATTCCTTACCTAATTGGTACCATGAAAATGAATTTTGTGACTATCATCAGGTCAACAGACATAATGTATGAAGATGTGTCCAAATCAAGCATTTAATTGAGAATATGTTAGAGAATGGGGAGATAACATTAGATAATGGTGATTTAACTTCCAATCAAACTCTTGGGATTTATCAAAACCCTTTTCCACAACATAACAATCAACAATAGTAAAATAATCAATAACAACAATAATAATGGCTAGTGTAGCAACAAAATCAATAGTATCAAAATCAAAGGCTGAACCAATAGACTCGACAAAATCAGTAGTAGAATTTGCAATGACAAAACAATAAATAAAACCAAGGTCAAAATGGTAATAACCAACAAACCTACCATGTAGTTTCACATGACTACAATAGGGTTGTAGGCCATATTATAGGGGGTAGCGTTAATACCATATCCATTAATCCTAGACCAAGCACTAATCAGCCTAGACCATTGTTAAATAATATTATCCAGCCAACTTCCATGGATAATCCTTCTTTAATGAAGGAGTGAATATAGGCAAACCAACAAACTAGGACTTACACTTTTGTATCTTATAGCAACAACTCATTCTTACCATGTGACCACATGTAAGTGCACTAGTAACCAAAACTTGTCCTATTTGGTCTCACACCATTTCTAATAGCAATTAGCAATAATGGTCTAGTATTTAATCTTGATTATTTAATCACAACTCAAAGGTCAAATATTACTATCCCAAGCCCACAACCATCCACCACTTTTCCTATCATCCAACCAAACATTTAGCCTTGGAATAAACCATTCACTACTGACCAAGACAAGAGGTTTGATATTATGGAACAATAATAGAAGACCCCAATGCAAATGTCTATCCTTGATTTGCTACAAACATCAATAATCCATAAAAACATCTTGAATGAGTTCTTGACCCAATCCACTATTGATAGTGACATATCCCTTGATAAATTTCAAGCTTTGGTTAGACACCTAGCTCCAACCCAACAAGTCACATTCAACCAAAGCAATATGTCTTCCCTTAGTCCACTCCATTACAATCCATTATACATGGAAGTTTATATAAGATGGCATAAGGTGAAATGTGTCCTTATAGACAATGGATTCAACCTCAACATAGTGTCTCTCAAGCCCATCAAGCTTATTGGGTACATAATGATAGATCTCCAGCTAGAAACAATAATTATCAAAGCCTATGATAATCAAGAAAAAGAATCCCAAGGCACCATTAGTTTGTCAGTTATCATTTGGCCTTTGACCCATGATACACTTTACCATGTACTTGATCTATATTTATCATATAACATGCTTTTAGGCAAGCCATGGTTAGATGAGATTCATGCAGTCCTGCCAACACTGTACCAATGTATCAAGTTTTCCCACTCAAGGATGGAGCTGAATATTTTGAAAGATTTACACCCATATAAACACTATAAGTATCTTGAGGCCAAGTTTCAAAGCCATAATTATTAGTATATCATGAATATAAGTTTTAATTAGGATAAAGGAAAGGATATACTTATTGATCCTTCACTAGATAATTGCATATATCCTAATACCTTGGACTCCCTTACCCACATGCCACCTCCTAAAGATTCTAATAATTTCACCATTTTAGATAATGGACTAGGAGAGTATGTGACTCATGATACATTTCATATCACCAATATTCCTTAGAATCCAAAAACCTTTAGGTGACCTAAATTCATCCCACATATGCATTGGTAACAAAAGAACAAAGATAAGGGACCTGTCACATTTGTACCAATGTCTAGCCTAGGACCTAACCCTCTTGAAGGGGATGACTCATGGTTATACAATGATGACCAAGCTGACTATTATAAAAATTCAAAGTATCCTATTCCTAATAGGATCATGGAGTGACACAATTACAAAGGAAGAGTCCTTAGACCAAATCAACAAGGAACCATCGAGCCAATTTCTAGGACTAAGTATGAAAGGCCTTATGGACTTAGATTTAAACTACCTAGGGGTGACCTCACATATCTTATTCAAACTCTATCACAAGTGACTAGTGATGATGATGCCAATAGTGATGTAGATTTAGATCATAGCCTTACCTTTGATAACCTAGCTGAAACCAACTTGTTTCATAATAATGTCATTTGTACCCTTACCCAAGCTATTCATCACAATCCATTGCCATTGTATTATCCCCAATTGATAGATTGGGACCAGAATCTAGCTTACTAATTGATGAGTTCTATAATGATGAGGCATTCTATGATTTCTTAGGCTTTATAGGCAATGTTTCATTGGGAGATCACAAATTAGGATTCTCAATCACATTGGATCCTATAGCCTATTTATGAGAGTGAGTGAACACCTATAGCCAAAAAATAATAATTAAAACATTGAGGTCCCAAAGTGAAAACCTCTTTGAGGTGATTTTTGACTAGAGAAAAATTAAAGATAAAGGCTAGTCTAGTGGTGAAAACCTATCTCAGGCACTATTATATGAGGGTGTTCATTCTTCTTTAAATTTAGATCAGGAGACCACCAATGACAAACTTGCTTGTGAATCTGAGTTTATTTTTGAGCAACAACAAGTATTTAATCAAATTATTCAAGAATTTTTTACTATTTTTATCACATGACTAGATCTCCCATTAGGGGATTCAGATTCATCATGCCTAGGAGAAGTTTAAGAGCAAGTCCTAATAGATGACCCTGACATAATCCAATAGTTTAAGTCATTGCCTACTATCCTAAAAGATGGTTCAACCCTTCTAGTCAAAGAGACCATAGAGGTAAACATTGGGACTTTTTCAGACCTAAAATGCATAAAATTAGGAGTGTTTCTCACTAAGGAGGAACATGACATCTTTACAGCTCTATTGAGATAATTTATAGATATCTTTACATGGGCATACTTTGACATGCGACATGCCAGGTTTATACCTTGCCTTAGTTTTTTACCACCTTATGGTTAATCCTAATGCCAAAATAGTAAAATAAAAGCTACATAAGATGCATATTTTCATTGTTATATTGGTAAATAAAGAGTTGGAAAAACTCTTAGAAGTAAGATGTATCTAATCCATTGACTACTCAGAATAGATCTCTATTATAGTACCTATTAGCAAAAACCCTAAAAGAATCAAAATTTATAATAATTTTTGAAACATCAACAAAGCTTGTCCTAAACATGATTTTCCATTACCTAATATCAACATGATCATCGATTCCATGATAGGTTATGAAATTCTTTCACTCATGGATGGCTTTTCAGGATACAATTAAATCAGAATAACACTAGAAGATCAGCATAAAACAACATTCACCACTCCATGGGGAACATTTTACTATCAAGTGATGACATTTGGCCTTAATAATGTAAGAGCTACATATCAAATATCCATGACTATCATATTCCATGATATGATACATGATATTATTGAAGACTATGTCGATGACATATTGGTAAAATCCAAAATTAGGGCTAACCATCCAACAGTGTTACATCAGATATTTGAAAGACTATGAGAGTACATAGTCAGACTCAATCCAAATAAATGTGTGTTTGGTTTAACTTTAGGAAAATTACTTGGCTTCATCATATCTCATAGAGGTATTGAAGTTAATCCAACTAAATTCCATGATATAACCAAGATGCTACCACCAACCAATTTGAAGCAACTCCATAGTTTACAGGGTAAGATCCAATCAATCAGATGCTTCATATCTTAGTTAGTAGATAAGTTCCATCATTTACACACCTTTTAAATAAAGGAGTTGCATTTCACTAGGATGATCACTGTCAAACAACTTTTCAATAACTTAAAAACTATCTTATCAATCCACCTATTTTATTACCTCCTATGCCAGGAAAGCCATTTTTGTTATAGTTATCAACTACTAATCATGCCTTGGGGGCACTCTTGGATCAACATGATGACAAAGGAAAGGATCATGTTGTAAGCTACTTAATCCATACCTTGGATACATATGAACATAACTATGCACCTATTGAAAAAGCTTATCTAGCCATGGTTTTCATAGCTCAAAAACTACATCATTACATGTTGAATAATAAAACCATGGTAATTTCAAAGGTAGATCCACTCAAGTATCTACTATCCAAAATAGATTTACAAGGTAGAATAGCTAAATGGATCATGCTTCTCAATGATTTTGATATAGAGTATGTCAATTAGAAGGCAATCAAGGGATAATTTCTTGTAGATCAACTTGTTGAAACACCTCTCATGGACACACAGCCACTCAAGTTTCAATTTTTTGATGAATCTATCATGATTGTTATTTATACACCACTTGAGAAGCATCCTTGGAAGTTGTACTTTGATGCTTCATTCACTACACATAGATCATGGGTAGGCCTATTGTTTATTACACCACAGGGGGATCTAATCCCTAAATCCTTCAAAATTAGCTTTCTTTGCACAAATAACATGGCTGAGTATGAAGCACTTATTCTGGGACTTTGATAAGTAGTATAATGGAATATATCTCATATCCAAGTTTATGGTGATTCTTAGTTAATCATTAATCAAATTACAAACCATTTTCAGACCAAAGATGACAAGCTAGTTCCATATAAAGACATGGTTGATGCTCTTAAACAACAAATTGCCAACATTTAGTTTGAGCATATACCAAGGGCTAGTAATAAAATTTTAGATGCCATGGCTACTATTGGGTCTCTGATTAGATAAATAGATAAAGATAGAGAGTATCAATTCCTCATTAAGAATTTATCAGTACTTGTTCATGAAATGTTAATCATCACCATGATTTGTGATATTATTAGTCCTAATTCTATCTGGTACTCAAGCCTTTATAACTACCTTCATGACAAAATTCTACCACCTAACCTATCTCAAAAACAAACCAAAGCCTTCATTCATCATTTCACTCATTATACTCTACTTGGATCCACCCTTTACTGTCATAGTTTTGATTGAACTCTATTTTATTGTGTAACTTTGATAGAGTCTACATTAGCATTAAGAGAAGTTCATGGAGTATGTGGAGCCCATTCTATCAAGGTGGTCCTATCCAAAAATATCCTTCATACTAGTTATTATTGGCCCATAATGGATGTAGAGGCCACTGTATATGTAAAAAAGTTTGATAGATTTCAATGGCATGCTAATCTGATTCATGCCCTAGTAAAAACTCTAAAATCAATGTTGACACCATGGCCATTTTTTACATGGGGACTTGACCTCATTGGGAAGATTAACCCCACTTCATCTAATGGCCATAAAAATATCCTTACTGCCACTAAATATTTCACTAAGTGGATTGAATATATACCCCTAACTTATGTGACTAGAAAGCAAATTTCCAAATTCATCTTCAACCACCTCATTTTTTGCTATGGTATTCCCACCTCAAGTAGTACTATGCTTGAGTGCTAAAGTGTATTTTATGTAAGTACCATTTCAGTTAGACCATTTTATCACTATTCTTCCATGTATAGTTACCATTCTTATCTATCCTCTTTGCCATATCCACTTTTTGCTTTTGACCTATCAAACCAGTGTGTTATAAAAACCTATCCCATTTGACCTTTGGTTTTTTTCATCCATTTCACATTTTCAGCATCAAGGTATCTGATCAATTTCATTAGTTGGTTCAAGAACTTCAGATAGAGATCATAATTTGGATACAATGTGATAGAAGTTTTGGTAGTTGCATCCTTTGTTTGTTATTCTTTCTTACCACCAATCTTGTTGTTAATTATAACCACCTTTGGGAAAATTAGTACCTTTAATTTATGTCATTGTGTCCTACTTATAACTACCTATGGTAAAACTAGGGGAAATATTAAGCCTTGACATACCAACTTGCCACTTCCTATACCATGTTATGCTTTTATACCAACTATGCCTATTTTATTTGAATTGACTATTGTACTAGTCAAGTTCCTCCACTGTAAGGGTAGAACTATAATGACTTGAGGTCCTACTTTGGGACTATGTAGGTAGCACTCAATACTTGTTAAAGTAGCTCAGTCACCCTTTCCACCACACTCTCACTATTTTGTGAGCACCTTAAGCAATGCTCTTACTATTTTACAAGCAACCTAAGCCACATTCTCACCATTTTGTGAGCAACCTAAGCCATGCTCTCACCATTTTGTGATCACCCTTTCCACCACACTTTCACCATTTTTTGAGCACCCTAAGCCATGCTCTAACCATTTTGTGAGCAACTTAAGTCACATTCTCACCATTTTGTGAGTAACCTAAGCCACTCTCTCACCATTTTGTGGGAAACCTTAGCTTGAATGCTCTCACTATTTTGTGATATTGAACCATTTAATGTCTCATCATTCTCAATTGAGTTGAAATACTTCAAAATTTTCCTAAAAAATTTTAAAAAATCATTAGAAAAGAACAAAAACATTTATCACTTTTTTTCCTTAAGGATTTTGGGAACCCTTACTAAGTTGTAAGAAAACCACTTGTCACTTAGTTTATCCATCCTTATTGGCCTTTTTTTCTCACACACTTGCCATTTTTTAAGACCATTCCTATTCTTATATCACATCCATTATGTTTGTTTTCCTTAGTTATCACATTTTTCCCATTACCTGGGAGAACTACATTTGGCCTAAATTTTTTTATTAGATATTACATCCATGGAACTATGTGGGAAACATCCACTTGCCTCATGCATATAGAAACAACTCGACCAACCCCTTATTTTTCTTCTATTCCCCCATTTTGTTTGTTTGTTAAGTTTTCACCTATTTTCTAGGGGCAATGTTCGTGGGTTTCTATTGCATTGTTTGTTTGTTTATTTCTGCTTATTTTATTTGTTTGTCTATTTGTTTGCTTACTTTTAGCACTATTGCCTTGATTAAGTTTATATGTGTTCATTGGGTGATTCATTACCCATACTTAACCTTGAATCCATCCATATTCATATGTTTACATTGTCATCATGGTTTCTATCATTTGTGCATTATTTTCTATTAAGTATTGGATTATGGGAGTCAATCCTCATGCATATTTTGGCCAAGTATTTATGGTGTTCTATCATGAATCCTACCATCACATGCTACAACAAACTTTAGCTTCAAGAATTCTATTTATAAATTGTGACATATCTTCAACACTGACATCCTAATTCACTCCCAATCATATCCCAAATAGAGTAATTAACCACAAAAAAAATTCAACATTTATTAGTTTAGATGAGCATCTCCCTACTAGTAGGTTTTTCCAATTCATCATTACCCTTTGTGCTAAGTTATCCCCATTCTTAGATAATTTTATCATGTTTTCCATAATCAGGGTCTAATGATTAGGACCACTTATGGGCAAATAATTGTACACCATCCCACCTATATTTCTCAATGATTATAACCAAATTTGGGCAAATCATTGCATTATCACCACTTTGATTTTTTTGCCTATATAGGGGCATGTTATTCTCTTATTTGTCTATCCTAACTGGGGAAGCTCCATCTTCTCAATGATTATAACCACCTTTGGGAAAATCATTGTGTTATCATACCATGTTGCCACTATCAGAGTATAAGGCTTATAACTACCTTTAGATAAACCATTGTACACTGTCCCACTTGCATTCTCAATGATTTTGACTACTTTTTTAGTATCATTGAGTTTTCACCCCATCATCTTTCCCTTATTTGGTCCCCTCATGTCACTTCTTTCTTTTCAAGGGATCATTTGCTGACCAGCTATGCCAACTGTTCCCTTGAGGGGGCATCATATAGTTAGTTTATTATCATTGCAATTGTAGGCATATAGGACTTTTTCATTATTTGAGAATATTTTATTGTGCTTATAATTTGTAACACCTTCCCAAATAGGTTAAAACTATATACACCTAAAACTTTGCATCAATAACCTCCAACCAGGCGTTTTGGCCAATTTCCACTTAAAATACATAATTTGGCCTAAAAACACTAAAACATGTTAAATGATGTGAAATTGACATATTAAACTACCAATTTTGTCCAAGGTATCCCTAAATGTGGAAACGCAATATATGGGTTAGCTAAATTTGATTAGTTCATTTCAAGTTAAAATGCCAAATTTGCACCTAGGTGCTCTAAATTGCTCTTTCCTATCAAATATTTTGCACAAGACTTGTGCCTTTGTTATTTTTTGTTTTCAACATCATAAATTTGAATATTCATCCAATGCATCTAACATCACCTTCCAATTCTAATCCAATCAAATTTAGGACCAATAATAGGGCATTCTGATCAATTTGGGTAATTTGTGCACAAAGTGCTTAATCATGCTTAAGAGATAATTAATCCAAATTAGAGCCTAATCAAAAATTCCATGAAAACTTGTTGAATACTTATTTTTGGAAATGAATATGGAATTTTTGCATCCTCAGGTGGCCTCATTTCTTAAGAAGACATCTCTAGGCCATAAATGCCACAAATATCATGATTCATGCCTCCCATGCCTCATCAATGCCTTCCATGATGCCCTCCATGCCTCTCAATTTCCCCTTATTCCAATGCCATGATGAGGATAATTAAAAAATTAATTCCAAAAATTTAATTAATCCTCTAACATACATCTCAATCTTGATATGGATGGTTGAGGTTGATTCTGATCAAATCCAAAAATCTATACATAGGAGGCCTCACAACATCATTTCTAAGCTTAATTTGTGCAAAGTTATAATGCAAGATTGGTTCCAAAAGCTTCATGAAACTAGTGTTATAATGCCAAATTGATTCTAATACAAGCCAAGCCATAAGCCAAAGGTGACAAGGAGAGATAGAGGTATCCAAGCTTCTATTTCCAAGGACTTCATGAGCACAAGTCGAGCAAGCCACTACTACAAAGGCATTGGAGCATCCAAGGAAGGTGAAGGAATTTTTGTTTTTTATTCCTTACTTTTTAGTTGTGTTTGTCATTTCTTTTTGTTAACTAATCTCTCCCTATTTTCTAGGCCTATATATGTTATACTATTAGTGTTTTTATTTCATTTTGTTTTCATTTTGGAATTAGCACCATACTAACCATCCTCTCTTGAGTCAAATTCCTAGATCATAGAAACTAATGACCCACCATATAGATGGATTTGTGAATTTTTGGAACCTAATATTTTGTTTTAAGTGGTCTACATGCTAAAGAGAAAGTGGTTTTTTATCTCAACCTACATTGAATTTTTCCAATCATTAAAGTTATATTTCAATTTTTATATGGTTGTAATTAATTTCCATCTGTGTATTCTCTTAAAAGTTGTGTTAAACCAGATAAATTATTGGAACCATGTTGAACTATTTAACCCTAATTTTTGTCTTATAAAAGGTTACATTTCATATTTATGGTTAGTATTTTTGTTAACCTACATTTTTTCTCTTTCTTTATTAATCCAATTTTTATTTAAAATGAGTCTTTGAGGCCCTGCATTTTGATCCCAAGGTGTTGTGTTGACTTTAGAGAAGAGTATACCTATATAAAATTTATGTCTCATTTCCTTGTAGTAGTGTTTTATGGTTTCATTTAAATTCTATCTTAGGCCATGTTTAGCCTGACATCTACATCCCAGGTATAATTTGTTAAGTCTAAACCATTGCCCTATGTCTATCCCTTATGGTTGCATTTCTTTTTATATAATTAAGCTTGATATATGCTTTTTGTTAAATAAATTGATGTTATATATTTTCATAAGACTTTTAAAACGATCATGTCTTAAGGTATCTTTTAAATCCTTTCCATGTGAAATAGACTTTAAGACAAATAAGTTCCCTTAAGGGTAAACCAAACATCAAATGGTTTATATTTTAATCATTATATGGAAGGTGGAAATATTAATAGATTAATATATCACTAAGAGTGATATAGGAGCATGATTTATTACATTTATTTGGGATCAAGATTAATTTTATTTAATTAATTAAATTTAAATTCTTTGCATGCCAAATAGAGAAAATAATTCATGTACTTTTCTATAATTAGTTGACAATATTTTACTAGGAATATTTTAATGAAATCTATAGTGTAATTAATAAATATGTAGGTACTTTCAACATGCATGCATATATAGCCTTTAGATAGAATGTACCCAAAATGTATGACTTTACCTGTGGATGTATTGTTATCAAAATGTTATCTGGTGTTAAAATAGCACTATGTAGGTTCATGTCACATTTGGTGAAATAAAATTATTGTGCAAGATTGTTTTATTATAGTATAGGATAAAACCTATACAAACCTTATTATGTATTATTTTTTATAAATATGTTTATTTTAAAATGCATATTGATGATGTTAATAGGTAGTGAGATGGGTTCCACTAGCCTGGGTAGTACCATCAATAGATAATCCAATCAAGTGATGTGTTATGAGCTTAAATGAACTAAACAATCATATATTTTTTGAAAACTTTGGTTAAATTAATGTATATGTACATTGTCATTTCATATGTTTGATTTTCATGTTGTGTGATATCATGTTAGAATGGATTTCTTTATGGTACACTACATGTTTTTAAAAATATTAAGCATACAGGGTACTAGCACATCTCACTGGATTATCTCACCATTTTATCTACCTATCCATGAAGGGAGGGACATTTATTGATAGGAGATTGTGTGGGGAATCATTGGTCCATGGTTGGAGTGGTAAATTGCTTGGATGATGCTTTCCCTCCCCACTATAGTACTACTTAGAGATAACACTTGAAATTATCAATGATTTAGAAGTTGGTATGACTTGAGCTCTAGAGAGCTTGGTATATTTTATTGTATTAGGTTCTATTCTAAATGAATGTAATTGTATTATGTACTTATATATGGAACAAAAGTTGTTATGTTATCAAAACTAGTCATAATTGTGTCATGTGATGATTACTTCCCTTAGAATTAAGATGTATGTTATATGTAGTATTTGAATTTGAAAAATTATTGTTCTTGGATATGATATATATGTTTTATTATTTATCTCTATGTAATTAATGTTAAATTAATTTTTTATTTGTTAAAAAAAATTACTGTATTTTCTTAATTTCGACTTGAGGGGTTATTACATCTACCCCTAAATATTTGACTTTTGTATATTTTAATGGTCAAATTCCATTTAACCTCAATTAGTATGATCCTCTCCCAGTGGCATCCCTCAAGAGTGTGTCTTTATACATAGGAGATAACTCTACAAATTCTTTTGAACACATCATAGATATAGCCAACTTTTCCAATATCCATAACATCAATAAAGAAAAAATAGATATCAGGTTGTTGGAAATCTCTTTTAAGGGAAAGGACATAGATTTTTATAGGAAACTAACTCCTAACTTCATCATAACATGGGACTAACTAGGGGATACTTTATTTAAAAGGTTTGAAGATAAGGGTGACCACTTATCACTAGCAGAATAGTTAACTACAAAGAAAAGATTTCCTTAAGAGGTTATGTAGGATTTTAATAATAGGTTTCAAAAGACATGGGATAGGATTTAAATCCTTTTTAATCCCACTCCTAACTATTATTTCCTCTACTATCTAAGATCTCTCAATAGTGACATTATAGTGATGATACAATCAATGGGAGGAGACAAACTACCAGGTTCTTATGAAGTGGCAATCAAAGTAGAGAATAGCCTAATACATGTTAGAAAGCTCACACCTAGGCCACATATTCCCTTGTTTCCAAATATTCAACCACCTCCTCTCATCATTCCTCCACTTTATGTCATTCTTACTTTGCCAACACTTGTTGTTGCCATACCTACAATAAAACAAGAAAAAGGTTTAACTAGTCAATCTAGTGAGATTCAATAACTCAAAAATATGTTTTAAAGCTTCTGTAATGAGTTGGTAAATGTAAATAGGTATAAATCTCAGTATAAACCATGTCAAACTTCTAATGACAAGGACAACCCAAATATGCTAGGCAAAATAATTACAATCCTAATGCTACAAGTGCTTCCAATACCTTGGTACCTATTCAGAAAAACATTGTAAAATAAGTTGATGGTTCTATACCTTGGAATCAATCATTCAGTTAAGATATTTTTCCAAACACATAGATCAATCAAAATTTCAATGATCAATGGTGACAAGGTGCTAGTTATGGGTTTAACCAAGCTCTCATGGCTTAGAATACAAAAGTGCCTATGATGACCAAACTAGAAGATCCTCAACAAGACCAAGGAGATATTGAAGGAAAAAAATAGTTGGGTGCTACATTTGTTAACTATCAACAAGAAGAGTGTTATGTTTTTGATCAATAGGCTAGTTATAGCCAAGAAAACATTCATGTGGTAGCCTACACAAGGTTCAAAAGAAGGAATATGGAGGGTAAACATGAAGTAGTTAGAGAAGTTTCTACTCTTAATCCATTACTATCAAAACTAAATGAGCCTATTTTTCCCCAAAAATTTCTAATTACTCAAAAAATTTAGAACCAAGGAAACACCTTTGCATCCCAAAACTCACAAGTTTAAAGCATAATTATGGCTCCTAAAGCATAAGAAAAGGTTTATGGTTTACACATCAACATTATTAAGAAAATGAATAAGTCCAATATGAGTGTTTCAATGTGGGAAATTCTTTCTAAACCTGGTCAAGTGGATATCTTTCAAGAGGGCTTGTCATTTATCAATGTTTCAGAGAATCCACCAAGCAAGGAGAGTGTAGTTCTCACTAATGCAACCAAATAAAATGAAGGGTGTTTAAACAAAGTGATCAAATCTCCTCCCCTCTACATTTATTTAATCATTATTAACTCCTTGGTACACAAATACATGGTAGATAGTGGATCAAGTACTTCATTAATGCCAAAATTAATAGCAAACCAACTTTTTTTGAAGTATGAACCCCAATCTAAGGAGGTGTTAAAACTTCATGGATCTTATACCAAAATATATGGTAGTATTAGAGGTCTAAACTTAACCCTCCATGATTTTCCTAGTGATTAAGTAATTCAAGATGTAGTGGTTCTAGTGGTGCTTCTTCACTTTATTCTATGCTTATCTAGAGACTCCATAGCCAAAATTAGGGGTTACCTAGCAATAGATTGGTCTTATATGGATTTTAGGACAAGGTATGGGACCAAGGTGTCTATCAAGGCTAAACCTATTACCAAATTTCACATTAATCTTTATATTTCATGTATCCCAAACATCAATTATATTTTTCTAGATGAAGAAGACCACCCTACTGGTCAAGAACTAAGCACTTATTCTGAGGGGATACCTGATGTATTCTTATATGAGTTATGGAATGAGAATCAACTACTTGACCATTTGTGAGGTGTTAAAGAAATCGACATGGGAGTTTATTTCCTACATGAAGAGAATGAGCTCATGACATCCCTTATTAGGCCATAAAAAGATACTAGTGGATTATGGACTATGTTCTTTAATGGCTCAAAGAGCAAGCACAGAGTAGGGGTAGGTGTAATTCTGATATATCCCTCTAATGATAAATATTTTTTGTCATACATGTTACAATTTAGTTGTTATTTCAATGTAATTAAGTATGAGGGCCTCATCCATGGTCTATAATGGGCTAGTAAGAGGGGGATAAAGAAATTATAGGTGTATGTAAATAGTCAGATGATAGTAAATCATGTGAGAGATCAAAACATAGGTAATAAACCCTTGATGAAGTCTTCCAAACATAGAGTATGGAACTTACTAGAAGACTTTTAAGCCTTAAATATTTGAGCAATGTCAAAGGAACAAAATCAATATGATGATAGGTTGGTAGTAGTAGGGGCTCAATTTGACATTCTAAATGTTTTGAAGAGGCATAAAATAAAGGTGCATGTCAAAGTGATAGTGAGACCATCAATTCCAAATAATGAAGCCCACTAGCAAGTCCTTGATAGTGATAAACAAATTGTGTATTTCCTCCAATAATAGGTAGAATTCTCCTCAACAAACCAAAGTAGACTTTAATAGTAATATAAGACCAGATTGATCAACTAAAGTCAAATAAAATTTCTAAAGGGCTAGTCACCCTTGAGGGTCTTTTCTATGAAGGAGATCACATGTGAAAGGATAAGGAAGTTATGTCTACTAATAAAGAAAACTATAAGAGAGTCCTCATATTCTAGGACAAACTTCTAAAACATGGAAAGGTGAGAAATGATATATAAAATCATGCATTTATTGAGATTTGTATGGAATACTCTGGTATTTTTACTTGGGAGTACAGTGATCTAAGAGGTTTTGACCCCAAGCCAGCCCAACACACCATAGAGTTGGAAGACAATGCCAAGCTTGTTAGGTAGAAATAAAGGCTAATCAACCCAAAGATTTAAAAGATGATGTGAAAAGAGTTAACCAAGTTGATTGAGTCTAATATCATTATTTCTATCAATAACTCCTCATGGGTGGCTAATCTGGTGCCTGTGAGAAAGAAGTATGGTGAGATCCAGTTATGTGTGGAATTTAGAAAATTGAATAAGGTCTCTTTGAAATACCATTACCCTTTTCCATACATTTAAAAAATCCTTCAAATGGGTGTTTTTTCATAATATTTCTCTCTATTGGATGGCTACTCAAGGTATAATCAAGTGCTAGTCAAGGAGGAAGACCAATACAAGAATACCTTCACCACAAAGTGGGGCACCTATCCTTATATTAAAATGCCATTTAGACTCTCAAATAATGGATCTATTTTTCAAAATATCTATGGACATGTATTCCAAGGTTTTCTCAATCAGATGGCTCTTATATACTTAGGTGATATAATGGTCTTCTCAAAGAAAGCTAGTGAACACTTAAACCACTTGAGGTTGATATTTAAAAGGTGCAGAGAGTATGAGATCTCATTGAATCCCAAAAAGTGTGTGTTTTCTACCCATGATGGCAAACTCTTGGGGCATATTATCTCAAACCAAGGACTAGCCATTGATCCTAATAGAATAAATGCAATCTTGGCCTTGTCCTTATCCAAGCATAAGAAGGGACTTCAAATTTTCCTTGTAAAGATAAACTTTGTAAGAAGGTTCATACCTAGTTTTGCAAGCTTGGTTAAACCTATCACTGCTATGTTGAATAAGAATTAGGTATTCACCTAGAATAAATTAGCTAAAGTAAGATTTCAAGCTATCAAAAAGGTCATTACTCAAGCACCTACCCTAATAAATATTGACTTCTCAAGATATTTCATCTTGTATACATTTACAAACATTGATAACATATCAACTATGTTGATGCAAAATAATGGAGAAGAGATTGAACAACCAATTGCATTTTTTAGCCAAGGGTTTAAAGGGTGTGAATAAAGGTACACTTTCATAGAGAAACAAGTCCTTGTAGCTATGAAAGGTATAAAAACATTCAAGCCTATGTTATCCAACAGCAAAATATACCTTATGATGTCTCATCTTGGAGTGGGAGACTTACTTCTCAACAAGGACCTAAATGAGAAGAGGGTTGGTTGGATTACAAGAGTCATGAAATATGACATAGAAATCAAAGTAACTAAGCTAGTAAGAGGTAAAATATTATGTGAACACATGGTTTTTGACCTTCATGAAGAGGAAGAGGTTGTTTTTGTGACACAAGATAACCTATAAATAGTAGTACCTCTACCTCACACTAGATCTATATAGGACATGGAAAATTTCTTGCTAATAGGTGAATATCCTCAAGGTATGGATAAGACAAAGATAAGATACTTTAGACTTAAATCCATACCTTATGATTTAATTGATGGGGTTCTCTTCAGAAAATACCTCAATGAGGTGATACTCACATGCATAGATGATGATCAAAGGACTAGACTCTTGGATCAATTCTATGATGGGCCTATAGGAGGTAATTTTTCCCAAAAAAATACATCTAAAAAATTAATGAGATATTCTTGTAATTGGACTAGCCTCTTTAAAATGCATATGCATGGATGAGGAAGTGTTAAAAGTTTTATCTCTTTTTAGG
Organism: Torreya grandis; assembly: GCA_037957365.1. NCBI lineage: Eukaryota > Viridiplantae > Streptophyta > Pinopsida > Cupressales > Taxaceae > Torreya > Torreya grandis. The sequence continues at coordinate 398,095 of JARHVA010002314.1, forward strand.
CAAGCAAAGTTTGATAGCCCTTCTTTTTAATCCCATTCAAGTAGAGCATCCCTTCATGTAGTGGGGCCTAGACTTTATAATAATGATCAATCTACCTTCAAGTGGAGGACACAAGTGGGTACTCACTACCATTGATTACTTCACTAGGTGGGTAGAGGTAATTGCTCCAAAAGAGGCCAATGAAACAACAATATTGGACTTCTATGACAATATAGTGATAAGGTCTAGTGTACCATCAACCATAATTTCAAATAATGCCTTAGCATTTGTTGGCATGAATACAAGTGAATGGGAACTTCATCTAGGCATGTACCTAAGCACATGCTCCAATTAATACCCCAAGGCAATGGAATTGCAGTCAATGAATAAGAACTTGAATTGAATAATCAAGAGGACTATGGAGGAGAACCAGAGAGTGTGGAATTTAAAGTTAAGGACAACCTTATGAGCTAATAAAGTGACCCATAAGCTTTCAATTATCAATTCACCAATTATCCTTGTATATGAGAGAGAAGACAAATTTCCTGTCTCTCTTGAGTTACCTACCTTAGAGCTAGCCCATTAACTTGAGTTTATGGGATTGAACCTATGAGTGTGAAGATGGTAGAGCTTATGGAGATTAAAGAAATGAGGGATCTTGCAATGAAGCTAATGGAATCACATAAAGCTCAATTCAAAAAATCCTTTGATAAGAGAGCCATATCTAGAGACTTTAAGGAGGGTGATCTAATCCTCACGTGGGATTTTAATAAGGCCAACCTAGGCAACCATACTAAGTTTGACAACTTGTGGAGTAGACCTTACTTGATTTATGGATGCAAACAACATAATGCCTTTCATTTTACCAAGATGGATGTAGAGGTATTACCCTCCCATTCAATTAGACTCATCTAAACCCTTGTTACTAAAATAAAGTTTCTGCCTTGTACACTTTATAGTACATTTTATTGTTTTCCTCCAAGTGCCTTATGCACTTTTCCCTTTTGTTGTGTGTTTCCATTCCCTAAGTGATTTGATCACTTTTTTGTTTTGTTTTAAGTTTTCCTTTATGTTTTGATAGTTCCAATCAGATATTTACAACCTTTTAATCAGTTAAAAACCAATTTGAGAAAGACTTTTGTGACCCCATAAGTCCAATGGATAGACTAAAGTAACTAGTATTTTGCATAGACAAGCATGCAATCCCAGGAGGTCACTAGAAATGTTGGCCAAAATTTGACTACATATATAACTTTTACCTAGATGGATCAGGCCACTTGCCTAGACCATTCAGTAATCTTTTGCCTTTATGACTAGTCTCTTTCTATTGCCAACTTGATGATGTAGTGTAGTATCTTGGAAGGTATTGGTGTGGTGTTGTGAAGTCTCTCAGAGTCCTTATGCATTAGTTGATCTAATTTTGGAAATATAATATGAGCTTCATGGTCCTACATCATTGTCCTTTCACTCTTTTGAAACACTTTAGCAAGGTTTAAGATAAATTTGGAAACTTTAAGGTAAAAGCCTATAAATGGGTCTTGAGCTACAAATGAAGGATCTAGTTACTTTCCAAGGTGTTTAAGTAGTTAGGGGTAGGAATAAAATTTGTATAAAGTGTCAAATATTCTAATGGGTCAAAAATGATGTCTAATGAAGTCAATTTTCCCAAAAGACCCTTATAATGCATTAGATGACTTGAGGAGCTTCTAAACAGAAATTTTAAGTGAAAAAGTGACTTTTTGGAGAATTTAAATTTATTTTTACTTAATTCCACCTCCTTATGACGTGTTTTTATTATTTAGTCAAGTTCAAGATCATTTTAAGTGATTTGGAGTTGAGAAGAGGAGTTTAGGTACAAGAAGATGCAGTTTTAGACCTTTTAGAGCCATCGTTAAATAGGTTTTTAAAGGTTTTAATTAGTACATAAGTGAAAATATCATATTCAGGCATCCATGGTGTCTTTAATATCCCATATTATTCCTTTTTAATTGGATCCAAATCTTATAACTAGCAGAGGTAAGGAAAACTTATTGGCTACAGACTAGGCATGAAACATGTTTTCTACCATTAATGGAGATTCAAGCACTTAAATGTGTTTCCAGAAGGAATTAAAGGTCACTTGAATCATGATAAATTTTATACAAGTGTTTGATTCATAAGGTATGATTTTGGTTGTTTATGCTAAGAGAAAACCATTTTAGTTCAGTATTGGGCAACTCATCAAGAGGGGGCAATTTTTAGCTTATACTTCTCTATCCTAATAAATCATCACTCCCAAATATTGGAGTAGGTAAATAGGTATCAAAATCACCTTATATAAGTGTTTTAATTTCAATAAAGTTCTCTATCCTAACACACTAAGAGAAAACTATTAACTAGCTCTTGAGTACCTTCAAAACCCAATAGGTAGGTTTTCCTTGGTTTTGGCCCTTCAGGATAGAAGTAGAAATGCAATAAAATTTGATAGGTTTGAAAAGGTCCTCCCAACTCATTCACATAATTATAATCCTTTGTTGTGCACATGTGGTCCCTAAGAGGCAAATACCCTTCATGTTGAAGTGATCTACAGATTATCATTACACAGTTTCTTAGGGTTTTTTGGGAGTTTTTTAATTCATGAGAGAGAACAAACATAAAAAATTGATGGATTTTTGATTTTATGGGTCTCATTCATTTTTATGTATTATTATTTCCTCAAAATGGTCTTGAAATACATATCAAGGAAGCTATTAATTTTCTCTTAACATTTCCATGGAATCTCAGTTTAGAAAAATTGAAGGAAACTTAGCATTTCTTAAGGTTTTTTAATGGATCCTAGGTTTCAATTTTACCACTATATGCTTTTTCAAATACCTAAAAACTATTATATATTATTTAGGGTGTGTTTATTATTTCTTAATATCCTTCAAAATGGTCTTGACATACACTTCACATGCTCTTTCCACCCTCTACCTTGTGTAATCCTATCTCACAATTTTCTCACTACCTTTCACCTTTGTAAGAGCTCCATCTCCATATCCATTAAATTTTTTCCATGTCAATCATCATCTTATCATTATTCAATCACTTTCATCTCATCTATCCATTTTTAAATGATTAAATAATGTTTGAGAAACACCATGGTCTTCAAGACTATTGTAAAATTCCTAAACCCTGCTAGACTGAGATGAATGATCACCTATAGCCAAAAAAACATATTCAAGAGTTTTCATGGAAATTTATATGAAATGAGGGACTAGAGGACATTTAATTGAAGGTATTTTTTTAAACTCTCTTATTTAATTTCAAATAATGAGAGAGGTTCATCAATAATATTTTGTGACCTTTTCAAGGTCTAGCTCCACCTTTGTCTGTATAAGCTACATTGATGACCTACAGCCATGCTAATAGAGATCACCAAATGCACTATGGAAGGAATTTTGAGACCTTAATGTAAATAATTAAGTGAATTAGTCATTTAATATCCTTAAATATCATTATAATTCTTCCATGATCTTCTTTATGAGGATTATTAGGGTGATCCATAGTCAAGTTTCTAAGAGGAAAATCACCTACAATCATCTCTTCAAGGACACACAGTCATAAGCCAAGAGGTGGGTAGAAAAATGAGAAAAGACCTTAAAGGTAAGTGATGATTCAAATGAGATTTTTAATATATGGAGACAATTTATGGAAGTATGAGAACATCATAAACTATCTTAGACCTTTTCATTGAGAACTCTACACAGTCATCTACAGTCATGCTAACAAAGGTGAGATCAAATATGCAAGCTTGGATCACATTAAGCCTATGAGGAGAGAGTGGAACTCAATGATAAATTTAATTAAATTCAAAGTTTCCAAATAGTCTTTAAAGGTCTGTTATGTCGTTTCAAGACCTAAAACTCAACATATAGCTAAGTGTGGTGCCTTGAGAGCCAAGTGTGAAAGACATTAGATCATGAGGGAAGTCTTTAGGCACCATTAAAGTGATGATGATAAGGTAAAGGTATAATGATAAAATTTTAAATATTGGAAGCTATGGGGAAAGGCATTTACCAATTTCACCTACAACCAATACCCCAAATCTCCACCTACAACCAAAGGAAGAACATCAACATTATTTTGTTGAAGAAATAAAGGAAGGTAATGTAGGTCATATTAGATTCTCAAATATCAATTATGACACTATATGTAAAAATAATATGGAATTGGTTTCATAGAGATAAAAAAATTCTCAAAGTATGCTTTACATCATTTGGAGAGAAGTTTTCTACTTAGCAAAGTTGTGGAATAGATTGTGTAAGTCATAAGATTTGAAGAGGATCGTTTCAAGATTCATGAAGTATAATAAATGACTAAAAATATCTTGAGGAGGTACCTCACTACAAGGTAGAAGTCATAGTAATATAAGAAAAAAACAAAGTAGGATTCATGTGAAATGATCACTTACAGCCAAGTTAGAATAGTAAGCATGATAACTTGGAGTTAAAAAGTATTGAGTGTTCCATGGTGGTTATCTCAATGAAATTCAATGTCAATAGGGTAAACTTACATCAACCAAACCAATGAACTAATGAAACTTTTATCACCAAATATTTCCATAAGACCATTATACTTCTTTCACTAAAAAATAATACCTACAATACTAGATTCAAAGCCTAGAAAGCTCTAACATTAGTATTTCAATATGGAGGTGATAAGCATGAAACTATCCAAGGTAAGTGAACCATAAATCAATTTAAAACACTAATTCTACTTGTACACTTGAAAATAGACCCATACCCTTAGAAAAACTTTAAATGACTTGTTAAGGTGAAATAACTTACATCAAACATGGAAGGATTGAGACAAAGTAAGGATAGATGAATATCACTTAGCTATTCAATACATATCTATCCACACACTTTGATAATATGATATATGAAATCAAACCAAATTGTATTTATTTTTCAAAGGAAAATTAAAACATAAAATTAGTATGTCTTTGCCATACATGGTTTGAAATTAACAAATAAGAGCCAAGATGACTAGTACTTATAGAATGTGAGAGAGGAGAGAGAATAATGAAGTCCAAGAGTCACTATAAAATGTTTCAAACTAAGAGAAAGAGTTACATCTATAGAGTAAAGGAATATGGAATAGACCATGCAAGTTATACTTGGAAAAATTTCCCTCAAAGGCATGAAACTCCGCAAATTTGGTGTAGGACTCTTCAATTACTTGTCTAAAAATTGTCTTCATCATTTGGCCTTCCATGAGTGTTCCACGTCATACTAAAAATAGATAAAATTATTTCACTAAGAAGGAGGGGTTATAAACATTCTCCAATATGCATTTTATGTGTCACTAATCATAAATATTATTATGGCCAAGTGTTTTCACTATCTATAGTCATAATCACTCCTCTATCACTTACCCTTCACACTTGGCACCAAGATGGTCTTCAATTTTCAAACTAGTCCATATAGATGGTGATGTGAAAATTTTCAAGAGTCATCATGCCCTTAAATTAATTAGGAAGACCTTAAAATTCCTCCCAATTGTACTTTTCATTTTGTCACTTGGTGATCACTCTTTGTTCACTATGTTAGTTTGGACTGGCTGAGATGAAGGTGTTAGTAGAGGCACTTAGGAACTTATCCAATGAAATAAATGAGTATTATGAGTTATATAGGTTTTATTCTTCCTCCCAAAGTGAATTTCATCTTTTGAAACATTTTTATACCTTCACAGCACATAAAACTCTCAATAAACCTAGTTTTACACCCTATCCATACAAGTAGGGTGGAATCCAAGTTGATGGGAAGTATCCATTTTAATTCCTCAACAAGTTCTAATCGATTTCCTACTCAAAATATCCCATATAGATGCCTCTCCTTCTTCATCTTTCCAATCGAGTCCTTAATAAGGGTTTTAAGTGGTTTTAGCCTGTATGGATTGTTCATAAATATGTGACATTATAACCCTAAAATTTTTACAATAAAACATTGTTCAAGACCCTCTCCAACATCTCATATCTTCTCAAGTTCCCATACTAAGAATTTATGTTGTTGTGAGTGCCCAAAGTTATCTACTAGAGATCTTCTTAGCTTTTTACATACCTAATTATGTCTCTAAGACAAAAAGTTACTTATTCATGTATTTATCTACATAATAAAGGCTCATACACACCTTATATCTCCCCATAGACATGTTCTAGTGTTTTTCAATGCTCCTCTAGTACTAAAAATGATAGTAGACCCCCATTAAGTAGTAGGCCTAGTTTGGGTCTAGTAATTTTGCATGTATATAACTACTCATCATCACCTCTAAGTAGTTGATCATGGTTCTGAGGTATTTTACATTATTATCCATGTTTTTAACAACTTTAAATATCTCCTTATAGTATTCCCATAGTCCTCAAGTCATCTACTAACCTTTCTCTTATCAAGTTTTTAGGATTTGTCTTCTTCAGAGTGCCCTCTATCTGAGATAGAACAGAGGGAACTTTCCCTATTACAAAAAATAATATGGTATGAGGTAATTATCTAAGTTATATGGATATGTTATATAAATATTCAAATCTTGGTCACATTAATATCACTTTTAAATATCATGAAACCCTTAAGGCAGACTATTTGGTGTTAATTGTGTGTAAGATTCAAAGTATGGACAGTAGGTTGTTGTGTAGGGATTCATCCATGCTATGTTTCCTTATGATAAAATTTTATTGAGATTAATAAAACCATTTCCAAGGTGATCTCATTCATATCACACTTCACAACTCTTCCAAACTCTTCATTGCTTACCCTCCACTTGACTTGGCAGTCCTAGTTGGCAAGTCAACTATACATTATGTACTAGACCTTATATTAATTTACATAAGACTATTATAAACTCTTTAGGCCATATTCCACTCATTATACCTATTTTCATTGTGTTTATTCTAGACCATATTCAAGATAGTCATTCTTTAGGTCATTGTTATACTACAGTCAACTGTGATTGACCATCCTTCAAGTAAAAGGGAATCTTGTAGATGCATTTAAAATATTTTACACCTATGATTTACACCCTTTGATCATTTTTAGGTCTTTGGAGGTGTTTCCAAACTTAAAATATTTATGTTTCCATGTCTAAGTCTATGTCATGATATGGTAGGTGTCTACAATCAACTGTAGGTAATCTTCTTGGGAGCAATGTGCATCAATAGGTGATTATATGGATCAAGACCATGTAAACTCACCATCCTTGATGTTATTTATACTATTAGTGACCTTATAATTTATATAGGATCACTTTATATGGAGGTATTCTCCTTCATGTTTCTTTGTACAATAATGTCACTTGGAAGTTTAAGAACTTATAAAAAAACACTAATTTTCTATAGTGTAAGAAATCATGAATGGGAATCCTTATAACATCATATTTATTTGTCCAAAATACATATTATTTTGCAAGTTATATTACTTATATTAGGGATACAATATATGATCATTCAAACTCATATAATTTCTCTATTACCTCATCATATGGTAGCATCAAAAATGACTAGGGCTCTATTTTAGAGTTTTTAAGGAAACTTGTCCCTAAATCTCATTCTCCAAAAACAAAAACTATGACTCAAGTATGAATATCATTATATAACCTCAAACATGATATATATATATATATATATATATATATATATATATATATATATATATATATAATTATTCAACTCCTAAAACTTCTATGGAGGTTTATAATAAATTCAAACTCCCTATGCTATATCCTCAGGCTTCTATGAGATCCTCCTATAGGTGTGCACATAGTTATAGACAAGGCAATGAAGGTAAGACATGAAAAACTGCATAGTGTATGAGCATTAAATAATTCCTAGAGAATATATCAACTTTAAAATGTAATCCTTCCGCAATGAAAGAGTTCAAACCATTTGAAATGATTCATTCCAATGCGTTTGGGCTTCCATGGGGAACCTATAGATGCACATTCAATGGTATAATATTATATGTATTAGAGAACTAACTATCACCTACTATAACATGTCATTGGAGTAGCTTAGCTTGATTTTTAGTGTTCAATAATTTTCATAAACTCTTGAAAAACTTCATTAACTCTTTATGAACATTCTCACACTTCAAAACATCTCACTTAGTTGACTGTGTATGGCAGTCATGTAGGAAAGTCTGACTATGTTAGAGGTTGACTACAACTCTATTGATCATATCCTTTTAGATTGATTTTTAAATGAGAAGTGGATGAAAATACATGGGAAATATTAAATTCAACATATCAACATCTTTTGAAACCATTGCAAGGTCATAAAAACTCTAAAAATGGTGAAAACTTATCTACAACATAGCAAGGTGCTCTTACCTACAACTTGAGATGTTATGCTCATCAATTCATCTTAAAAAAATTAAAATATATATATATATATATATATATATATATATATATATATATATATTGTAAACATAAGATAAGGAATTCCACCTCCTCTTAACACTACTTCACCAACTAGATTGCATGAACAAGCTCAAATAGAAGCAAAACCTACAAGGTGTTGGGATTGGAAAGAAAAATGAGATAGTCAACATATTAATAATGGTTAATAAATAATAGGCAACCATTATTCCAACTCCTTCCATTAATATGAATTATACCAAGTTTAATATCCACCACCAAGAGAAATAAACCTAAAACCTCTTTTACTAGTCATACCATCAGAAGACCTATTGACCAATTTTTGTATTCCTAGTGGAGGGATGGAGAAGATAAATGTTTTTTGTCCACTTTTGGTACTTCCAAAGTAGATAAAGAATGAAAATGGATTCAGGGAAGCTAAAGTTTCACTACATTAGGTTGACATAGTGGCATACTCTCCCATAGGCTGTACAACTTCCAAAACTCCCTTTCTTTTAACTATTTTCTTGATTTCACTTAACACCTGCAAGTTTTTTAGTTAGTACCGACAAAGAGTAATAGGTTCTAACATATTTTACATTGAAAGGAAGTTTATAACACTTAGACACCTTGGAAAATTGTACCACCTTCATTTATGACCCAAATATGACCCTTAAATGACATATGATGACTTAAGAAAGAAATTGACTATGACTAAGGTTAATGGCATACCAAATGACATCAAAAAGACCATGAAACACCCTATAACATTATAATATACCCCTATATCAAGTTTTTTACTATAATGGGTTGACCTATTTTGACTTGTGGTCAAAATAGTCAACATTCTTGACAATTTCTTAGGGGTGGTATGCTTGTTATGTCAAAGACCAATAGCCTAATCTTGTCTATAGGGATATGGAATCACCTATATGAAATTTTGACACATAATTTTCCTTTGATACCACACCAAACATAAAGGAAAGACACAAAAAATAAGGCACACCAAAGGAAACAAACATTTATTCTCAAGAACACTTATGGAACACAACTAAAATAAAGGCACACACCCTAATCTACTATTTACAAGACCTCACTCTTGAGGTGAAAACATCTTACCATACTTCAACCAATGTCAAATATGGTTCCTCTTACATATTATTCACTCCATGAAGTCAATATATAATTTAAATCATGCTCATCATCAATGACTTGACTAGGTAGATGGTGAAATGATTTACCATCTCTATATCTTCTCATACCTATAAGTGGCATATCTTGATCTCTCATGAGTGCTAGTTATTATTCTCTAAGTACCTTGTTTAGAGTTGTAACTAATTTTATCTCTATCCTAAATAGTCTACACTCTTCAATCTATAAACTAGAATATATGATAGTTTCCTCATCTTTAGTCTCTTCTAGGATAAAATGTGTTTGATACATGGAGTCATCAAGTCTACCTTCATCATGTTCCACAACATCTAGAAATGGCTCAACATTAGGATAGTCTTTTGAATATTATTTAAACACAAAAAAATTTTCCTTGGGATCATAATACTCCTCTATAACTATAAACTCTTAGACAATAGATGGATGTCCATCCTTGTTCAGAGCATGACACTCATTTTCAAACTTAATCAAACACTCAACAACCTACCCATTAGTTTCAACAACCATCTTTACATCAGATATGGAATATTTGAGAGGAGAAGGAGTCTTACCCAACTGATCAAATTCTTTGCATATGGCATTAAATCCTTATTATAATTCATCCTTTTCTTCATGAATTTCATCAGCAAGGGTATAAGCATCAATATTAGGTAGAAAGACATCATTTTACTCACTATGTTGTGTATGCAATTAGAAATGCATCATGTGTATAAATCAATCTTGGCTCAAATAAGATAGAGAATACCTACACTTATTATTGGGAATACATTTGTTAAGTAATAGCATGAACAAAATGAATATCTACTAGACCCGATTAGGGGATCACTTATCACAATACACTATGCTAATGAGGGTTCCAAAGCCTCCAAACTAACACAATCATGCAATAACCCTAAGGGGGTCCTAGTTTTTGATATTTCACTTATTCTAATAAAAAGAAATTAAATATAATATAGTGCTCACCAAAGCTTATGGCATAAATTTGGGGTTAAAAAAAAAAAAAAAAAAAACTAAACATACATAGAAGACATATACTCACGTCAATGTATAAAAATCCTAATGCATGGAAGAGAAGCACAACTGCATTATCTATCTACTCTTATAAATGAGAAATAAAATTAGGAATACTTAACTTTGAAAGATGAACCCGAAAAGCCTCAATCTCTCACTTGGCCAAGGTGCTTCACAAGATATTGTTATGGTATGTAAGGATAACAAAAAAAAATCAGCTTTAGGCTACACAACATGTCTATCCATAAGACTTATCGACAACACAAAATCCATATCTCCAAATAAAGTATGGAACCCTAAGATTTATTCCTCAAGTAGAATGGTCAATAGGTAGATGTTCTTTCATACTTATTCTTCTTTCATTCACTATTCTCAAATGGTTGTAAATGAACTTGTATATATAGGTGGATCTTACCCTAAATCCTTCTGAATATGCCAACTGTATGGGGTCAACCTAGTCAACCCTATATATTTTTGGGAGATAATTAACTAGGTCCCAAACTATGTCAGCCAAAGGGATAACAAGCTCAAAATTGAAAAATACCCCAAAATAATATAGGGTTGACTCAGTCAACCTAGTATAGTCATTAGGGGCTAAAAATTGTATAGGGTCGACCCAACTGACTTAGTACAACCAACTATCAAAAGGGGGATAAGGCAAGGAATAAGAGGATAAATATGTGACAAATATTTAGAATGGGTATAATTGAGAAGAATAAAATTAGGTTAAATTCTTTTAGGAGACAAGTGTGTATAATGGCAAGTGTCAAAAGGGACAACAATCTTATGAAGCACTAATGGTCTACCTACCCCTTTCTCAATGCACCTCTTAAGGCATGCACTTAGAGAGATTGAGACTCCATAGGTTTATACAAGATATAAAGTGTCAATAAGTGATAAACGTTTGAAAATAGTATGTGTATACATATTCCCCACTTGAATCTCATCACATGTCACATAAGTTCAACTCGAGATGGTGCTTCAGGAATAGAACATGATAAAACATAATGTTGATGTTAAATAAAGTGCAGTAAGCTGTAAATAAGATAAAGGAAAGGATAGAATTGAAAAACACATACCTCTTCTTACCTTAGTGTTGTAGATAAATAATTAGACTACAAGATAAAGTTAAGGCATCCAATGTGAAGAACACTAGGTGAACCTGTAGAAGTTAGTGCAAAAAAAAAATCAAAATGTTTAGAATATAGGCATATGATATTGAAAAATATTCTCTATGTCATCATTATTCCAATGAATTTTTTGGTTCTAAAAATGGATGAATAAAAAAAAATATATAAGTAAAATAAATAATCTCCCTAAAAATAATTGAAATATTTAAATTGCTAAAAAGTGTTTTTAAATAGGGAGAAAAAAAAGTCATTTGTTATTTTGACTTGTGAAGGATTAAAAAAAGAGCTCTGAGAGACCAAATGAGATAGGATGGAAAGGAGATGATAGGTTAGATGAGTAGGAGCCCCAGGAGTGGTAACAGGTGTAGGATAGGTAGGCAACTATGAATATTAAGCTAGTTTTTTAGTATTTATTGATTTTAGTGTATTTTTAGTAATTTTGAATTTTAAGCATTTTTAGATGTTAGAATGAAACCAAATTAGATTTTATAGGTAGTAAAAATCAAGATGGGAAATGGGTTTGAAGGATTTAGAGAAAAAAACTACCAGAAGACACTTTTTAAGGAAAATGCAAGGGATTGGTAATAAAAAAAATTGGGTTGACCCAATGACTCAGTAGGCTAAAAATGTGTAAAATCCACACTGTCAACCCAATAGGTGTGTGTCAACCCTATATGTTTTATAGATTGTTGAACTAGTAAATTTTTGCCAACTAGTCTAAAAAGTTCATAATGCCAATACAGTACTAGGGAGGGTAAAATAAGAGGGTTGACTTAGATTTTTAAGTCAACCAAGTCAAAAAAAGGGAAATTTTGGTCAAACTAGTTTGACCAAAGAACTAGAATAGTGCAAAAAAGCATACAAATGGTAGAAAGAAGGCTAGAATGGCCTAAAATGACCAAATAAGGGTAAAAAGGATTGAGTAAGTTGAAAATATGTTTAAATGAATAAATTAAAGTAATATAAGCTTGTTTTTTATTAAAATTATAAAAAAAGAATGTATTTTGATTATACATGACATGGAGGATCTAATACATCTTTTGTTATTTCTTTATTGTAGGGACAACAAAGGTTTTGGTGACTAGTGGATGTGTCATAGTTACCATATTTTTTGGATCATTTTTCAATTGGAGATGATGCTAGACTGGTATCTATAGGCCTAGGTAGGATATCTAAGATGTGTAAGATTCCCCTAAGTGTTGATTTGTTAGTCATGTTCTTTGGATACTATGAATGACTAATTAACACCTTTAGGTAGGAAGTAAAAGGGGACATGATAGAAGTGGATATCACTCTAGGGGATGTCTATGCCATCATAAGGCTATTGATAGTCAGAGCACCTGTGACTACAGGGATACCAAATAGGATTAAGGAGAGGATAGCCTTAGCCATATGGGTTACAGGCTCAAAGATGATTTTGGCAAGGTGAAGAGTTAGTATGTTTGATGTATATATATAATAGGTTCTAGATATCTAAAAATATTTGATAGGTCTTGTGACATAGTGAGTGGTATGTCACAAGTCAGATGGTAAGGTACCACTATTCATGGTAGCCTTGAGTAGGATGATGCTAGAGGAGAGAGTATTATATGATCTTGGGTCTGTCATATGGGTCTAAATCATACATGATATGTATGAATTACTTATCAAAGGGTATAAATTGATAGGATTGATAATATTGTTGATGGTGTGGATATATAAGAGGTTTCCCATGTATGGCAAGATGGGTTACCCCATGTAGTTGATAATAGGTCTCCTTAGGTATGAAGATGGAGAGAGGACCAAGTACTATAGGTTGTGCCTCACATTCCATCACTATAGGTAGTGAGATTCACAGACATAGTATGGAAGCCATATGAGCATATGGTGACTATATGGCCTATCTAGGATACAATTACACTAGCTAAAGTGAGGATAGAGGTGATAAGGCATTGCACCTAGTAGAGGGAGCCACATCTAGTGGCACTGATATTAATACTTAATCTTTTGGGTTGGTATGTGAGAGATTCATGGGGGAGTAGAGGACAAGGGCCACTAGTTATGAGGATGATGTTCAAACCACATCATCAATGACCATGGACTAGTCAAGCATGATAGGGAGTAGAGCTAGAGGATATGAGTGCATAAGTAGTAGCACCATAAGTACCACCACTAGCTCTGTAATGAGAGGACTAGCAGCCACCAAAGACATGAATTGATGGAGGTAGTAAGAGTAGGAGATAACTGAGACTATTACCATCTCAGATGACCTAGAAGGTAAGCTAAGGGAGAGATGAATGATCGATAGGCCACTTAGGCATAGGTTGAGGTAGATTTGATCTATGATGATAGGATTTATATTTAGGAGGTGACCTATAGAACATATGCTTGGAGACCATGTAGATGGAGAGACATGCTTGGAGGTCACACAGATGGTGAGACCATAGTCGCTGATACATAGATAGGTAAAAAGATAGGTAAATTATGACGTAAGTTTTTATTATTTTAAAAATAGAGTAGAGATAGATATTTTGAGATATAATAGTGATCTAATATCTATCTAGTGTAATTTTGTAGGCATAGGAAAAGATGAGGAGAGATGGTGGTCCCTGTGATGTAAGTACTCCATGATGTCTTAGATGAGGTGTTGATGTCATATGACCCTACTGTATTGAATTACCCTAGCATACCATCTACCCTAGCTCAAGTGATTTGGTTCAAATTAGATGGAGAGGTAGCAAGGTAGATACAAGCACAAAGAGAGAGGATGCAACCACTAGAAGAGATGGGTGTAGGAGTGATATGGGCATGATAAGCCCTAGTAGAGGAGAGAGTAGTCTATTTAGCTATAGTGATGTAGATGATATAGGCACATATAATGAGCTTGACCCATATGACATAAGTGTAGGATCAAGAGAGAGTGACACACATGGTGACCTTAACCTAGTTAACATAGGTATAGGCATGGGTGGAACATCAGGAGGGATAGGTGGATGGATTGATATCTTGGATAGCTTGTTACAATGTTATATATGGAGCGGTCAGATTAAGGCATGACAAGTAGTGTGGTTAGGCTACAAGATATATGGGAAGGGGCACAACCATAGATTTGGAGCATTGTATATGGTTGTACTTGTTATATCAATGCTCATGATATATATATATATATATATATATATATCATTTTGGCATATTGATGTTGATTGTCTATGTTTTTGTTATCATGGTTGTGGTTATGGATGGTTTGGATATGTTTATTTCTATCACATGTATTTATTTGTTTATTGTATATGCTATAGGAAATATATGAGATGTGGTTTCACTTTCTATTATTATTATTATTATTATTATTATTATTATTATTATTATTATTATTATTATTATTATTATTATTATTATTATTATTATTATTATTATATATCATTTTGGCATATTGATGTTGATTGTCTATGTTTTTGTTATCATGGTTTTGGTTATGGATGGTTTGGATACGTTTATTTTTATCACATGTATTTATTTGTTTATTGTATATGCTATAGGAAATACATGAGAGATGTGGTTTCTTTTCTATTATTCTGTAAAATAAATGCATGGTTAAAAAGAAACATGCAAAAAGGACTTGGTAAAATATAATCAATCAAAAATGTACTAAACACTATTTCAAGTTGGGAAATGTGTAATAATAAGAAATGATTAAGTATAAAGAACAAAAAGAATGGTAAAAAAGAATTTAGTTTTAAACCAAGTAAAAGTTTTTGCACCAAATTAAAACAAGTAAGGTCACACTAAATCACTCTAGGAATTATGAAAATAATGTAATAAAATGAAAGGTGTGTAAAAGAGAACAAATGGTATAAAAACAAATCAATTAAGTCAATCAATCATACTATATCACATTGGGAAGTATAAGAGAAAAATAAAATTGGCAAAAGGTTTGGTCTAGAATTTGTCATACTAATTCAAGCTAAGAAATATGAAAAATTCAAGAAATTGTTGGATTCTTACACTCAAAAAATAAGAAGATAAAAGTGAAATAAAAATGAAGTAATCATAAAACATACTAAATCAAGATGGGAGGCATGTCAGTGATCTGTAACTTCATAATCGATCACATTTTATCTCATATTTCATGATTATAATTTTTGTTTGTGACTTGTATTATTGGAAAACTTTGTAAGTAGGGCCAGGTCCTAGCCATGGTCTTACATTGAAACTCCACAAAGGGGACACCACTAGGGTGGAATAATTGGGACAATAAAGTAACAAAGGATGTGGGGAATAGGAAGGTGTTATGATGGCAATTTTTGAGGAATGTCAAGTCCTATCCATGGACTTACAAAGTAACTCACAAATAAAATCCCAAGGGGAGTGATCAGTAGACAAATCATTATTTCTCAAGAGGAAATATGAGGGATATAGGTAATTAAAAATTGAATGTAAAAAAAATAAATATTTAGGCAACTTATGAGAAGACATTAGAAGGAAAGACGTATACTAAGGACATGAGAAGACACTAAGTGACTAGTGACCATCAATGTACAAAGAAAACTTGTTCGCTATAGACACAAAAAAATTTATGTTAATAAGTATGCTACTATGATCAACTACTAAGATCAAATCATGAACGTAGATTGGTATAAGTAAAAGTAAAATAGACCTACCTTCTCACAATGTGTTCCTCATTCTTTAGGACCCCTTATAGAGCCATTGGTATACTATGAATATTAGTTACTTGCATGAGAAAGTAGGTAGCACTAAAAGTTTTTTTTATTCTCCTCTTATAATCTACTACCCTAACACACCCCAAATGACCTCGACTCTATTGTGAGGCCAAATATGGAGTTTTATCTTTGACTAGAAGAAGGATATGTGCTTTAAATCACATCTTTTAGTGTGATTTAAATTTTAAGAATGTTTTTGCCTTTTATATCATTACTTTTTTATTTAAAATGATTTGGACTTTAACTTTTTATGGCTTTTGAATATTCCTCCTCCATATGGATTTGGAATTACCAATCATGAGAGATGTAGTGATACACATGAAATGAGCTTTAGGCTAAGGCTAAAGTAAGTTAAGTAACCAAAGACAAAGATGGGATAGGAAACTTAGGATTAAAAATAAACAAACATGTGATCTCAAGTCTCAACCATGTATATGCTTAGTTTGCAGAAAAGAAATAAAGGGAAATAAGTAAATCCAAAGTGGACCGGTATAAGGAATATATAATGAGATAAATTATTTACTAACTAATCATATGGTAATAGAAAACATGACAAAAGGGAACAAGGTTGGTATAACCAAGTCAGGGTGATAATTGTCCATTAAAAATAAAGAAAAAAGAGAAAACAATCATGAAGACATAAGAAGAGATTTTTAGAAAAACTCAAGAAATAAAGAGAAAGTAATGATAAAGAAAGGTAATCATATGCAAATATAAATGACAATATACACAAGATATAATACAAAAGATAAAATCACTATAATAAAAATATGAATTTGACATAATGTCAAACGATATAATAGATAGATAAAATATAATATTGGAGCACACATCCAATCCAAGTGTAAATGTAAAATCACCATACATATGATCATAAATACTGGTAAATATAACCACACATATTATCTAAAACATTGGATAAATCTCTATGGAGTTGGATATGAACTATTGCTAATGTCTCATCAATATTCAATGAAAACTAAGAAAATACTTCTCTTCTAATCTCCTCCATAGAAAAAGTAGGAATATTTTATGGATTGTGTTGAGGAGGGAAATTAGGTAAGGGATGCTTGAGACAATTCATTGGATCAGACTCTATGGGAGATGAAAGAATCACTAGTGGGTAAAAATCCATGGGTGAGTGAAGATCTATAGGTGAAGGAATCATGGGTGAAGGCATAGAAGATGATGAAGGGACCATAGCAGATGATGGAACCATAGGAGGTGGAGACATGGGAGAATAATGAGGAACCTTATTTCAAGAATGAGCTATGGGAGGAATAGAAGAAGGCCTGTGAATAGCTAGAAGCTAATACTTGAGATGTTATTGGAGGATGCAGTAAATGTCAGTGTGATGAGTACCACATTAGTGAAATAAACAATATACCTCACCATACTTAGTTATATATTCAAGTAGAACCTTTGGGGGAGGTATGGATTTGTCTAAGAATAAATAAGAAGGATGAAACATATCAATATATTATCATAGCTTATGACAATGGGTAGAAGAATGATTATATGTTCCATAAAAGAAATACATACACTTGTAAGTGGTCTTAAGAGAAGCACTCACAAAAAGAGATGTAACAAGAGTGGAATAAGGTGGAAAAGACTAATCAGCCCATTTGATAGGAAATGAATCCATCTTAGGCAAAGGAAGCAAACCATCAACAAGAGAAAGTGGTGATGGAGGAGGAACAAAACTAGGCTCAATGGAAAGAGCAATAAGATGAGAGGTAGGGGTAGACTCAACAACAGTGGAAGTAGGAACATGCTCAAATATAGTAGGAATAATAATGGGTTCTAATTTTAGTTCCACTAAGGAATGGGAAGGATCTATAGAAGTTCTAAGGAGATTCACACTAATCTCAGGGGTAAACTAGTTATGGTGGTTAGGGTACCTAACAAAGTGATAAGTCTCAATCATATCATGATCCACGAGCATACTCATATGAGGCTCCTCAAAAATTAGATGTTTTATCACCATCACTACCCTACTATAAAGATGAAAAAACACTAAAGTTAGTAAATATAAATGAATGAAAATAGGAAGATACACAAAAACACTCAAGTAAAGAAGAATGATAATAGATAATTTTAGCATCACATGCCTAGACAAGACTGCCTAAATATAGATCATTTGAGGAATAACCATCATCATAATCTAGAGTGTGAAGGTCAATGATGCAAGTAGGGATAACCTTGACATCTAAAGAAGTGTGGTGAATAGAATTTTGAGTCTTGGTTAAGAATATGGGAATGTCATCGCAAGGAGGTTTACAAAAATGAGGTTGTAAGGAAGAAAGAAACTATGAGATGAGGTGAGGTGAAACATCAAAAGTTTTAATTTTTAGGTTAATCTCATCATGCTCATCATCATCAAAATCTAAGAGGTTAGGAAGAATGTTCTAAATGAGTTTAGGCTGACTATTGTAACCTCTATTTGAGTTAATGGCAAAGTTAAGACATTGAGATTCATGAAATGGAATGTTAGGCAAAGGTTCAAGAGTAGGAATTTTTAAGACACAATGGTCTTGGAATTATTAAAAATTCCAAGGGTTAGTGTCACCCTAAATATTATAAATGGATCCATTATGAGGGAATTTAATGCATTGGTAGGTGGAAGAAGAAATGGATCTCATATAGTGAGTCCACAGCCTACGAAGTAAGATGTTATAATAAAGGGTAAAGTTAAATATCATCACCTTCACATGAATGGTGACAGGTGGGAGGATAATGGGAAGCCACATACAACCTAGAGGAGGCATTTTCCTTCTATCCTATCCTTGATAAGTGTTGTGTATGGACATTAGACTGCATTTTGAACATCCAAGGGTTTTGATAAAGTTAAGAGAGGCAACATAAGTGATAGAATATTTGTCAATCAATACATTATTAACTTGGATATCACCTACTTGAACACTAATGGATAAGAGAGGATCATTTGTATGAAGCATAATCTCATCAAGAATCATAGAGGCTATAATAAATCTTAAGGAAAGAGAAGTGTCCATAGTTTCATCAACATTGATAGACATCTCTTCACATTGTTATAATATACTATCCTTGGATCTAGATAAGGTTGTTTCCCATCCTGCTATGAGAGGACAAGGGATATTCATCTCGAATAATAGTTTCATAATATAGTTTCTATGACATGGCCCTCATAAGCTCAAGAAATAAAATTTGGGATGGGAGATTGGTGAGCTCCATGATGGGATCCAATTTATCATAACCCATAAGAAGGTTGTTATAAATAGGTACATAGTGGTTAAGAAGGTCCTCAGAAGGAGGAGCTAAAGTATAGTGGAATTTTTATTGATAATAAGTAGAAGTCTTAGAATAAGGTTTTAAATAATGTTATGAAGATGAATTAGTCAGTTCAAGTTGATTTTAAGAAATGGTAGAAGAAATGTTAGTAGAATCTTGATTATAATTAATGTTGGAAGATGAAATAATGGTGGTCGAAATAGAATGGGAGGTGTTATCCAAGGGAAAATCATAAATAAGATCATCAAAATTTATAAGGTTATCTTACCCCAACTCATTTAAATGAGTTAGGGAAGAAACTTAGATAACATGGTACATTTTACATGAAGGAGGAGTGTAGATAGGTTTTGAATCAATTAAATCCACCATACTTCACATATTAGTCATGTTAACCACATTCTCTTTGGAAGTGGGGTTAACAATACTTTCTATAATGTTGGTGGAAGGGGTGGGCTTATCTTGGTTTTCTTGAATAGGTTGTTGATTAGGAAGAGGGTATTTATAGATAGCTAAATGAGAATTATCTTGATTTAAGGATTGATATTTATAATGTGTTCTATAATTCTTAAAATCAATTTCATAGTCTTGTTGATACTTTCGGATAATAGAATCATGATCAAAATTAGGACTAAGAAGAAAATCCATATCTAAATTATGTAGATATCTACAAGTCTCATGAGAATGACCCCAACTAGAGTTAAACCAATAAATATTGTTAGGATCATACAAGGATTTCATAAGATGGGTAGGGTTAAGTTCTCTTGGAAGAGGCCTAGGTAGATGCTTAAGAAATTTAACTGAAGATAGAGATTTGTGAACGTTAATGTTGTTAGGTGATGATAAGTGAGGATTGGTATATTGCTAAGAAGGGGGAGTTAGTTTTGAATATTGGTTGGGAATGATAGATTGAACATTATGAATGGTGTCCTAAGAATCCACAACACAATCATTAATAACATTGTAATTTTTTTTAAGTAAGAGATAAGGACCCTACAGAAGGTTGAGGTGGATTGAATTGATGCATATGGAAATCTTGACATTTAGCTTGGTCAATAGTCTCCTATGAAGTGCATGGAGAGAAAGTGTAGACTTGATATTGTAATTTAGGAAAGAGGGCATTAGTAAAGAGATAGAAAATATTATCATTGGCCATATTGTGTTCACACTTATTTGACAAAGTTTTCCACCTTTTAACAAAACTCTGAGTAGTTTCATTTTTTAGTTGTTTACAATTTATGAAGTGGACCAAAGTATTTTTAGGAATATCATTAGTTTGGAATTATTTCAATAAAGCATTCACTAAATCTTATAAACTAGTAATAGAATGAGTTCTAAGTTGATTATACCAATACAAGGCCTCACCTATGAGGGTTTTGGCTAATAGTTTGGTAGTGGTAAAAGTGTTCAATTTGACCCAATACTTATAGAGATTAACAAATGTTTTAAGATTAAGGGTAAGATCAGTTGATCCATTATAATAAATTTTAGGTGTGATACCTCCTATATCAATGTTGTAAATTTTATTAGTAAGAGGCTCATTATGAATATGCTTAATGGTTTTATTGATCAAAAGAGTTTGAGGGATGAGATTGCCTTGAGAATCTCGAAGAGGAGGGGGAACATTTTGGTTATGTGTACTCCAATCCATTGGTTGAGGATTATATTTAAAATGAATTAGGTGGTTTTTCATTCTCATTATTTGATTTGTGTTACGATCTTGAAATGAATTCATTTGATTGAGTGTTTGCAATATTAATTGGTGTGTCTAATTAGCATCATTATAAGTATTAGAGGTGGTATTAGTATTGTTATCAGTGGCTTGGGTATTACTATTGGTGTTGATATGGGATTGAGATGAATTATGAGATTATGAGGCACTAGTGGCAAAATTTACTTGTGTAGCAAAAGATGGAATAGTGAATGGTTGAGGGAAAGAAGCACTAGAAGCATGATTACCTTGGGTAACAAATGAAGCACTAGTGGAAGGATTAAGGATAGTGGATCTTATGAGAGGACCACTAGATGTATAACCTTCCATTTTAGTGGGTATACTATACATGGAAGTGTAAGAAGCTAGAAAAGAAGAGGTCATGGTATGATAAGGGGTCATAATCGAAGGAAGAGGCTAAGAATTAAAGAACTTGGTATGCCAAAATCTAGTTGAGAATGTAGGAGTATGTGAATGATGTTATTTTAATTGACCACTAATCATAAGATTTTAAATGGTAGAGGGATCTTTTCCTGAATTTTGAGGAAATTCAGAGATAAAGAAGAGAATTTTAAGAATATACTCTAATTTGGGTTGGTGTTCAAATGAGAAGAGAGGATTACACTATGAAGAGGTATTAGCAAGAGTCACATTATTTATTATGTGAGTGTCAATGTGAACATTACTAGCATCCAAGAGAGGATCTCTACTCTATCTATGGGAGACTCTATGAGGATTGGTAAAATTCATCATTTATATTGACTTCAACTTAGTGTTATGATCAAGCAAAAATTCCATGATGAAGGGAAAGAAAGAGACATGAGAAAGCAAAGAAATAGGAAATGATAGAAATAGTATAGGATCGACTGGGTTGACCTAGCACAAAAATAGGGTCTATAAATAGTACATGATTAATTGGGCTGATCTATTATAGTGAAAAAAGGTTGTCAAAAGAGTGAACAAGGTCTGTAAATAGTATAGGGTCAATTAGGTCAATCCAATATAGTGAATAGAGGCTACAAAAATGTACAAGGTCATTTGGGTCAACCTAGTACAATAGACAAGGAAGATAAGGAAGCCTATAAGAGATTGCGAATTAAAACAAGATAATTTTTGTAAGAAAATTGAAAATTAAGAACTAAAGGGAAATGAACAATCAATTAGATTAACACTATCTAATCCAATTAAGGCACACAACACAAAACCTTGCACCAACACTAGCTAATGAATTTTTTTACAATATAAAATACAATTGAGAAAAGAGCAAGTAATAAAATTGGAAAGTAAATAACTAGATAAATGGTCAACCTAAATATTTATAAGATTATTAGGATATGTTTTTAAATGTGATGGGAAGTTATATATAAGTAAGGAAATAGAAATAAATCTAAGGATAGTTTCAGGTAGTTTGGGCTAAAAGGGATCTGTAGTGGTAATGATACAAGATTGGTAGTGGGGCATACCCCTCACTTTACAAACTACAATGATAAGGGTGTCAGGTGATTAGCTAGAATATACCATTAACCACACTTTATACTTGACTAGAACATCAAGTTAACTTCCCCCTTGGTGATGAAATCTAAGTAGGTTAGCCTTGGGTAGTTAAATGCTAAAATGCTTATTTAGATTTTTTGATTTGGTTGTGTGTGCATAAAATAAAAAATAGTGAAATTAAATGATTAATTTAAAACCACATAATTAAGCTATTTGATATATTCCAAGCATGTAAGCAATAACAAATGAAAGTGTGAGCTAATTACTAGCATATAAAGGTTAATTACAACTTTAAAATAAGGTATAGTAATAATACAATTGATATTATATACATGTAATATAGAATATGATCGATAGGGCCGATCTTGTACTACAAAAGTAAGATCTAAAAATGAACAAGGTTAGAAAAAATGACCTAGTAATCTAAACAACATATAGAATACAAAATTGGGTCGATAGGGTTGATCCAGTTGACTATACAAGGGCAAGTTTTAAGACTGCAAATTATGAAAGGAAAGATTGTAAATAAAGAGATAGAAAAAATGAACCTTGGTGGATCAGTGATGTAGAGAAGGAATATTGTTATTATAAAACCTTATGGAATGTTTACAAAACTTGATAACTAGGTCGACTGGGTCTATCAAGATCTATAAGAACTTGTTACTAAGTGTTTGTTATATATAAGGTCGATTGGGTCAACCTAGTATGCTAAACAAGATATCTAAAAATATATAAATTGTATTGGGTTGACTGGGTCGATCCAGTAGTCTAGACTAGAATTTTGGAAATCTAAAAACCTATATTGGTTCAACTGGGTTGATCCAGTAGCCTATACCTAAAAACCTATGCATATAAATTATATCTAGGTTGATGCAGTCAACCCAATAAGGCCAATATATGAGAAAAATAATTATGAAAAGATTTAAATAAGTAAACAAATCTTGTAAGGGTTAGTTCACATCAGGTTCACCATAATGTATGCAATCAAAAATGCATCATGTCTATAAATCAATCTTGACTCAGAGAAGATAGAGCATACCTACACTTCTGATTGGGAATACATTTGTTAAGTGGAAGCATGACCAATATGGGGATCTACTAGACCTAATTAAAGGATAACTTGCCACAATAAACTATCCTAAGGAGGGTTCCAAAGCCCTAAACTAACATAATCATTCAATAACCCTAAGGGGGCCCTGGGTTTTGATATTTCACTTATTCTAATAATAAGAAAGAAAATCTAATCTAGTACTTACCAAATGTTGTGGCATAAAGTAGGGGTTAAACATTAAAAAAACTAAACTAAACATACATAGAAGACATATACTCATGTCAATGTATATAGAATCCTAATGCATGGAAGAGAAATAAAGTTAAGAATACTTACCTTTGAAGACATACCTATCGAGACTTAATCTCTCCCTTGGCGAAGGTGATTCACAAGAGATTGTTGTGGTATGTAAGGATAATAAATAAAAATTATCCCTATGCTACACAAGCTATCTATGCATCCAAAATACTTCTCCACAAGATAAGATATGTATCTCTAAGGAAAGTATGGAACCCTAAACTTTATTCCTCAAGGAGAATGATCAATAACTAGATGTTCATTTTAACTTATTATTATTCACTTATATATTCTAAAATCCTTAGAAATGAACTTATATATAGGTGGATCTTACCCTAAATCATTCCAAATATGTCAACTATATGGGGTCGACCCAGTCGACCATATATGTTTTTAGGAGATAATTCACTAGGTCTTGAGTTATGTCAGTGAAAGGGATAACAAGATCCAAAGTGAAAAATACCCCAAAACAATACAAATTTAACCCAAACAACCCTATATATTAATCAAAGGTTGAAAACTATCCAATATTGACCTAGTTGACCTAGTATAACCAATTGTCAAAAGGGGGATAAGGCAAGGAATAGGAGGATAAAGATGTGACAAATGTTGGGAATGGGTAGAAATAAGAAGAATAATATTAGGGTAAATTTTTTTATTATATAAGTGTGTATATTGCAAGTGTAAAAAGGGAAAAAAATCTTATGAAGCACTAATGGTCTTCCCACCGCTTTCCTAGTCCACCCCTTAAGGCATGTATTCAAAGATATTAAGACTCAATGGGTTCCTACAAGATACAAAGTTTCAGTAAGTGATAATATTATGTGTATACATAGTGATCAATTATATTCTTAAGTATATCATCATCAAATACTTGGATCAAGTAGTTACTCTCATCATCTTGTGAGAAATAATGTTTAACACTTACCTTGGCTTGCTCAAATAGTTCTTCATGGATGATATAGGTGTCAAGGTTAGTTTGTTAAAATTACACATAAGTATCATGCTCATAAAAATCCATACCATACCCATCTATAAAAAATTTATCTCTTCCCTCAAGCTTATAAGAAGCATAATAATCCACATTAGACTCCTCATTGATAACACAATTCAAGTTAAAGTTTGCTTCAACATAGGGCTCAATGTGAAACCTTACAAGAGGTTGAGTTTTTATGGTCTCCTTGGTTCCATATCTTGTCCTAAAGGCCAAGAATAACCATTCAACTGAGAGATAGCCACCTATCTTGGCTATGAAATCTCTTAAAATTCATATTTCAAAATGAGAAGGTAGGTCCACAACAATAATGTCTTGAAGAATGGGAATACTAGGATAGTCATAGAGGAAGACCTTCAAGATTTTTATAAACCCTATTATCTTGGTAAGTGTACCATATAAATAAATCACTTCTTTTCTATTTGGTTCATACTTGATGCCCAACTTATTAGCTACAACTTTGGGCATGACTGATGTAGAGGCACCACTATCAACTATACAATTATGGACTAGTTTGTCACCCATAATGAGAGTGAGGTAGAAAGGTGGAGGCTTCACAGGTTTAGTATATGGTTCAACAATGTTATTAGGGTAATTATTAATAGAAACATGACCATGAATTTGAATTGAAGGTGAAGGACTAGTAGGGATAGTGGATAGTTATTTTTGCAAGAGCTCCTTTTGGCCAGGCATATAGAGGACATCTCAAAGGGAAATGGATGCCTTGGAATTCTTCAATGAATCCACTATGTTTAGAATAAAAAATTATTACCTTTTATTGAGTCCTTGGAGGAAAGGAAATTTTTTAAACTTAAGGAATAGAAGAACCTTGAGTAGGCCTTACCACATTTTTATTTGGAGAAGGTGTAGTAGTATTTAGGATTGTCATTCTTGAAATCATGCCTTGCTTCCTTAGAGAATGATTAGATGAAATTGTAGGCACATTACCATCACCTCCTAAATCCTTCCTCTTTGATCTTGTATTTTCTACAATAGAATTTATTTGGTTGAGCACATAAGTATCTTCCACAAGGAAGTTGGTGAAGCTTTCTCCTTGAGGCTACCAACTTTCATTTGCTTTCATCGTGACTTCATATCTAGCTAATAAAAGAGGAGTAAATCCTCCTTGAGAAACTATATCTTTCTCTCCTCCTTTATTATCATCCATAAATTGGTCTTATTTTCATTTTTCTCCTTGCATCAAATTACTATGCACCAATACCATCTCTCTTATCTGGATGTAGAATTGGGGTTGTACACATTGGTATGCCTATTGAAGTTAGGTTTACCTTAACCTTTTTCTCTCACATATTGTTAACCATATTTCTACTAATATAGATAGGGTATTTATTAACATATTGTTACATATTGGCTTGCCTAAACTGAGCTCTCAACATTTGAATTGTTGTATCTTTATCCATGGTATCATCTACCTTCTTAAGATCAGCTCTAGGCTTAGTGTTGAAATTAGAAACTCTGGCCACATTTGGAGTATCAAAAGGAATATTAGGTAGTAGAGGCATAGACACTTTATTATGTATATTTATAGATTGAATGAGGTCATTATCAGCTCTAATGGCAATTTTATAGGCTTCAAGAAGAGTGAAACCACCCATAGATGGTAGCATGATGGCAATATTAGTATAAATGGATCTCAAGTATGTGAAGAACACAAAGCTATTATGTGGTATAATAGGAGGAGGAAATCTATACCAAGTCTTTTAAAACCTCTTGTTAAGTCATGAATTATTTCCTTGGGGGATCTTTTGATCACATTGAGTTGATGTATGAGTGAAGTGTGATCACTTTCATATTCAAATATTGAAGTTATAAACACTCCAAATTCATCCCATGTTGTGATTAATACACCATGAAAATTCATATACCAATTAAGTGCTTTCCCTATAAGGACATGGTAAGGATACTAATGGAAATATTCTCCTCGGTGACATTATCTAATGTGTTCACTAGGTGTGACATGGCCTTCACCATTGAATGTGGGTATACTCTTTGTAGAATTAGGTTGAATGGCATCATATGCATCAATATGATTTGTATTTTATGTACTAAATTTAGTAAATTCATGTTTCCTATCCATGTTTTATTTAATCTCTTCACTTCCTTGGCTAGCAAAATCCTCTTGCTCTTCAAAAGGTAGAATAGGTTGAGGTTGTTGGACTTTAAGAAGATGCTCAGGCTGAATAGGTGGATTGATAAGATTGAAATATATATTAAAATATGACCTATTAAGGACCATGAATTATGAGATAAAATATATTAAAAAATAATGGTCTACAACCAAATTTTACCTTGAATGGAGTCACCAAATTTTTACTAGAAAACCAATTATGCAGTTGATGTTTTCAAGACCAACATTCACCTTGACAAGTTATCTTTAGGAAAATGGATCCCATCAAGCATGAAATAATTATTGTAACCAAATATTTCACCTTATAGGATTTTGTTAAATCCTCTTCCAGATTTGGAAAACATTGGTATACTTCTAGGTATGTGGGTTTACCTATGGTAGAAGTAGACCTCTAGGTTTAAGGGCTAGCTCCCTGAATTTGTCTTAGAGTGCTTATCACCTATACTAATGATTTATCATGGGAAAAGGGACATAATTATTTATGAAATAAATATTTTATAAGGGGTTTATATACCAAAAGGATTTCCATAAGACCATTATACTTCTTTCACTAAGAAATAAGACCTATAATACTAGCTTCAAAGTCCTAGAAAGCTCTAACATTAATATTTCAATATGGAGGTAAATAGTATGAGGACTATCCAAGGTAAGTGAACCATAGATAAATTTCATACACTAATTCTAATTTTACACTTGAAAATAGACCCAAACCATTGACAACACTTCATATAACCTACTAGAGTGAAACAACTTGCATTTAACATGGAATTTTTTAGAGAAACCAAGGATAGATGAATATCACTTAACTATTAATATATATATATATATATATATATCTCCTCACACACTTTGAAAAAATGATATATGGACTTAAAATATATTTTATTTATTTTTCAAAGTTAAATTAAAACATCAAACTAGAAAGGCTTCACCATATATGGTGTGTAATTAACAAACAAGAGCCAAAATGACTAGTACTTATAGAATTTGAGAGAGGAGAGAGAAGAATGAAGCCTAAGAGACACTAGAACATGTGTCAAACTGAGAGAAAGAATTAAATATATAGAGGAAAGGAATATGGAATATAACATACAATTTATACTTGAACAAATGTCCCTCAAAGGCATGAAACTCCTCAAATGTGGCATAGGACTCTTCAATTGCTTATCTAGAAACTGCCTTCATCATTTGGCATTCTATTAGCATTCCATAGTAGAATAAGAATAGATAATATGATTTCACTAAGAGAGAGGGGTTATAAACATGTCCCAACATGAATTGGATGTGTCACTAATAATCAATATTATTTTATCTAATTTTTCTCACTATCTACAGTCATAATCACTCCTTTTTCACTTACCCTTAACACTTGGCATCAAGATGGTCTTCAATTTTCAAATCAGTCTATAAATAAGGTGATTTGACACTTTTCAAGATTCCTCATGCCATTATATTCATCAAATAGACCTTAAAAGTCCTCCTAATATATTTTTCATCTTCTCACTTGGTGATCACTCATTGTCCACTATGTCAATTTGGATTGGCTAAGATGGTGTTAGCAGCAACACTTGTGAACTTACATAATGTAAGAAATTAGTATTAGGATCTATGTTATGTCATATTCTTCCTCCCAAAGTGAATTGTGTCTTTTTAAACCTTTTTATACTTGTACAACACTCAAAACTTTTAAGAAAACTAGTTTTACACTATGTTTGTATAATTAAGGTGGAATCCAAGTTGATGGTAAGTAGTCCTCTACAACATCTAATCACTTTCCTACTCAAAATATCCCATCTATATGCCTCTCCTTCTTCATCTTTCTAATCAGGTCCTTAACAAGGATTTTATAGGGTTTTAGGTGGTTTTAGCTTCTAAATATTGTTCATAAATATTTGACATTATAACCCTAAACAAATTCCAATAAAATATTGTTCAATACCCTCTCTAACATATCCTATCTCCTCAAGTTCCCATGTTAAGTATTTATATTGTTGTGAACTCCCAAATTTTTCTACTCGAGTTCTTTTTAGTTTTCTACATATTTAGTCATGTCTCTAAGCCAAAAAAATACTTCATCATGTCTTTTTATACATTATAAAGGCTCATACACACCTTATATCTCCCCATGTACATGTTCTAATGTTTTCAATGTTCCTCTAGTACTATAAGTGAGAGTAGACCGTCATTAGGCAGTAGGCCTAGTCTACGTCTAGTAGGTTTAACTATATATAACTACTCATCAACACCTATAAGTATTTGATTATATATGTGATGTATTTTACATGATTATCCATGTTTTTATAAACTTCCAACAACTTCTTGTAGTATTCCCTAGGCCTCAAGTCATCTACTAACCTTTCTCTTATGAAGCCTGTAGGATTTGTCCTCTTGGGAGTGCCCTTTATCTAAGACTATATAGAGGGAATTTCCCCTATTACCCTAATAATATGATGGTATAAGGGACTTATCCAAGTTATATTGATACTATATAAAAAGTTTCAAATATTTTTCACATGAATATCCCTTGTAAATATCATGAAACCCTCAAGGCAGACTGTGTGGTGTTCACTGTGTGCAGGATTCTGAGTATGGACTATAGTTTATTATGTAGGGCTTCATCCATTATTTATTTCATTATGATAAGAGTTTATTGAGATGTATATTTCCATTTCAAAGTTTCTCTAATTCATATCACACTTCAAAAAAAATTCAAACTCTTCATTGCATACCCTCCACTTGACTTGATAATCCTAGTTGGCAAGTCAATTGTACATTGTGTTCTTTCTCAGAAAAGAGGTGACTGTAGGTATCCATTTTGTAATATACCTTGTATTAATTATAATAAGACCATTATGAACTCTTGAGTCCATATTTCACTCATTTATACCTATTTTCATCATGTTTATGTTATGCCATCTTCAAGGCAGTCATTCTTTAAGTCATTGTTATACTATAGTCAACTATAGTTGACCATACTTGAGGGAAAATGGGTTGCTATACATGAATTTAAACTCCTTAAAACCTATGCTTTAAACCATTGGATCATTTTGAGGTCTTTTTATTTGTTTCTCACTTGTAAGTATTTTTTTTACATGTTTCCATGTCTAAGTCTATGTCATGAGATTGTAGGTGTCTAC
Source organism: Torreya grandis (assembly GCA_037957365.1). NCBI lineage: Eukaryota > Viridiplantae > Streptophyta > Pinopsida > Cupressales > Taxaceae > Torreya > Torreya grandis. The sequence continues at coordinate 428,555 of JARHVA010002314.1, forward strand.
AGTCAACTGTAGGTAATCTTATTGGGAGTAAGGTGAATTTGTAGGTGATTATATGGATCAATACCATGCAATCCCACCCTCCTTGATGTTATTTAGTCTATTTTTTCCATTTTCATTTACATAGGATCACTTGACATGGAGGTATGCTCCTTGATGCTTCTTTGGACAACAATGTCAATTGGAAGTTTAAGGTCCTATAGAAAACACTTTCTACAGTGTAAAAAAGCATGAATGGGAACCTTTATAAAATCATCCTTATTTTTCCAACATCTATATTAATTTTAAAGGTAATTTCCCTATATTAGGGCTACAATATATGATCATTAAAACTAATATAGCTTATTTGTTACCTCATCACATGGCAACATCAAAAGTGACTAAGGCTTTATTTTGGAGTTTTTAAGGAAACTTTTCCCTAAAGCTCATTCTCCATAAATGGACAATGAATCAAGTCTACCTATCATTATATAACCTAAAACATGATATATATATATATATATATATATTCAAATCATAAAACTTTTATGAAGGTCTTTAACACATTCAAACTCCCTATGAAACATCCTCAGGCTTCTATGAGAGCCACCTATAGGTGTGCACACAGTTGCAAACAAGGTAGTAATGGTAAGACATGAATAATTTCATGGTGTATGATTATTAAATAATTATTATACCATATATAAAATTTAAAATGGGTTCCTTACACCATGAAATAGCTCAAACAATTTCAAATGATTCATTTTAATGTCCTTGGCCTTTTATGGGGAACCTATAGATTCAGATTCAATGGTATAAGATTGTGTGTATTAGAGAACTAACTGTCACCTAATATCACATGTCATTGGAGTGTATTATCTTTATTTTTATCATTAAATAGTGTTCATAATCTCTTGAAAACTTAATTACCTCTCCATGAATATTCTCACACATCAAAACATCTCACTGAGTTGACTGTGTATGATAGTCATGCAAGAAAGTTTGACTATGTTGGAGATTGAATACAACTATATTGATAATATCCTTTGAGACTAAGTTTTTAATTATATTTAGATGAAAATACAATATAAATATGAAATTAAACATATAAACATCTTTTAAAACAACTAAAATGGCATGGAAACTTTATAAATGGTGAAAACTTGTCTGCAACATAATAAGGTGCTCTTACCTACAACTTAAGATGTTATGCTCATCAATTCATATTGAAGAATGAAAAAAATATGGGAAACATGAGATAATTAATTACACCTAATTTAAAATCTACTTCACCAATTAGATCATATTTACAAGCTCAAATAGAAGCAAAACCTATAGGGTGTGAGGATTGGCAAGTAAAATGAGATAGTCAGCTTCTTAAGAATGGTTCATAAATCATAGGCAACCATTCTTAAAAATATTTCCATGAATATGAATTAGGCCAAGTTTAGTATCCACCACCAAGATAATTTTATTTGTAACCTATCTTGTTGGTCATACCATTAGAAGACCTGTTGATCAGTTTAGTATGCCTAGTGGAGCGATGGAGAAGAGAAACAAGTTTGGTCCATTTTTGGTACTTAAAAATCATATCAAGCTTAAAAATGGACTAAAGGAAGTTTAATGGTCACTACATGAGGTTTCCACATGTTCCAAACTCTCCCATAGGTTGTACAACTTCCAAAATTCCCTTTCTCTCAATTATTTTATTAATTTCACTTAACACATACAAGTTTTTTAGTTATTACTAACAAGGACTAATAGGCTATGACATATTGGAATTTTAAATGAAGTTTAGAACTCTTGGACACCTTGAAAAACCATACCACCTTCATTTATAACCTAAATTTGACCCTTAAATGACATATAGTGAATTAGGAAAGAGACTGACTATGAACAAGGTATATGACATGCAAAATGACATCAAAAGGACCATGACACACCTTATAACATTATAATAGACCCCTATATTAGGTTTTGTACTATATGGGGTTGAACTATTTTGACTTGTGGTCAAAATAGTCAAAAAAAGCCTAGTGCATCTAGTAATGAAGAGTAAGTTTAGAGGATAAGCAACTTTGGAGTTTCTCTTATTATCAAAAACATAGGTAGTTTTGTGAATATTAAGGTAACTTATGTTTCCTTATCTCTTCTCATCATAGTTCACCTTGTGACAAAACCCATGCTCCATAGATAAATATGGTTTGAGAAGGAGTAGCAAAGGTTCTTGGCCCATTATTCATGATGGAATCATCTTCTCAACATGTTCATTAGTCCATACAAGTTAGAATCACCACCTACAACAAGGTATATCAATCTTCTTAGTGGCCAAGTTGATTAGGATTCAAATTGATGATTTGGTATTAGTGGATTTTTAACAAGTGAAATATCCTTAAGACACTATTAGGTATATTCAAACTTAGAATATGGATGTCACTAATATACCTTATGTCTTATTGTCTACTCAAGACTAGAAATCACCACCTACAACCATCCTCATTTGGCTTAGACAGTGGCATGGGGTCAAAGTTAGTTCTAAGATAAAGAGTATGAGTTAAAATTTAGAAGTTGGTTTGTGAAGTAAATTGAATTAAATTGATTTTTTTATGAGGATAACAAAGAAATAATAGAATCAAATGATAGTAAGGTAGTTTTAAGTCATTCATCAAATATTTCAGGCCTAACATTGAAATATGACGGACAACTCGGTGACATAAAGCTTAGTTAAGGTAATCTACCTAGTCACCAATGAGAATAATGGGTCTATTTAAGAGTTAATATTATCTTAGTGACATAATTTAAACTCAAGAGGTGAAAATACATATCTTGGAACATGATAACCTAGAGGGTCTTGAACTTAGAATAGCTACTTATAGCCACAATTGGCAATTTGAAGAATGACCTTGATGAAAGGTAAATAGTTCTTGGGTTCCATGAATAGAGATTGGTCCTATTTGTTGTAAGATGGATTTAAAATATATAAATAACTTTAATGGAGTTGAAACCCACATGTCTCAGGACACATTGCAACTAAAGACCTTTAATCCGAAAATGAGCACCTACAGTTGTGTGCTAATGCTTGACAAGAGAGTTAAGGGTGAAAATTATCCTAGAATGGATAAGTGAATTAGTTAGGATCAGCTTGAAATACCTAAAGGATCATAATAAAGTATTATTCACTAAAAAATGAAAGGATACCAAGTCATTTTCTCATAGACTCCATGATTGGAAGTTGCGGTCTATACACTTGAGAAGTCTTGGTTACTAGCTTATGCAATGAATAAAAATTGATATAGTGAGATGAATGTCATAATTTTGGGAAATTATAAAAGTTTTCAATGCTGAGATAAAGATTATAAATGTGTTTATGATGTGTTTAAGACACTATGATTATCTATAAAGGTTTATATACATATAATAGTGTTAAGAAGTTCATTGACCTAGTTTACTCTCACAAACATCTTATGAAAATCTCCTTATGAAGGTTTCAGGGTTGTATAGCTAGAAAACTATGCTAAGGTCACTCTCAATAGTGATTTCATCACACTCCACATATCACTAAGATGAAATTGAAGCATGGCTAAGGTTGATCAAATGGTTTCAGACCATACACATAGTCATAAGCTTGAGGGCTAATTTTGAGAAGATTTGAAGAGTTGAAGATGTTAGAGAGGTGATCTAACCTCTAAATTTGGTACAAAGGGTTAGTATGACCTTGGTTAATTTTTCATGAAATCTATTTGGCCTAGATAACAATGGATATACCCCCTATGTTTTCTCATATTTGAGGCACTCTCTAAGTAAAACATAGGTAACCATTGATAGTTGTGAAGAAATTTACGATTTTGGAGCATATACAAGTGGACTTAGGTCATCATTTTTGGTATAAATTATATTCATGACTATTTCTAGATTGTTGTGTCATCCTAAATACCACATGATCATTATAATCATCCATTATTTTTGTCATATTCATTTTTTTATTTGTTGATAGCCATTAATGGATCTAGGAGGATTGTTTGGAAGTCTATAGGTGTGACAGATGGTTTTTGAAGCATTTGAATGTGTTTCTAAGTCTTCATAAACCTAATAAAAGTGATCATGCTCATGATTTCATAAAAATATGCCTGTGAGGGCTAGTTAAAACTAACTTTGACCTTGGTTCCATACCATTGGTTATTTTTTCACCTTTAGCGATGGAATTCAAATCAAGTTTCAGTAGTTGATTCAATATTCTAGATAGAGGTAGTATATTGCACCAATATGATAGTGGTTTGGTAGTTTCATCCTTTATTTATTATTTCATTTTATTTTGAGTGTTATTGATTATAACTAACTTTGGGAAAATCAGTACTCCACTCCATGCTACTAATTATAACTACCTTTGGGCAAATTAGTATCATTGACCTATGTCACTATTTCCTACTTATAGTTGCCTTTGGACAATTTAGGAACAACTTTATCATTAATTATAAATTCACCTTGCCATTCCTATGCCATACTATGCCATTTGCCTAATTTGAGAAATTTTTTCTACCTAGTCATATTCCTCCACTGAAAGGCATAACTAAAGTGACTTGAGGTCCTAATTGGACTATGTAGGTAACGCTCTATTTATATTGAGGTTATCTCAATCACTCTTTGCCATAATCTCACTATTTTTCAAACAACTTAAGTTTTAACATTCTTTATATTTTATGAGTTGGACCATTTAGTATCTCATAATCCTCAATGAAGTTGAGATACAAAGAAATTTCAAAAACATTTTAAAAGGCCTATAAAATCATAAAAATCACAAAATCATGAAAATCAATTTATAATCTCCATGTGAGATATAAAACCATCAAATTTTTTAGGTTGGGATATCTTGTTTATTTATTTTAGATCTAACCCACCTTGGTCTTTTTTCTCCCATTTATGGGATAACTACATCAGCCTGAGGTTCACACAACTATGTAGGTAGCACTTGGATACATGGGGTATCTCAAGTTAGCTTGATCGCACTTTATTTTTTACCACTTATTTACTTTAAGGATCCTAGGAACCCTAGATATTTTATAAATAACCATTTATTCTTTAGATTCCCCATCCTTGTTGGCCTAAACCTTACACTTTCACCATTTTTTGCATTATGTATTCAACTTTGATACATTAATGACCACTTGGTTTCATTTTATGCTCTCACCATTTTGTGAGTTCATTCCCATTATTCCACCGCAATACAGTAATTATTTTCTTGATCATCAATTTATTCTATCCCATATCTTGGGAAAATTGTATTGGCTTGAAGTTCATGTTGGATCTTGTGTCCATATAACTATGTAGGCAATGTCCACTTGCCTATGCATCTAAAGTTAGATTGGTTACCCCTTCCTTTTTTTCTATTCCCCCATTTTTTTTGTTTCATTATCTCTTATAGCTTAGAGGCAAGGTTTGTCATCTTGTTGGTGCCATTATTTTCATATCTCCTAGGGGTAACCTTGTGTCTTTTGTTTTTATCTTTTATTTGTGCCAACATTGTGATTAACCATTATTTGTGTTTTTTCATTTTGTTTTAGTTATTTTATTTTGTTGTGTCTTTATATTTTTTTCTTGATGTTTGATGGTATTTTTTGTTTCTTCATGTTTTTTCTTCCTATTTATTTGTTTTTATCCTTTTTTTTTATTATTGTGCTTTGACTTAGTATGCATGCATTCATTGGGTGATTCCTTAATCATTATACTTAAATCCATCCATATTCATATGTCAAATTTGTCATCATGGTTTTTATCATTAGTACATTATTTTATATTTTCTATTGGATCACATGTGAATCCTTATGCATATTACAACTAATTTATAATGATGTGTTATATCATATCACATACCATCACATGATACATCAAAAATTAGATCAAAAATTCTTACAATCAATGATGTTGAGGTACTTCTCATGGGTCACCTAAAAAACTCCCAACTTATCCAAATAATTACCCAATACAGAGTAATTAAATCATAAATGAATTTTAATTCTTTCTAGTTAGGATGTGCATCTACATACTAGTAGGTTTCCCAAATTCATCTCTCTCCTTTGTACCATCTTACTCTTACTCTGTGAGTAAAGATTCAGTATGTAATCCCCCTCTTCTAATTTTCCAAATTATTCTACACTATCATGCCAATGATTATAACTCCCTTTGGTAAAATCATTGTGTTTCAATTTATTTGGATGTTAATAATTTTAACCACATTTGGTCAAATCATTGTCTTTATCCACCCAATTAGGGAATGTTTTCATTTAGCTAAAGATTATAACCAATTTTGGTAAAATCACTATCTGTTTACCTTGATATGTTGATGATTATAACTACCTATGGGAAAATCATCTTTTTTATCTACCCAATTGGGGCATCTCATTGTACCATTAATTATAACCACCTTTGGGCAAGTCATTCTTATCCACCCACCTTTATCTTTTTGGTCTTATCATTTTCCTTCTTTCAAGGGACCAATTGCTGACCTTCTTTGCCAATTGCTCCCTTGAGGGGGCATCTAGGGCTCATCTATCACCTATTAGGTAATTGGGCATATAAAACCATTTCATTATTTTATAAGACATTACTATGCCTATATCTTGGAATGCCTTCCTAAATAGGGGAAAATTGTAGACACATAATTCTAGCCACAATTGGCTCTCAATCGAACTTTAGAGTGATTCCTACCAAACATTACAAATTAAGCCTATAAATCATTAAATGTCCCAATTTCATCTATACAAAATTAATCAATGATTAAAATAGTGTTGAGACATCCCTATTTGGGGTACTAACCTATACATAATAATAAGTTCTCATAAATTTATCCTCAATCACCTTGTGATCTAACAATTGGTAGTTTGGCCTATGGACCCATTAAATGGGGCACTTGATCAAATCTTGAAAGAGCTAAAATTTTAATCAAAATAAATAAAATAATTAAACTAGATTAAATTATTATCTAATTAATATATTTGTAATTAAGGAATATCTAAAAATAAAAATCTAAAATATCAAGCCTTTTCATCATTGCCTTTGTCAGTTATCAAGCTCTTCCAAAATATATCATTTGAGATCCATGCCTATTAATTTAAAATCATGATTAATGATAAATTTTAACTCAAATGGAGTTTGTCTCAACTCACATAGGTTTATTTTGAACTCATTCAATGTTTAAACTCAACCTTAACCCACCTTGGGTGAGAGTTAACTTTGGAGGATATAAATACAAGGCCATACCTACTGATATCTAAGCTATTTTTTCTGTAATGTTATTATTCCCAAATATATTTAAATCTCTCATAATCCATAGTTATAATGTTAATTTTTAGAGAGACAATCTTTTCAATTAGTATTACCATGCCAAATTCATAAGCCAATCAGCCGATCTAAGTTGCCAAGGAGAGAAGGAGCAAAAAAAGATTCATTGCTTCAAAGACTTCTTGATGCACAAACTAATCAATCCACTTAAACAATCCATTTTTAACTCTAAGGAAGGTAAAATAATGGTTTATTTTGTGTTTTAGTTATGTTTTCATATGCATGCTTGTTACATATGCTCTCCCTAGTGTTTAGGCTAGAGTTGTTAGGATTTTAGTGTGTTATTTTGATCTATTTTGTTAGAATAACATTATACTAACATCCCCTCTACATATTCCTTGTTCACACCTTCAATATCTATGACTAATTCACTATGTTAATCTAGTAACTTATAGATTTGATGCTACTATGGCATTGTATGAGTGTTACACACTACCAAACTATGTTTCATCTTTTGTATAAGTGTATGAGGATGAACCATGAGTAACATGAAATTTTTTGTGTGTGATATGAGCTTGTGACACTACTTGGCAAAGATAAAAGTGACTTTGGTCATATGTACTGAGGCAAAGAGCTTGTAAAATTGATCTTGAGTATGAATAGTCCAACATTATGGTTTATCTCGATATATAGCTTCAATATCAAACATATATAATATTCTTAACAAGATGTCATAGGCCTCCATAAGTGTGATGTCATAAGTGACTTTGTCCTCCATAAGCTTAAATTTTTACTAAAAATTGCATTATCACTGGACCTATATATCTTCCCCCTTGCTATAACCACCCCATATAATATAGATTGGGATGTATAATAATGGAAATACCAAGGTGTTGATCTATGCATTGCATCGTGATATTCTTATTATTACCATTATCTATGATGACATATAGAGGTTGAACCTTCACATAGAACTTGGTGTGAAAGAGACATTTGCACTCCTCATAGATGCAAATCATAGTGATAATAGTTATTAGATAAGAGGCATATAGATCAATGTTGTTCATAGGTGTGGGTCTTGATGTGTATTATCCAATAATTATTGTTTCACACTTCATTCATAATCATTATGAGTGGATGAGTGATGGAAATGACACCACTTATCACTAAAATTATTACCTTTATCTAAACTGGAAGACATATGAGCCTTTGAGTGTTTTTTAGTATTTTAAAGATACTCACCTTTGTGATAAGTGTTCTACTTCTATGCAAAAGGCTATGATGTGGATTTGTGCAAGGGTTAGCCCTTGTGCATTGCATTAGATGAAGAGGTGTAACATTGCTTCATCTTTACCTTGGATTTAGTATTGGTAGCATTGTGATATCATTACTCCAACATGTTAGAAGTCAATAACTCAATATTTTCATGGATATGAGGTCAAATTCCACTGATGTCCTTCAACACCTTATGTTGTTTGCTCAAGTTATCTCATAAATGCATAAAATAGTCATGGAATATGTTGGTGTAGTATTCCATTGATTGATCTTTGTGATAACGTAGTTGATATAACTTGATGTATTCATATTTAAAGTGTCAAATAGGGTATTATTCCTCTTTCAATGTAGCAACAAAAGAATTCTATGATTCGATTGGAATTCAATCCTATGCACATTGTGCACTAAAGGTCTCCCACTAGTGAACAAGTAGAATGGACATCTTTAGTACTATGAAGGTGATCTTCTCACATAAATAAAGTAATTATTTTATAATTACAAATCAATTTATCAAATCTCTTCATCTAATTCTTTGTCATAGATCTTGCCTTCAAATAAAGGGATGTCAAGATTGAATTGTAAATTGAAGGGGGTTTGTTACTAAAACCATTGTTGAGCATTCTATGGAGGTGTAATATAAGGCATCAAGTTGAGATATATCATAAACTCATGGAAGTGACCAAAACTTATGTTAAATTATTCCTCTAATGTGTCAGTGATGACCCTTCAAACCTATGGGGCTACCTCAAATTATTTTTAGGTGTTAACCATCTTAATTTTGTTATGACATTCTTCTAAATATTCTTAAATAGAATTTATTGATAAACCTATTGTATCCAAATATTTCACTCTTGGATGATTTTTTTAAGACCTCTCCACATTTGGCCAACATGGGATTACCTATATCACTATGGGTTCCCTATAGCAGAGATAAACCTCTAGGTTAAAGGGTCAGCTCCCTTGATCTATATTTTAGGCTCACACACTACACTAGACTAATCACTTAGGGGTGAAAAGGGAAGAAGGAAACTGAAATAAAACTATAATAATTGAGGTGAATCATTAAATATAATTTCATAAACATACTTATATCTGCACTAAAAAATAAGTCTACTAAAATTGACCTTAACTCTATATCCTTCAAGTATAAGTGTTTTTCATAGAGGTAAATTGCTATCCACATCCAAAAGTTGGTGAAAATAAGGTTTGATACTAGAAACTAATAGTCTCTATCATACTTTAAATACACCTTAACAAATAATGCACTTCATGAGACCTATTAGAAGAGATGTTACTCACACAATGAATACAAGGGAGAAAGGAATCAAGGAGAAATAATCTTAATCACTTATAATCTGAGTATTCCACTTGAAATACTTAGGAAATAATTGTAGATATTAAATCAACTCCATAATATTTATTCAGAGGAAAAACAAGATGTTAAACTAGTAGGGATTTGCCATACTAGGTGTGTACTAGATATAATTGCAAAAATGGCTTACATATATGGAGCATAAGAGAGGAGAGAGAAGAAGAGAAGTTGGAGGGTCATAAGGAAAAGTGTCAATTTTTGAAAACTAGTTACAATCTAAGATAATGAAGTGGAAAATATGTCAACTAAATGTCATGGACAATTTTCTATCATATATGCATCATTCTCTCTCAAGTTTGCATAGAGACTCTTCATTATCCTTGTTAAAATTGTCTTGATGATGAAGAGTTCACTTGATTGTTCAAAAATACCATAGGAAGTTGTTGACACATTTTTTATATCTTAAGAAGTTGTAAAAAATATGTGGCAGTCATATACACCTCCCCAACTAATATTTTCCCCTGAACCACTTGCCATTCACTATTTGCAGTCATTCACTAGCCCTCTAAGCTTCACTCTTTACACTTTTCACTATAGTAACTTGTAGTTACCCATGGAGGTTATTTGAAGAGATGTTAGGAAACTCACTTAGACATTTTTTTTCCTTTGGTTTATCATAGACCTCAATGAAGACTTCAAACCACACTTCTCACTTTCTAATTTAGATAGTCATGCTCTTTCTCACTATCATTCTAAGACTACCCATAATGAGCAGTGTACCAAAGCTAATTTCATGCACAACCAAGGTTATCACTAAGTATAATGAGTTAATAAAAGTATCTAAACACCTTTTACAATGATATTCATTCATCAATACCCTTCTACACCTATGAAACACATCAAAACCTATTAAAAACCTAGAATTAGGTATGTCTATATAAGTGAAAATACAAAATAATTGAATGGTGAGGAGCCTAGGAGAGTGCTAAAAAGTATAAATCATCTTCCTAACCAACTATCCACTTTTATATGCATTATAATTCATTTATTCTCTATCAGGTTTAAATGAGGGTTTTAGGAGGGTTTTGAGTTATTGTGGTTCTTAGTGATGATTCATCAAGGTTAGAAGTTAAATATTAAAACCAATTCCATAAATTTTGAGTATAATACCCCATAAACTATCCCTATCTTATTCAGGTCTCATGCACACCATTCATACAAATATGATCAAATGAAATTGGTCTCTCGAGCTCTCTTGTATTTTGGATAGGTTTGAGATAAAAGTATGATAAAAATGGTCAATTAGATTTTTCCTCTAAAAACCAAAAGGTCTGATCAACCCTATACCTTTCCATGAAGGCTCTATAATGTCTTATAAATTTCATGTAGTCATATAAGTGAAGTTAAGCACCATTAGGATTCATGTCCAGGTTTAGGCCTAATAGGACTAGACTATGCTTCTGGGCATATGACCATTATTGAATGGTTTCTAATGACCTTAGGTACTTTTTTTACTTTTTAACCTTTAGTGTAAACCTATACAAAATCCTACAATGATTCCAATACTTTTCATCCATCCTTTAAACATTCATACACTATGTTTGGAGACTGTGTTGCTCAAGGAGTACCTTTGGTCTGAGACAAAATAGAGAGCATCTCCTCTATTGGTATAACTAACGTGAGACCATGAATAGAATTAATTGGGTCATTTTGATGCTCTATACTAATTTTTAAGGATTTATCATGCTATAATATCCTTCTACACCATAAACCCTTAAGTCTAGCTTTTAGGTATGAGTACTGTGGTAATATGTAGATGAGTGGGTGTAAAGTTAGAAACCTATTTGCCACATTTTACCCTATTTTCCTCCCTCTAATAATCACATGATAATGTTATGTCATAAACATTGAGGATGTATTCAATATTTTTTTCCACCTTATACATATGCTAACATTCCAAACTAGCTTCTCTCTATTAGTTTGAACTAGTCTCCATATTGTTTTGACTTTGTCACTTATAGGTGGCAATTAGGGAGGTGTATATTAATGTTTGACTACTATGTTCCACACCCTTACTTTTCTCTAAGGTGATTATTTCATTTCAAACTTGAATGAACTCATCATATTCCCATAAATTATGCTCTCATCTCTCTATCACTAATAATAGATTATAGGTCACTTACAAGCTATAGGTTCATTTGGGCTCAAAAGCACTATGTTTCACTGAATATCCTCAGCAAAAAATTGACTAAGTTTTAACCATTAAATAATATTATTTCTCAACCAAAAAACCTCCTATTTAAATTTCTATGTTACTAATAGGCCTTAGGCTATAAGAAAGGAGTCATTAGACTAACATAGACTTCATAGATCCTCATCATAATATGGCACTATGTATGGCAAGATCTTTTCTCAGAGAAAATATGGTAAATGCTCCCAATTTGCAACTTTTCTAATTATGCACCTCTAAAATTGTCAATGAAGGGTTTGAGTGTAGTATTGGTTTTGTTCAAGGCTTATATACCTTTGAACCAATTTCAAAAATTACAAAGCCCTATCATGAATTTCACATCTCTTATCAACCATTGTTTAAACATTATTACATGGTTCTGTAGGTGACTATTTCAAGATTACTTGATTGTGCTTATATCTTAGACTTTGCACTACAAAAATGATCTTATTGAGACTAAATCTTTAATGGAGAATTGATCACCATGCCCTAAGGGGTTGGATACCAATGCATTATCTTAATCTAAATACATTCGTAGGAAATTATTTTGTGGACTTTATTAAAGCATAATGAGGTTGTTCTTCCTATCTATTCATATCCACATGTGCCAAATTAGTTGAAACTAGAATGTAAATGAATAACATACTTTGACAACCTATATAAATCACTCGATTCACATAGATAATTGTAAATAGATGAGGAATTGAAGCTATTAGGATTATGTAGGTAGTTTTGAGATGTTAATAATCTTAGATATTGTTTATAGAGTACAAACCACCATTATGGGAAATATGACCATTAAATGGGAGTACACAAATACTACATTCATCCCCTAGGTGTGTTCACCTTAACCTTTCTTCTCCTATCCATACCAACTACAAAATAGTTGACCTTCTTAACCTACCAAAGAGACCAATGAGAGAGAAAGATCAATTTTCACCATTTTTGGATTTGTCAAAGTGACCTAAGCTTGGATATGAGATATTGGGATTTGAAGGGACTTTTTTGAAACCTTCACACGTCCTATAACTTTCTTGAAGTCTATTTAACAATTAAAACTCCCTTTCTTTTCAGATAAACTCCTTTGTACATTGAAACTACATCATGTCAATTTCAAAAATAACTCTGATACTTTCCTAACATCAGACACATTATCCAACTCCTTGACACACTTTTATTTTCATTTAAACAATACAATTTCATTAAAATGACCCAAAAGGACATAAAATGACATTAAATACAATTGAACAAGCATGACCAAGGCTTAAGCACATTATTTGATCCTCAAGGTGACTTAAGACCATGGTGGACCATTTTCCAACTTAGGATACCCTATGGAAGTTTGAACTTATAGTGGGATTGGCTAATTTTGACTTAAGGTAAAATTAATCAACATTTTGGTGATTTCCTAGGGGTAGCAAGCCTTCTATGTTAAGGACCAGTAGCCTTATACTATAATTAGGCAATAGAGTCATCTATATACTTCTAATGACACTAAAATTCCTTTGAATAGACACCAAACCACACCAACACACAATAAATAAATAAATAAATAAACAAGATAAGAAACCAAGAAACACACGTGTGCTCTCATGAACACTTAGGGAAAACACAAACAACTCAAGCAAACTAAATTATGTAAAAACTAGCCTAAATAAACTTTATCCTCCTAGATCAAAGGGGAAATTTTCACCATATCTTGCTCTATGAGATGAAGAAATATCTGAAGCATATTGCTTCTTGAGCATTGGCTTTGATGTCTTCAATTTCTTAATGTTTTCTAATCTCCTTAGACTGATATTCAATGTAATCATAATAGCTATAAACATATCACCTATGAAGGTGAATTTTTCTTGCACTTTAATAATCTCAATCTTCTCATGAGACTCTTTAGCTATAAATTGACTTGATTCAACAAAGCATGTTTCTTTTACTTCCATGGTACCTTGAATGAGATCATAGTTTTTACCAGTTACAAGCTCTTCAAGGAGCTTTACATAGTCAATCCAATATTCATCATTTTCCTCCATGAGGACATATTATTCTATCTTCTTATGTACTTGACCTTCAACCTTTCAAAGCTCTTCAATTTTTGGAGATGTTCAATATATTGATGCCAATCATATTTATCCTCTTTCTCCTCAAGAAACACAACCTCTTCAAATTCATCCTCTTGACCATGCTCATGAATGTCATAGCCATCATAGATTACTTCATGATGTTCCTCAAGACATTTTTGTTCAATAGGAACTTTCAATTCCTCTTAAAAAATATCATTTTATTTCCTTCAAGAACTATATTCTCAAGACCTTCATATTCATTGAACATGTGCAATTAGGTCTACCACATTCCTTGATCAAACTCTTTGTGAATAGTTGCAACTTCATCTACAACTTCTCTTTCTTGACTCAATAAGGTTGACTTGTGCTTGTTCTCAGCAATGGGATTCCCTATAGTGATATCTTCTTCATTGACACTTTTGTCATCATCTTGATCAACTAAAAATTAAGCTCGCTCTTCTTTGTGTGCCTCCCATAAGATGGTTTCTCCTTCAAGAGGGGATGAGGTGGGAGGGTGGTGAATAAGTTGATGGATTAGAGAGAGAGAGAATGAGGTATGATAGAAGGATCATGAATGGGCATGAGGATGTAAGGAGACACTTTAAACAATTCTTAGAGAGAGAGAAGGTTCTATTGGGCTATAGACACTTCACTTTCTTCAACAACCACCTCATCTTTCTCATTGTTTTTTTCAAGATCAACAATAGCTGTAACTTTGTCTTTAACATTATTATCTAAGGCCTCTTTTTCACATTGAAACTCATTTTGGATAGACTTCCAATATAGACAAGACATATGTTCTTGAGTATAAATCAATGGATTTTTAACACACACAAGGTTTTCTTCCTTGACACCAACTTCTTAGTCTTCACTCTCTTCATCTTTATTTTCCCAATACTTCACCACTTAGCTCCAAGTTGGAAATTTGAGGTTATTAGGCTCTTTTTAGGATTTAATTTTCTCTTCAAAAGGATATGAAACATGAGAGGAATGATATGGGACATAATAAAACTCTTGAGGATGGGAAGGGGAGACATTTCCTTCATCCAAATTTTCACCTTCCTCATATCCTTTTCAAGGCCCTTCAATAGCTATAAGTTGATCCCCAACTTCTTTGTTTTCCCACCTTTTAATCCTATCAACCCACCATTATATATAGCATCTCATTTCATGAAAATATTCATTGATGACATAGTTATATTCTTCCTCAACCAATCTCCACTTGTTCATAAAAAATTGAAATACCTTTCTCATCTTCTCTATGAAATTAATAGGGACACATCAATCTCTTTATCCCATTTATTCATCAACATTTATAATTTTAGCATATCAAGCATGAGTGCCAACAAAGATTTATCTTAAGGTGGAATTGAAGTACAATGAGAAGAGGGGTAGGGGTTTTGTATTGACCTTGATAAGGTTGTCTATGAGCTTTATAGGTTAGGCAGGGCTATTAGGGAAGACTACCTCCAAAAATATACCTCATAAGTGCTTGAATATCTTCTTCAAGAATTTGCCTCTTAAAATATTGAATTTATTCTTCAAGAGCCTTAAGCTTATCTTATTGATATCCTTATTCATAATCTTATTCACAAGGTTGTTTAAAAACTTCATGACCATATGGAGAAGGAATGAGTTTACCAAATGTTTGCTAAAAGCTCTGATAGGTTTGTGGAGGAGCATAGTATGGTTCATAACAAGGTTGATTGGGAGGTGTGTAGTAATAATTCTCAACATATCCATCCATATAAACTTCATTGGTCCAAAATATCTTACCAAAAGTATTTAGACTAATTATAACCTATAGATTGCATTCAAAGTCACCATTATGTTTGTTTGAATGCTTCCAAAAGTTGATAGTAGGAAGACATGCCGAAAAAAAATCCACTCTTTTAGACCTTGGTCCCATTAGGTGTGATAGAATTATTATAGCTAGATATTTTACCCTTGGATGTCATTGTTCAAAACTCTCCAAATTTTTCCAACATGGGATTACCTCTAACCCTGTGGGTTTCCTATAATAGAGGTAAACCTCTAGGTTAAAGGGCTAGTTCCCTTGATCTATGTTTTAAGGTCATACACTACACTAGAATAATCACTTGGGGGTGAAAAGGGAATAAGGAAACTGAAATAAATCTATACTAATGGACGTGATACACCAAATATAATTCCACAAACATAATTGAATCTGCACTAAGAAATAAGTCTACTAAAACTGACCTTAAATCTATGTCCTTCTAGCTTAAGTGTTTCTCATAGAGGTAGAATATTATGCACATCCATAGGTGGATAAAAATAAAGTATGATATTACACACTAATAGTCTCTCTAACACTTTAAATACACCTTAAAATAAATAATACACTTCATGAGACCTGTTAGAAGAGATCTTACTCACATAATGCATATAAGGGTAGAATGGAAGTAAGGAGAAATAATCTTCATTGCTTGTCATCCAAGTACACAACTTGAATTAGTTAGGAAATAATTTAAAATATTAAATCAAATTCAAAATATTTATTTAAAGGAAAATCAATATGTTAAACCAGTAGGGTTTTTCCATACTAGGTGTGTACTAGATACAAATGCTAAAATGGCTTGCATATATAGAGTATAAGAGAGGAGAGAGAAGAAGAGAAGTTGGAGGGTCACAAGCATAAGTGTAAATATATGAAAACTAGTTACAATTTAATATAATTAAGTGTAAAATAAGTCAAGAATATGCTATGGACAAGTTTCCATCATAGATGCATCATTCTCTCTCAAATTGGCATAGGCACTCTTCATTATCCTTCTTGAAGCCATCTTGATGATGAGGAGTTCACTTGATTGTTCAAAACTAAAAAAAGAAGATTTTGACACATGTTATCTATATTAGGAATTTGGAAACAAGATGTGATAGTCATATATGCCCCCCAATTGATAGCTTCTCCTGCACCACTTGTCATTCACTCTTTACAATCACTCACTACCCCTCTAGGCTTCACTCTATACACTTGTCACTATAGTGACTTGTAGTTACTCATGGAGGTTCAATGAAGAGGTGTTAGGAAACTCAATTAGACCTTATTTATCCTCTATTATATCATAGACTTTAATGAAAAATTCAAACCACACTTCTCACTTTCCAATTTAATTAGTTATGCTCTTTCTCATTGTCTATCTAAGACTACCTACAATGAATAGTGTAGAAGAGGTAATTTCATGCACAACCAAGGTTATAAATGAGTATAAGGAGTTATTGAAAGTCTATAAACACCTTATAAAATGATCTTCATTCATAAATACCCTTTTACAACTGTGAAACACATCAAAACCTACTAAAAACCTAGAATTAGGCTTGTTCGTATAAGTGACAGTATGAAATAATTAGATGGTGAGGAGCCTAGGAGAGTTCTAAAAAATTCTAAATCATCTTCCTAGAAAAATGACCACTTATATATGCATTCCCATTTATTTCTTCTCCATCAGGTTCAAATGAGGGTTTTAGGAGGGTTTTGAGTTGTTTTACTTCTTAGTGATGATTCATAAAGATTAGACATTTTATCTTAGAACCAATTCCAAAAATTTGGAGTATAATACCCCCTAAACTATCCCTATCTTATTAAGGTCTCATACAGACCATTTGTATAGATATGATCAAATGAAATTGGTCTCTTGAACTCTCTCTTGCATTCTAGATAGGTCTAAGACAAAATTAGGCTAAAGATGTTTAATTGGATTTATCTTATAAAAATCAAAAGATATTATCAAACATATAACTTCCCCTAAAGTCTCTCTCATCTTTTAAAAAGGTCATGTATTCATATAAGTGAATTTAATCACCATTAGTATTCATGTCTAGTTTTAGGCCTAAGTTCTTTTAGGAATATGACCATCACTGAGTGTTTTCTAGTGATCATAGGTATTTATTTTTATGTTTTGACCTTAATTTAAACCATATAAAACATCCTAAAACTATTCTAATATTTTTCATCGATTCTTTTGACATTCATACACCATGTATATAAACTGTGTTGATCAAGGAGTGCCTCTAGTCTGAGATAGAACAAAGAGAATCTCCCTTATTGGTATAACTAAAGTGATATAATGGATGGATTTTTTGGTTCATGTTGATGTTTGGTATAAATTTTCAAGGTTTAATAATTCTCTAATATCCCTCTACACCATAAACCCTCTAGACTAGCTATTATGCTTGAGTAATGTGGTAATCCGTAGATGATTGGGTGTAACTTTTAAAACCTATTTACCTCTTTTTACCCTATTTTCATCCCTCTAAGAATCACATGATAATATGATGTCATCAAATCTGAGGATGTATTAAATATTTTTTTCCACCTTATACCTATACCAACTTTCTAAACTAGCTTCTCTCCTTTAGTTTGAACTAGTTTGTAAATTGTTTTGACTATGTCACCTGTAGGTGGAAATTAGTGAGGTGTATATTCATGTTTGACTATTATGTTACACACACTTAATTTTATCTAAGTTCATTAGTTCATTTTACACTTTAATGAACTCATCATATGCATGCATATTATGCTCTCATCTCTCTATCACTAATAATATACCATGGGTCACTTGCAAGCTATAGGTTCATTTGGGCTCACAAACATTGTGTTTCACTTAATATCCTCAACATAAAATTGATAAAGTTTAAACCATTCAATCATCTTATTTATCAACCAAAAAACTCCCTCTTTGAATTGGAATGTTATTACTAAGCCTTAAGCTAAAAGAAGGGATTCATTATATTGACAAAGACTTCATAGATCCTCATCATAATATGGCATTGTGTATGGAAAGATAATTTTTTGTATAAAATAAGGTAAAAGCTCCCACTTTATAACTTTTTTAACTATGCACCTTTCCAACTATCAATGAAGGATTTAAGTGCAGTCTTGGTTGTATTCAAGGCTTTTATACCTTCAAACCAATTTCAAAAATTGAAAATATCTATCATGAAGTTCACATCTCTTATCAACCATTGTTTAAACATTCTTACACAATTTTTTAGGTGACTACTTAGAGATTACTTGATTGTTCTTATATCTTAGACTTTGCACTCTGATAATGATCTTATTGAGACTAAACCTTCTATAGATAACTGATCACCATGCTTTGAGGAATTGAATACCAATGTATTTCCTTAACCTAAAGACATTCATAGGAAGTAATACTTTGTAAGTAATGAAGCATTGTTCTAGCACAAATTGTTTTACAAACTTCATTGAAGCATAAGGATGTGGTTATACCTATCCATTCAAATGCATAGATTCCAAATGAGTTAAAACCAACATGGAAATGAATAATGTACTCTAAAAACCTACATACATCACTCAATTCACATATATCAATGCAAATAGATGAGAAAACTAAATCCATTAGGGTTATGTAGGTAGTTTTGAGATGCTAACAATCTTAGAGATTCTTCATAGAGTACAAACCACCATTCTTGGAACTATGACCATGAAATGGGAGTACACATGTACTGCTTTTGAGCCCCTAAGTGCATTTACGTTAAATCTACTTGTCCTATTTGTAGCAATTACAAATTAGTTGACATTATTGACTTGCCAAAGAGAGTAATGAGAGAAAGAGAGATCAGTTTTCATCATTTTTGGAGCTGTCAAATCCACCTAATCTTGGAGATGAGCTATGGGGATCTAAAGGGACCTTATTGAAACCTTCACATATGCTATAATTGTCTTGAAATCCTTACAATAACTAAAAGTCCCTTTCTTTTTAGATAAACTCTTTCTTTATATGTTAAACCTACATCATGTCAATTTTAAAACTAACTCTAACACTTTCTTGATATCAGACATGTTAGACAACTCTTTGACACACTTGTCCTTTCATGTAAACCATACAATTTCATTAAAATGACCCAAAAGGTGATAAATTGACATTAAGGATAATTGAACAAGTATGATAAAGGCTTAAACACATTATTTGACCCTTAATAGTGACTTAAGACCATGGTGTACCACTTTAAAACTTAGGAGACCCTATGGAAGTTTTAACTTGTAGGGGATTTGACTAATTTTGACATAGGGTAAAATTAGTTGGTAAGACCTTCTTTCTTGATTTTCAATCGTGTGTTTATAGCCATAGATAAGAAAGAGATTTTATGTTTTGATACCAATTATCTAAACCATTGGGCCCATTACCAAGTGTGTTTTGGATAATTGATTTTGGTTGTGCATAGTGAATGCATATTTAATTTAGACAAAACAAAACTAGACACATTTAATGGAGGAAAATCTTTACTTTCAAGAAATGCAAATTCTATTCAATATAAAAGAATAAGGAAATGGTACAATGTATTACAGTTCATGAATTATAGAGTAGATATGTGAAGCATGTTATCCATGTTATGACTATGTATGGCATTGACCCTTAGCTAGATGCATATGTTACATAGTTATACAAAAAATATACAATAGTAGTTATAATTGTTGTCGATTATAAATAATATGGTTGAGTCATTTTATCTTCCTTATTATATGATAGTTGAGCTTCTAGGTTCATGGTAACTAACATATCAACTAATAATATCCCTAGTTATAAATTTCCACCTAATAAGCAACATGGTTAGAGTAAGCTGACACATGGATGTGATGGAGTGAAAATAAGTGTGGGCATGTGAGTACCAATGAGGTGTAGAGGGTTACAAGCTAAATAGTGTGTAATGAAGTGTGTTGGCTATGATCAGGTGTGATCTAAGATTAAAAGTATATAAAAAATATAAGACGCATGAAAAAGTTTATAACCAATCTTCATGTTGAGGAGTGTGAGATGTGTGTATAGAAATAAGTGAGGAGCTTATTTTGTGGTGCAGGAGATGTACACAAATCATTAAATCTTTCTAAAATTTTCACCATGATTCATGTTGAATAAAGATCATAAAAATGAATAAAGGTAAAAAACTAAAAATATGGCTTATAATAATTTAGAACCTCTTAAGAGGAATAAGGTTTTTAAAACCCTAAGTTTAAATGTAATCAAAAGATCAAACCCTAGGTGTGATTAGGATAATGTAAGCACCTAAATAAAAATTAGGGTTTTGTAAATGAACATGCATGGAAATAATTCATATCTAAAATAAACTATGAAAGTATAAGAAAATACAATTTAGATAAACCCTAGGTTGAATGTTCAAAATATTCAAGGTTCACCATTTGTGTTTACTCTAATTATGGTTTTTACACAAAGGTATGAATAAACATGTTGAAACTAAGTAGGTCTAAAAATACAAAAATAAAAAATAGAATTAGAATCTAATTAATATGGATAACTATGTATATAATCCTAAGTATTGAAAACATATTATAAATAAATTCAATGAATTGACAAAGAGGTGGATAAACTCATGCACCTTAAATTTTCTATAAAAATGGTAGTGTAGTCTAACTCTATTAGTTGTCTTTTAATTACTCCCAATTATTTTGACTTGGATTATGCTTTGATATGAGCCCATACTTGTATATTAATGTCCTATACATCCCTATCCTCAACAAACCTAACACATTAATCATGTCTATATGTCACCAATCATGTCTTTATGTCATTAGTCTTGTCTTTGTAGGGTTTCACAATCTAGTTTTTATAGTGCATGTGTCTTGCATATTCTTAATTATAATTTTTTATTCACTTCACATATGTGTAGGGTAGAATAAGTTGACATATCTTTAACACTCTGAAAAAATAGAATCAAGCAACATTAAAATCAACATAACAAACTACGTATTCCACATGTTTGGAATAATATCTCCATGTAGTTTTGTGGTGTGTGGATGGAATAGCTTGAGTAAGGGTTTCACCTTCTTCTTACCTATACATGATCAATATAATAATTAAATTACATTTACCCTCCTTTGGCACAAGGGAACATGTAGAAAGACCAATATGTATAAGTGTCACAAGTTTATATGGCTTTGAAGAATAAATTTAATAGAGAAGCTTAGATCTAGGCTTAGCCCATTGGTGTGATGGATGCTCTCTCTCTTTGTTTAGATTATTTGATCCATAGATGGATCCCAATGGCTAGTAAAATATGTGTACTCATAGTATGATCTAGAATGAATAATGTGTACTATATGACCTTTGAAAATGAAAATGAGAAGAGTTAATGCATAAGTTAAGGGATAGTAGGGAAAAGGACCCAAAAAATTATAAGGGACAAGCCCGTAAGGCTATGATATTTTCCAAGATAAGCTTGTAAAACTACGGGTTTGTTTAAAAGACAAGTAGGGTTCATTTCTCAAGGAAGGTTAGATAACAATAGATAAATATCTCAAAATTACTAATGGATACCTTTTGGTTAAGTGTTAAGATGATTTTTAAGCTTAATAGATTTCATAAAAACTTGTGTGGCATGGTACCATCCTATAAACAGGTTAAAAGGTACACATTTTCCAAATAAGTAAAATTAGAAATAAGATATAGGAATAAGGGTTTTGTCCCAAATCTAGGTGTCTACAAATACATAAATGACCAAATAATGTCACAATCATCAGTAACAATTAATTACAAATTAAGTAGTGTTATTTTACATAATCAGTCATTGTCATTAGCTAGTATAAAAAATTAAAATGTCCATAAGAAATAACACTCTAAAAATTTATGAACAAGAGAAAGTTAGTATAACTAGTCTTTGTATCTCAATGTGATCAATGGAATATCATAGAAAGAGATAATTTTAAAAATATTCCAAGATTCCCCCAACATGGGCATGCCCTCAATGTAGAAAGTTTTTCCATGGGTGTGTTCAATGTCACACATATATATTTATATGTCTCATATATAACTTATATGTCTTTCTTCCAACTCATGTATACCATGAAAACCATGTGTGTATAAACTAGATATGCATCTCACCATGTTTATGACAAATTACATTAGAAAATTATTTGTACCATCAAATCAATTTGTGCATGGGTCAAAGTTTTTAATAATTTTTAATAACTAAATGTTTTTTTTTATTTCTTGAATATTTTTTTTTTTGGTACTTTCTAGAAAATTTGAAAATTTGTAGTTGTTGAAATAATGATATAATTAAACACTCAGTTAATCAATCAAGGATAAGGAACAAGGTTATAAAATATGTCAATAGGACAGATATAGATAATCAATAGTATATATCACTGTATAGTGTGCACCAAGTTTAATAATGAAGCAGTCTGAAGTTTGTGAAGGTAAGTGATATGCATTCATTGTATGGTAAATTCATTTGTCAAAGGATTATGTGAAATAACTCATAATAGGTGCATGCCCCTAGTGGGAAAAAGTCAATGTGAAAATGTCATAAGATGTATAGGCATAAAATATATGTGATTATGTAATCTCATTTTTTTTCATAACAAAATCATGCATAGATAGTCAATATGGAAAGGTGAGAAAGTGGTATTATACATCAAATTGTAACATACCTCAAAGAATATTTAATACCATCATATTGTTTTAAAGGGTGTTTATGCACATGTCATCATAGGATAATTAGAATGAATTTAAATATTAGGATATGTAATAAAAATGCAAGGGCCATAAAAACATAAAAGTGAAATAAAAGGTAAGGGAAAGAATAATAATTAATGTAAAATCATATGTACATGCCCATATCAAAATATAATAATGGAGGAATCAGTCTGTCAAATCAAAATAGGGTGATTAAACAAGTAATCAATTAAGCAGCTATGTAATATAAGCTATGGTACAATAATATGTATCAATAAGACCTATGAGATGCCTCATTTAGGCATTGGTGTTTGATGTGAGGGTGATTAGTATCCCCCCAATATGTATCATTGTAGAATAATCAATCATATTCATAAAAAATTTGGTCACATTAGAATTGATCATTAATTTTGAAGTTTTTTATTTTTAAATATCTTTGAAAAGTTGATTTTTTATATTAGTATTGGATCTTTATAAAGAATACTGGGAATTATTTTATCTTTTCTTGATAAATTAGTGTTGGTAGTAGATTATAAAGTGTAAAAAATAGATCTTTGTATAATTGACAAGTGTGTGATGTATAATATTTTATATGTAATTTGGCATGTGATTAACTATATAAAGATTATAGAAGTTGAAAATATTCCTTTAGGATGGAAGTGAAAGGTCAAGAATACGAAGTGATAGAGCCTCCTTGCAGCACTATAAATACTTGTATTGTAAATAAATAGTTGTTCAATTTTGAGATATAATGGTATAAAGATCTTCTGATGGTTCCATTGAAATATTTTTGTGTTGTTTTATGTGCATAAGTTTCCATGCTTTGTTTGAATATGTGTGTTTAATATGATGAAGATGTATGATCTTAGATAATAAACTATGTATAATTAAATATACATTAAGTAAGAATGAATCTAATTACCTTAATCATGTTTGAGTATTTTGAACTTGTAACTAAAATCACACTTTATAAATATTAGCATGTTATGATGGTTATTTATAGGAACATCTACTAATAATGGTGCAGTGAGCATGGAACTGAAACATGCCAAGATGGTTACCTAATCAAAGAGGCATTAAATGTTGGTTTGATGAAATAATTCACAAATTCATGGGAGAGGGAGCCCAAAGAATAGGAGGCTCTATGAGATAAATTTTAATTGAACAAATGTATGGTAAGATTTATGAATTTTTTTTGGTACGAATACCTAATTTGTTAGCAGCATGATTGTCATGACTTGAATATTATTGCTTCAGACCTAAGAGAATTGAGTGTTTTTTTTGGAATGAATAAAAGGTTAAGAAACTACATAACATAGATATTGATTGGACACATGTGATACATAACTAGTTGAAAATAATAATTGATGAATATGTTAATGAATTTGTTGTGTAAGGATGTATTATGTTTGAAGCTATGCAAGACTTGTTTGTCTAAGAAATCATAGGTATATTATTACAAACTACCTACATTATTAAAAATGTTGGTTGTGGAAAAGGCCATGGTGTTCATTCCAGTAGATATGGAGTTATCATTTAGGGCATTATGGGGATACAGACTATAGGAAATTTAATGATGAAAAATTGAGATAAGGAACATAAACCTAGACCCAAATGATGGATGATGTAGAAAATTGGAAGAAGGTAATTTTGGGACTTCAAAGACAATTGTAAAATCAGGTGTGATAGAATTAAAAAAGTGGTATAGAAGATAAAAGGGCCACAAATAACTACAAGTAGGAGTAGGATAAAGACTAAGAGTAGGAGTAAGAGTAGGATTTAGTATGTTTTATGCTTTCTTCTTATTTTATAATTGTGGTATGCTTACAATCATTTTATTAATATTTTCATATTTCCCAGCTTGAATTAGTGTAATTAATTTAATTTCCTCTTACATTTTATCTTTCTTTGTATACTTCCTAGCTTGATTTAGTATGATTGATTGAATTAATTGTTTTGTTTTTATACCATTGGTTTTTAATGTGTCTTTCATTTTATTACAAAATTTTCATACTTCCCAATGTTATATAGTATGATTTTTATTTGTTTTAATTTTTTTACAATATTTTACATGATTTAAAAACATTTGTTACTCTCTTTTTTACCATATTTGATTTATTATATTAAGTTATATTTTATTTTTAAACATTTCCCATCATGATAAAGTATGCATTACATTTGTTTTGATTAATTATACTTTTCCAAATCATTATTGACTTTTTTCTTTTTAACCATGCATGTGTCTCACATAATGCTAGAAATAAAAAACATACATCATATATTTTCTATATCATATATAACAAAAGATAAATATATGTGCTAGAAATTAAATATATCCATGCATCCACATCCACATCCAAATCCAAGTACAACTCATGAGATCAATAAACTATCAACATCAATATATAAATTGTGTTTTATATAATATAAAGTAAAAAATACAATAAGTACAACTCTAAGGCTATTCTCCATCCTATCTATCCTATGGCCTAACCATGTTACCCATCGATGCATGCGACTGACCCCTCTAAATATTGTGATGTAAAGAGGCAGTCTGAGATCTCAATCTAGTAACTTATCCTTGTAAATTGGCCACCTTGGCTTATACCTATCCTAGTTGAATGGTAGTCTCCATATGTACATCTTGGAACTATACTAAGGCTTATCAATCCCATTTCTCTCTAGCTCTAACCCCTAGTGATCGATGTGACCTATTACCATGTACTTGTAATTACCTTGTGGCCTCTCCCACTAGTCTAAACTAGCCCACCTAGGTTGGGGTAGATGGAACCAAAGGATCATCTAGTGTGGTAGGGTTGTATGATGCCATAACCCCATCCAAAATGTCACGATGTGCATCCATTACTATGGATCCCAATCTGACCTCCTCTATTGTAGGATCTCAAAAATTGAAACTAGATAGACATCAGATCATGTTTATATATATATATATATATATATATATATATATATATATATATAAGTACACACACACACATATATAACCATCTATCTATCATAATTGATAATGAAAATAGTGGTTTATATCAAAAACTTAAATCAAATTAAAACATTTATCACCAGTGGTAGTGTCACCAATCACACTCTCCCTATCAACTCACATGTCGATCACCTCCTTCATTGTTTACCTTTGCACTAATGAAAATATAGGAGTCACCACCTAAGCCTACCATGGTCCTTTCCTTAGTAGTATCTCTATGGATGAACTGCAACCTAGAGTTATTCGTAGATCGTTACCATAATAGCTAGTGTTTATGTCTCCTCATATCAATGATGTCTCTATCTCTAATGAGCACATGGTGACCACTAATAACTCTATTATGGAACCTATTATGATCCCTCCTCTCCTACATCCACATCCATAACATCTCCTCCTCCTATCCCTACTACCTCTTACAATCATGCTTGACCAACCCATGGTCGATCATGTCAAGGCTTGATCTTTGGTATCTCCATAGGAACCCCTCTCCCTCCTCTCCCTCTCAAATATTTATCATGTCATACGTAATAAGTAGGTACTAATAGATAAGCCATTATATGGGTAAGTCAATATACCTAGGTACATGATCCATTAAATGAGGCTCCAACAATGAAGTATAGTGGCTTATGATCCACACGTGTGCCAACCCTATAATAAAAGTAGACTAACTAGGCCATATGGTAATTATGTGAGTTTATATCTACTAGACTATTTACCCTCATATGATAATATACAATGTTAAAACATGGGTCATGGCCTATGCTACATAGTGCTAACTCCATCTCACAATCTGAGGCAACCTATTATTGAATGTATAGGGTAACCTATCTAGTTGATACATAGGTGACCTCTCATATATCTATGCACTCAAGAGTATAACTGGTCCCATCATCTTATTCCCTCTTAATAACATCACATACATATCATGCATGAGTAGGACCTAGATGATAGAACCAAAATCATAGAGCACTCCATGATCCAATATCGACTAGCACAAGACTATCATGTATAATAGTACCTTACCATCTAAATTATGACACAACACTCATGTTGTCATCACAAGTCCTACCACTACCTTCTATATTTCTATAATGGACACACATTATACATAAAACAAACTCACCTTCAATATAGGGTAGATCCTATCTGAGCCTATATCCCACTGAGCTAAGGCTCATCTAACATCCTCTGACTCTAGTGTATTAGTGATCACTAGTGTCCTACCTATTAAAATTCCAAGTAATGCATGGAAATCCTCTAGAGTAATATCCACCTCAATGGTGTCCCCCCTTAACTCCAATTAAAAAGTGTTGGTCAACCATTCCCATGCTCTTAGGAACATGACAATGAGATCAACACTCTAATGGATCCATCTCATCTCCATAATATTGCCAAACCCCAAGGTGACCAGTCGAGCTCTATCCACATCAACTAACCACTCTAATAGATATAGCAGCCATAATACATCCACTAGGCACCAAAATATTTATTATCTCTAAAACATATCAAAAAATAGAGGATGTATCATATTTTGACATCATCATAAATAAAATACATTCTCAAAAATTTACGAATTAACTAATTCATCATATTATTTAATTTAGTTTCTCATGTTTTATTATTTTTATACACAATCAACCTATTTGATACTAAATTAGCCCTTTCCCAGATTTAAACTATTACATCATCCCTCTGGTACACATTTGGACCCCTTTAGTAAATTGTATCAGCCACATATTACCTACTACATCAGCCATCTTCCCATTACAAACTATGTTATCCCACTGCTACACATTTGGCCACCATTAGCAATACTATGTCAACCCAGTACTATATAGTCAACCCCCTATTTCTTTCTCTCCTTACAAACTAAGTCGATATGTCGAATCTATTCTTTATTTGTAGTAACTTTTTGACCATTTACCATAAATGCTTTAGGCATTTATTGTTCTAATCTTTTCCTACCTAGTACCCTAGTCTACCTAAAACTTTCCTAAGGTTAGTTTTTGTTTCTAGATTTTACCTACAAGTCAATTTTCTATATTTAGCTTAATTTTAAATAAAATTGTTCAAAATTTTAATATTAATGCTTTCTTACCTATGTTACACTCGATGCAGCTACTATGTATTCTCCCCATTTTAACTATCATCTCCTCTTCATGGTCACTCTCTAGGCTCAAACTGGGTCTCTCAGAGCACTATTTTATTAGAATATTAAAAATAAAAAATGAATGATTTTTCACCCTATTTATATTTACTATTAAAAATTATTTGCTTATCAATTATTTACATCCAGATTCTTTTTGTGATCATATCTTTGTTTTTACTATCTATTTTTTTGAATCGTAAGATGTTCTATAATCTTAACATTGTAGAGAATATTTTCACATATCAGATGTATACTTTGCAAAAAAAATAAATTTTCACTCTTTTTTGCTAACTTTTATAGGTTTGTCTAATGTTCTCTACATTAGACACCTTCACATTTCTTTCACTTCATTTCTTATCTACAACACTAAGGTAAGTAAAGGTATGTCTTTCAATTATATCCTTTCATTTACCTTATTTGCTTCTTACTAAAATTTATTAAGCTTTATCATTATGTGTTGCTATGTTGTTTTCCTGAAGCACCATCCCATGTTACACCTATTGATATTTTTTATTGGTGTCAAAGTGTTTTCTATTCATTAAATAATATGGTCATTGATGTCAAGTAATTTTTGTGAGCAGCTATAGACTTCATTAGTCTTGTTATGGATTACATTAGGCTTGTTACATACTATATCAGGATTGTTATAGATTATATCAGGTTTACTATGGATTACATTAGGTTTTCTACATACTACATTAGGCTTGTTACAAACTATATTAGGCTTATATGGATTACATCAGGTTTACTTTGGATGGCATCAAGTTTGTTATATATTACATCAGGCTTACTATAGATGACATCAATCTTGTTATGGATTACATCAAGCTTCTTATAGACTACATCAGAGCTACTAAAAATTTCATCAAGACCACTATATACTTCATTAGGCTAATAATAAATGTATTCTAATGATTTCTAGGTATATACCAGCTTTATTTCAATCAAGTTCACCTATGTGAGTGAGATTTTATACAAGATAATGGGAATTATGTTTGTAAAAGAGAACAAATCATTAAGTAAGCTGACTATAGAGTTTTTTTTGGCTGATCTTCTGGATATTGTTAAGTACTAGCTTGTATATAGGTAATATCAAATTGTCCTTTTGAAGTGTGTAAAAATTTAGAGAATAATTATTTGATAAGGAGCAGAGTAGAGGTCCTTAAGGAACAGATGGCCAGAGAGGTGTGAGTATGAAATCATCAAATGAAACATACAAAATCTACTAAGAGAGATGATCAGATAAGGAAGAGAGGATAAAGTCTTTGAAAAATAACGAGTAGAGAGTAAAAAGAGCCTAATGTATCTATTTGATTGATAAGCCAAAAAGTAACAAAGTAATTGTGAGGTTGATAAGTAGAGAGGGAGAATAATTGTACCATAATTTATTGATATAAGCAACTAATAAAGGTGGATGATTTGAATCAACTAAGTTGGTGCTTGGCAAAGGGGGTTGAATCCTCCTATATATTGGTATCTACAAATCAGGGAGTTGGTGTTTCCTAGCAAGTGGGTGCTTACCAAATCTTTTTGTCAAGTTAGTGCTTGACTATTTGGGATTGGTGCTTCAAGCTAAGTGGGTGCTCATCAATATTTTTGACTCATTGCATATTTTTTTAGGACATGTAGTCTGTGTAGTGATCACTATGGTTTTTATTCCCTTTAAGGGTTTCCCACGTATATCATGTGTTATGTCTTTTTATTCTTTGTTGTGGTTTGATTACTCTATGGATTCTATATTGGTGTCTGAATAATATACTAAATAATTAGAATAAAGTTTTAAGAGATCACTAATTCACCCCCCCCCTCTCAGTGGTTGTGCTTCTAACATCACCTACATGATATGTGATGAGATTTGAGTGTCATATATGTATAACATAATATTTTCAAACTTTATCAATTACTGATGCTTTCTCTCTTATAGGATCCCATCAAGTCTTAATATATCTAAGTGCACACCTTAAAAAGTGCATTAAGAAAGGGTTGTGTAGACCATTGGTTCTTCACAAGATTATTATCACCTATACCACCACTTTATATCTACATAATCTTATCTTATACACTTCCATAAACCTTGACTCCTCTCTTACACACTCTTCTAAGGAATTCACCTCCTGACTTAGCCCCTTCCTAAGCCTAAAACCATTTTTTATTATTAATGGTATAAGTTAGACCAGCATATTTAAATGGATATATGATAAAAATGATTATATCAACACTGTCAATATAGTTAGGAGAATGTGAATTAGAAATGACTGTGTTGACCTGCTCAATATAGTGAGGATGATCTGAACTAAATATGATTATATCAGGATATCCAATACATTGATGTGTAATAGAGAGAGATTGTAAAATTGTATCAACACATTTTAGATCATGGCTTATGTAGTTTATTTTTGCAACAAGTGAATATGTAACTATATTACCATAATTTGGGTGAAGGCCAATGTAGTTGTAATTGATAATAAGATATTACAAATTGTTAATGGCATGGCTGATGTAGTTGTCTAAATCATGAAAGTGTTTCAAAAATGTATCAACATGGCTTATGTAGTTTTTAGTTACTAAAAATTAAGATAGAAATGTATTGGCATAACCGATGTAATTTTATAAAATAGTAACATAAGGAATAACTAAACCAACATGTCTTATGTAGTTATTTGAAAGAAAAAAATTAGGTAAAACTATATTGGCATAGCTAATGTAATTATTCACCAATTTAAATGTTTCTAAGAGGTTTGAATTTGAATTTAAACTTGGAGAGTAGGTTTAAATAGTGTTATAAGCTCTGGGGTCAATATCACCTATGATTTGTGTTATGTGAGGCATGTAAATTAAGTGTTGTTTATCCAAGGGTGGGTAAAATTTGGTAAAATCATCCTCATCTATACTTGAGTTAAAGTGAAGGTTACCAAAAATGGGAAAATTAAGGTAGGGATCTTCATCCATGGGAAATGATATGATAGATTTTGGTTGAGAGAAGCTACACCAAGAAGAGTTGTACTCAATAATGGGCATGAAAGAAACATAGGTGTGAAAAATGGGAAGATCTTACATAGGTGATCCATTCATGATCAAAACAAGGAGGTCCTTAATGGGAGTGTTGACCATACTATGATAATCATCAAGATATAAATAAAGGATTATAAGGGTTTCCTTTAGTATTAATGATGTAAGTGAGATTATGTTTTACATTTTAGAAAATGCAATTTTCTTCATGGAATGGAAACACATGAAATGACATGTTTAGAAAATATTTAAAAACCTAGAGATCTATAATAATTTCATGTTAAGGATAAAAATGGAAATGTAAAGACAATCCAACTAATGGTGGGATATGATTCACATCAGGTTCACCAAAATGTATACCTGGGATAGGAAAACCAATAATAGCCTTATTTATCTCTATAAAATAGGATATAAATAAATTCATAATAATATATATTGTGTATACTTAGATTAAAAAGTAAGGACCTAAAACAACCACAAACTTAGAAAAGGTTAATCCACACTAATGTCAAGAGGATAGGGTTCCAAATAATATGCCTATGATATAATATGTTGCTCTCACTAGGCCTCAAAATGTAACAAAGGGTTGTATAAAGTATGTAATAAGGATATTTTATGCATGTAATTGACGAACAAGAGTAACATAGATCCAAGATAATTATAACATACTAAATTAATAAGAAATTAAGTAGTACAATGGTTAACCAATGAGAAATATATGCAATCTAAGGTGAAAATGGAAATCCTAAGAATACCTATATATATGAAAGATTATTTAGTATAAGGAGGAGCATAATAAATAAAAAATAACATATATACACTATATAAATAAA
The DNA here is from genome assembly GCA_037957365.1 of Torreya grandis. Taxonomy (NCBI): domain Eukaryota; kingdom Viridiplantae; phylum Streptophyta; class Pinopsida; order Cupressales; family Taxaceae; genus Torreya; species Torreya grandis. The sequence goes on from JARHVA010002314.1 coordinate 461,133, forward strand.
TAAATAAATTATATCTACTAAGTAAAATAAATTAAAAAAAAAAGAATAGGGATAAATATACTTACCTTTAGGTGGACTTATTAGTGCATTAATATTCACCTTTTGCTCAAATGGAAATTTTCAAGAGATGTTTTAGGTTAAATACCTCAAATGGAAATAATAAGACCTATATATCCTTATTTTGGGTCTCTAAAGACTTGGACACCTCCTCCTATTGAGCTTCAAATACCTTAATAAGACTTGATCTCCAACAAGGGTAACTCCAATATAACACCTATGTATATAACTCCAATACCCAAAACAAACCCTAAACTCTAAGATGATGGTATCACCCAAGTTGATATAGTCTAAAAGATGTTAGTTGGCATAGAATTATATCATATAGGTAGATAAATTATAACTAATATAGACAAAACTAAATATTTTATTGGCTATGTAGGTATATTATAGGGAAATACATGTGTGAAATATATTATACTAGCCTATTTCATATATAGTAGGAATATAGGGTGGCTAGCAAGAATGGTAAAAATAGATGGAGAGATAATACATAAAGAGACTAATATGAGATTAGATTAATAGTAATGAAGTTATTAAATAATAATATGTAAACATATCTCATATTGTATCTTGATCCAACCCCACCCCATTCTTAATGTAGTCCTTAAGACATGAAATTAAGGAGATTGATGCACTCACAACCCTCTGCAATAGAAATTATCAGTAAAGTGATGAAGATTTAGAATATTTGGTTTTTATGCCAAGCAATCTGTTATCACCCTCAATTCTTAAGTCTAAGTTTTTTTAAGTTACAACCTTAGATGTAATGTGCAAGCACATAAAAGGTTTAATGAAAGGGTCAATAATTAAAAGTAAAGGTAAATCCCATTATGAATTTTGACTTTTGGTTGCATAATATTTGAAGTTTTGTGTAAGGATTCATATGGTGCATAGTTGTGCACAACCTTATAAAAATAAGTCATATTTAGAGAAAATCATAAGTGATCATGTGGTGTAACTATATAAGTGTGGAATAGGTGCATAATATAGAAACTATAGGGATATATTATGCAATTGTCATTTCACATGAGCAGAGGGTGGTGCAAAGAGTTTTTGCATGTATTATTTTGACATAGGGTGAATGATGGAATATTTAGTCTTGACGCACATCTAATGCAGAGCCATAAAATAATATAACCATATGTCGTAGACCCTAGACTAATTGCATGAGAAACAAGTAAGTGCAGAGGATGGTAGTTGCTTAAAGTAACTACTAGCATAACTATTCTAATAGGTAGTTAAGATTTTATGGAATAAATATTAATATGGGTTATATGTCATATGCATAATTAAAATATTTGGTACAACTCTGACATAGATATGTTGTGCATTCTTAATGAGAATTTTAGGTACACATAGGGGTATAAAAGGAAGTCACCTAGAATTTTGATGGCTATATTGGAGGGATAGTTGGCTTAGAATATAATCATAAATAAATATCTTATGGGATACTTTGTTATATTTTAGAGTAATATAAAGAGAAGAACCAAGGTTTGTATACTTGAGACTGTAGCTTGGAGATATAAGAGATGCCATTATTGTAATATAAACATTGAAAGTTATAGTTCAAACCAAACAAAGCATGTAACTTGTGCTTTAGAGAAAATTTATGTAATATTATTTTCACATTAATATAGATCTGAATTTGTGTTTCATCTATGTATTGAGAGTGAGTGAGACTATGTTCACTTAGTGTACATGGTCTAAGGCATACTTTAATTTTGACTCCTAATGGTGACTATATTTAATGGTATCAGAGCAAGGTTTTTACCCTTGTTGAGTTTGGATCAAGGTTACCTATGTAATATTATGATTAGATAACTTATAATAGTAGGATTCACATGAGAAGAGAGGTAAAGGTGCCACCTAGAAGTTTTTTGGGAGACATGATCTTACAACAAACATTTGTGTAAGACTCGATGAAGTATTGGACATGTTATGGATCATGCATATGAATTTATGTCATTCAAGAGGATATGTGCCATGGATTCAAACCAATATATGAACATAATGATGATGTAAAATAACAACATGTGGGAACTAGAGAGGATAAAGACACAGAGGTGTAAATGGATGTAGGTGAGGAAAGGCTCTTGAGAGTTATCTCATGGATTGGATGGGGAACCAAGATGGATGTGCCATATTTCTTATAGATTTTGAACATAGAATAGATAATTGGTTGGATAATTGATATAGAAGACTAATTTAAGTTTGATGATATTATCCACCCTTAATTTGTTAAGGTAGTGGATTCTAAGTTGAAGCATCATATGGCATTATGGTTGAAAGAAGTGAAAAATGAATGAAAACTTTATGGGACCAAATGGTTGAAAATATGAAAGGTACATTTTTATTTGGTGATTACCATATGGATTTGTTTAATAAACTAAAAAAAATGAGGTAGAAAGAACTAAGTGTCAAACAATACACTAAAGAGTTCTAAAAAATCACCATCAGATCATGCCATATTGAATTCAATAGAGAGAGGTTCAAAAAAAAATTAATTGGTTTAGGTTTTATATTTAGGAAGATATAAGAATGACTTAGATATAAATAGTAGAATAATCCTATCAGTTCACACTAAATACTAAAGAGAAGTTATTATGAAGGTAATAAGGTGGCATGTGAGGTAGAGGAAGGTTCACACATGGGAACAATAAGGTGGAATGTGAGGTTAATGGAGGTTCATACATGGGAAAATAGGAGGTAAAAATGGAATACCCTATAATAGATAAGAAGGAAACATCATTATGTGTAGTAATGCACATACACACAAACAAGGAGAAACATGTGAGGAGAAAGGATATGCACGAGTGAGTATATATTACACATCCATATAATGAGGAATATTTGGTAAAGTAAAGGGAATATGATTCCTAATAACATGCTTCAAATTTGGATATCCTAGTCATAGGGCATATAAAAGGCACAATGAGAAAGTAGTAAAAGGTCTGAAACTGGTGTGCATATTGTGCATAGAGATACATAGTTATTGGGACTAATAGTATTTGGAGGAACCAAATTATATAGAAAACTTGATGATAAATATGATATTTATAAATCCATCAAAGGAATATAAGGAACCAATGTAAAGGAAAATCCTTTTTTGGAATGGTTTTCAAGTCAAAAGGTAAGTGCCACAAATTAATTGTGAATAGTGTTGGCATGGATAATCTAGTCTCATATGAGATGGTGGAGAAATTGGGTATAAAAAATGTGGTGTGTCCAAACCCATATAGAGTGTCATGGATAAAAAAGGGCCATAAAGTTTTGGTGAATAGGAAATTCCTTATGAAATTATAGATAAGAGCATACCAAGATGAAGTATGGTGTGATGTGATATTGATGTACATGTGTCATGTCAATTTGGGGAGGCCTTAGTATTATGAAATAAATTTTATGTATTATGGAAGAGTAAACATTTACCACTTGGATAAGGATGTAAATAATTTCATGTTGAGTTTGTGAAAGGAAATGGAAGAAGGGGAGTGAAACAGTGTTTACACATGCATACTTATAGTGTTAGGAAAGTAGTTCCTAAGAGAAGTTGAAAATAAGGTAGGTTTTACATACATACCAAATCCCATAGAAGAGGAGTGCATATACACATAAATAAGGAAGATCTATTATGTGAAGTGTGGTAGCTATTAGAGGAGTTCATTGAAATTGTTTCAAGTGGTCTACCAAAAGAACTATCACTAATTAGAAGGATCATTCATAATATGTACCTAATTCCTTTGTAAATTTTACAAAATAAGGTTATCTACATGATGAATTCCGAAGAAAATTAAGAGGTACAAATACAAGTGTGCAAGTTTTTAGAGAGAGGGTTGATCAAGGAAAGTCTTATCCCATTTATAATACATGTAATATTAATGACAAATAAGGGAGGAAAATTGCACATGTGTATAGATTAAATATCCATAAATAATATCACAATAAAGTATATATTTTGATTAGTGTGAATGGATGACCTAATGGATTGTTTGAGTGGCACAATATATTTCTTCAAAATTTATCTAAAAGTTGGATATCAATATATTAGGATCAGGGGAGGTGATGAATGGAATACAACCTTTAAGATGAAGAAAGGACTATATGAGTGTCTAGTGATTCCATTTCGGTCATTCATGAGGATAATCAATGAAGTTCTGAAGCCATTTCTAGGGAAATATTTCATCATGTATTTAAATTATACTTTGATGTTCATCAAGATGAAGGAGGATACATAGTGTATATGTGTAATGTGTTGTATACGTTGCATAATGAGAAGTTAATAATAAATGTAAGGAATTGAAAATTCATGAAAGAAGAGCTCTTAGTGGTGTGGCCATCACTAAGGAACACATTTAAGGTGTGAATTATTCATATTTTAGAGAGTTTATGTAGGAAGTTCATCAATAACTTCTACATAATATGTGTAAAAATCATGGATGTGTTGAGAAGAGATCAAAATTCAATTGTTTGGATGTTATAATCCTAGCATAACTTCCAAGACTTTAGTAATAGGGTGATGGAATAACATGTGTTAGCACTACCATATCTCAATAAAGTGTTTGAAGTAGATTGTGATGTGACTGGTGTAATGATATGGTCAATTTTAAATAAATATGGGAGACCCATCACATAATTTAGTGAGAATTTTAATGATGCCAATAAGAAATAGTCGGTCGATAACTATGAGTTTTACGCTATTGTGTAAGTTCTAAAGAATTGAAGGCATTATATGCTACCAAAGGATTTTTTAATATACAAAAACCATCTAGTGCTATACATCATCAATCATTAATGGAATTTAAACAAAAGGGACATAAAGTGGGTAGATTTTATATAGAGATATGCATTTGTAGTGAAGTACAAAATTAAAAATTTAAATAACATTGAAGACACATTGAGTAGAAAAATGTTAATGTTGAATTAAATTCAAGTGGAAGTCACAAAATTTGATTCCATGAAGGATATTTATGTCAAATATAAATACTTTTATGATGAATGGGGGGTATTCACTAATCCTTTGAGTATGGATAGAATGTCATGGTTGGACTACCACATAAATGAAGGAATGTTATTCAATGGAGTGTAGTTGTGTATACCAAGAGGATAAATGAGTGAGAACTTGATAAAGGAGAAGCATAATGGAGGCCTAGTAGGTCAAACACATTTTTTTAATGAAAGGAAAAGAGAGATGTGATAAACATCACCAACTTAATTTTCATGGAGTTGGTGAGGTAGCATGATTTTTCACACAACATAGTATTTGATAGAGATACAAATTTTATGGAATAATTTTGGTTCAACATATCATCCACTTAAGTTCAACATATCATCCACATAGGGATATAAAATTGAGATAGTGAATAAGATCCTTGTAAATTTTATAAGTTATTTAGATAAAGATAAGCCCTAGTAGTGGGACATGGTGTTGGTGCAAGAATAATTCACATACAATAATTTGATGAATAAGATAAATATATGATAAACTTCTCAAGTGGTGAGAAGAATCAATACAAGGGGATTTTCAAATTTTATAAACACTATGAGACACATGAAAGGAGCACGTACTCATAATATTACATATATTATATATGCAAGATACATAAGGAGGTACAAAGAAGACTAAAGTAGAGTAGTATATAATAAAAGAAGTGTGAAAATGAGAAGTGTATAAATAATGAGTTTGAGGTAGGATATCTATTTTTATCACATTTACACAAGGAAAGGTTCTATAGAGTAATGTATTAAAAATCAAAGATGAAGAAGATAGGAACATATAAGGTCTTGCAAAAAAATTTAGTAAATGAATATGAGGTCAAATTACAAAAATAAATGGAAATACCACCCATATTCAATGTGACAAACTTGTATGAGTTCCATGATGTGAAAAAAATTAAGGGGCATATAAAATAGAAGTAAAAATATTTAACTTTAAGGTATAGATACTAAAGAAGAATAAGGAGAAGATAGGGTCCATATTAGACTCAAGAGTGGTTAATAAAATGAATTAAAATGAGTATAAGTAATATTTTTTTAAATGGAATAATGGATTAGTTGAAGACATTACATGGTTGGATCTCATAGGGATTGATCATTATGGCCATACTATCAAAATATTTACATTGTGATCAGGATCTCACATTTTTTTTAGTTATTAAGGGTATTTGATGTAAGATCATTCAAGGATCAAATAAATCTTGAAACACCAATGATGACTAAGTTTAATTTATTTCAAGTTTCAACTTGAGGTAGAATGTGAAATCATTAAAATTATTTAGGCAAAGGGTCAACACTCATAATTAAATGTAAATCCTAATTGTATAGTTGGACTTTTAGTTGCAAAAATTTTGAAGTTTTATGTAAGGATTCACATGGTGCATAATTACATGTAACCTCCTATTGAAAATACATTGTTAGGTCAGAGCATAAGTGAGTTATGGAATGAGTGTAAAATGGTGGTATGGGCACGTAATATAGTACCTATTGGCATAGATTGCACAAGTGTCATTGGACACAAGGAAAGGCTAACTTAAATTGATCAAACACACAAGATTTTGGCATGGGGTGAATAATGGATTATTCAATTTAAACCCACATCTATTTTAGAGAAATGAAATTATATATATATTTATCTTATTCCCTAGACCAATCACATAAGGAATAATAAAGTGTATAAGACACCAATTTGTAAAATAACTACTAAAAAAATTATTCTGGAAAGTAGTTAAGATTCTACAGTGTAAAACATTCATAGGGGTTACATGACCTATGTATAATTAAAATATTTGGTACAAGTATTTCACAAATACACTACACATTATTAATTAGAATTTCAATTATGTGTATGGCTATATAAGGAAGTGCATAGGAGTTTGATGAATATATAAGGAAGGTTGATTGGTTTAGAATATAATGATGAATAAATACCTCAAAGGAGAGTTTGTTATATTTTTTAAGAAGATAAATATCAATAAGAAAGTCATATAGCCTTGATATTATATCTTGGAGATCTAAAAAACTCCATTGTTGTAATACAACGCTTTCATGTTGCAACTTGAATTAATCATAACCTATAACTCTTTCCTCAGATACTATTTATGTAATATTGTTTTTACATTAATATAAACCTATATTTATATTTATTTATTGAGAGTGAGTGAGAGTGTGTTTACTTAGGCTATGTAATCTAAGGCATCCCTTCACTAGGACCACTAATTGCAACTACATCACATTCCAAAAACTCTTTTTAGTCATATGAAAAAATCATGAAATAGTTCAAGTATGGATAACAGAATTTATTTTTTACTTAATTATTCAGATATATAGTCATGTAGATAAATTCACCTAGAATATCCACCTCCATGATAATAAACTAAGTTGATCCTCTATGTAAAATTAAAAAAAAGGTAAGTCATGTATGTTAAGTTTCATATGTATAGTTGGTATGTTAGGGTTATAATTTCCTTTGAGGATTAGAAGTATTCATGTTTTTATTAATATAAAGTAAAATAATTATGATATTAACCATTTATTACTATAAAATATCAACTAATGAATATTTCACTTAAAAAAAATTATTTCTTACATATAATCCAAAAATAAAAGAAATACAAGTATAACCAAATCAGTGTTCATCTAAGAATATGGTTGTATTCCCTATGTTCATAATAAAATCATAATACCAATATATTTAAATTTTTTCTCACTAAAATAAGCCCTCTATTGGGAGACCTTACCACCCCCAACCATCAATCCGGTCATGTAGTATTCCCCCTAATAGAAGGAGAATGTTATAAAAGTGTGTGCAAGAAATGTGTGTGTGAGAGTGATTATATATATATATATATATATATATATATAGATATATATATATATATATATATAGATATATATATATATATATATATATATACATATATATATGTATATATATATATATATATGTATATATATATATATATGTATATATATATATATATCTGTATATATATATATATGTATATATATATATATATATGTGTATATATATATATATATGTATATATATATATATATATGTATATATATATATATATATATATGTATATATATATATATATATATATATCTATATATGTATATATATATGTATATATATATATATATATATATATATATGTATATATATATATATGTGTGTGTGTGTGTATATATATATATATATCCATCAAGCATTGAAAAAATTAAAGTTTTTAACATTAAGTAACAAAGGTATGGAAATAACAAACAACACAGTGATATAGTAACATAGTGATCTCACAATTGTCTAGGGTTTATACCCATCATTAATGGAAGACATCGATTGGATATATTCCAATTATATTTTAAATCCATCTATGAAATATGATAAAATCAATCATCCAATCTAATCAATGAGTATTTTATGTTAGATAAGGAAAATAACTAGGGTTTCTAATACAAAATCCTCATAAATAACTATATAAACATATCCAACCATAAATATGTATAAATCAATTAATAGAGAAATAAGCTAAGCCATGTGTGGTAGTAGGGATGATAGTGAGAATCACCTAGAGGAAAATAGGGAGGTGGAGGGATATGTAAGCACATCAACTGCTCTGGTATACCATCCATCTCTTTGTTTTTATTTCTTGATTCTCCATGCCACCCTATGTTTCAATATAACACTCATTTTTTTTCATTCTAAAACAACAATAAAAAAATTAAAATAATGAGGATAAGAAAATAATTAAAAAATCAAACTTAATTCTCTCCTTCAATACCTAATTTTATGCCTCAAAGTTTCCAAAAATGATGCTTTAGTGTTTTTTTCTTTTCTCCTTGTTTCCTTGTTGAGTGGGTGCCTTCCAAAATTTTTGAATTCATCAAATAATGAAGCCAAAAATTTCCTCATTTATTCCTTTGGTGCTCAAGCTCATAGATGAAGTGGAAGTATAAATTTAGCAAGTCTTCCACCATTCCACCATGCCCTAACCCTCTATTTTCTCCATGGTCTACATGAGGGAGAGATATTTTCTTTATTTTATTTTATATATTAAATTGTAATTACATTATTTCCATTCTCCCTTTTCTATTGAATCTAAATGAGCCATTACAAAAAAAATATATCAATTTTTATTTTTAATATTTTATAATCATCAATAATGCCAAATTCAAAAGGAATGACCACGTGGTGATATTTATCATCTTATATGCACTCAAATATATAATTTTTTGTAACATAAAAAATTATATTATCACATAAATGTTATTTCTAATGTTCATAATTTTATTCCAAAAACTTATTTTCTTCCTTCCAAGAATTTCCAATATCGTGCCTAAATTATGATATAGATTAAATCTTATTTTTCCACCTTAAATGACAAATGCTCACATTCAAATCTCTCTTCTTCTTAGTTTAATCACACATATATTCATCTCCAAAACAACTAATTAGAACCTATCAAAAACAAATTTCCTATAGGTATATGAAAAAAATGTAATAAATAAGTATACACAATATGGGTTTAAACATAATATGAAACAAATAACAAGTGTGATAAAAACTCTCTTTCTCTCTCATATAATATACCTAACATTTATGTTGATGTGGGTTTTATACACACACATATAATTTCTTATGAGGTTTCCTCTAACATTTTGAGATCTATGAACATAATCACTCTAAGGCACGAGTTGTAGGGTATTCAATTTTATAACAACCTGGTGGTGGAATAGTGGTTGAGCAACATAGAGTGTTTACCATGGGTGAGATGGCTATGAGTGAACCTAGATATAATTAGAGTGGGTGTAATTATGATGATTTCTAAATAATGTGGTAAATATTTTAAAATAAACTAAAAAAAGAGGGAAGAGTGAGGTATAAAATGAGGGTCTATGGAAAATATGAGGATAAAGCCTTTCAAGACTAGTATTTGAGCTCAATCGAGAAAAGGTATCTACACAAATATTTTTTGTAACATGATGTAGAATGAAAACACTCAAATATAGTTAAAGATTCAAAGGGAAAAATAACACATTATACTTAAACATGTAGAAATCAAAGGTTGCCTGATTGCCAAACTGATGTTGCACATCTACAAGAGGATTATGATAAGCATGTAAAATATTTTCAAATAAGCTATAGATAAAAATGAAAGACTATTTAAAATATATACCTCATATAAAATTTTAAGCAATAATATACTATAATTATGGAACATCCCAATAAATCCATAGAATTGGAGAAAAATAAATATTTGCACATCAAGACCGAGTCAAGCAAAACTTTGAATTTCCTATTAATCTTAATAGCAAAAAAAAATTCCTCCTTTTTTGACCAGGAGGTTACATGTAATTATAATCTTAGGATGGTAATTCCTCATCTCTTCAAACTTCATCTAATATTAAAATTCCAAAAATAGAACCTATAGTTCAAAACTCATGCAAGGATGCATGTTACAATGATAACAGTCAAAATATATTTTACAGCCCAAAATAAATTATGCATGTACAATAATATATGGGGAAAAAAGTCCCACTTTTACTAAAATAATGAAAAATACATAATTATTATAAAATTTTAATAATAACACCATGTTGTTACTTGAATTAGTTGATGAAGACACTATAGTTGTAACTATGGTGTAAACTGAGAGCTCTATAAAGTTGAGGGCACTAACTACCATTTTTACATGTTGAAAACCCAAACATTGCCTCCTTATCCTTTTTAAATTCACCTATTTCATATTTTATATTAAATTATTTATCTATGACATCAAAATTCAATAGTGAAGGCTTAAAAATCTCAATTGCTCTGGTCATTAACCTGTCTTTCTATACCTCCAAGATTGTAAACTCAACCACTAATGCTTCAGCCCTTTTCACTTTATCTTTAGAAAATCTCACCCACTTTAACACATATTCATTGGTATTAAGGTTGTTAAAATTGGGTCAATTCACAAGCTCCCATGTCTAGGTGATCAACTTGGTTACTCGCATGTATGCCAAAATTTGTATTGCTTTAGTATCATGATTTACAAAAAGATTAGATAGCTTATTCATTTATCTATGAAAATTTACAGAGGCATCCCTTTTTTCAATCACATAATTAAATCACCAATAATCATATATGTTGCTCATCAAATTAAGTTGATTAAAGGCACTAATCCTGGAACACTAGGTTAGGAAATTCAATCTCTTTTATTTTACCTTCATCTTATTCCACAATGTAATAATTTATGCTTTATGGGCCTCACTAGCTACCCTAGATACCCTAATATTGAGAAAGATATTTTACAACTTTTTAGCTTCACTTTGTACCTTAGTAATTACCTATTGAGGAGCATGTATAATATTCATTTTTTCCACCTCTTCAAGGCTTCTTTGGTGTTTTGGTGCATCTCTTTTATTTTTGACCAATTAGAATCAACAAAAGTATTAATATCCTCAATGTACTTGGTAGGTTCATTGGGGTTCCTTTTATGACTTTGGGCCAATAAAAACAAATTCTCTCTCTACTCAAATTATATCTCTCTCTTTGTCTTTGTATTTATAATTTTCATGTTTCTCACTCTCTGTATGGTCCCACTCTCTTTGTCAAACATTTTAGAAATTGTGGGAAACTCTGTCATAACTAGATTTTTCATTTCATCTTGTACATTTTTCATCTCTCTTACCCATTAAGGAATTATCATTTCACCTATTTCTTCTATTTAGGCAAGTTCTAAAGATGTAGAAGGCTAAGAGGTCATAAGAAGGGAGGTGGTCACTAAAAGAGATATGGTTGGAAATGAGGTGCTTATTTATATGAGTATTTAAGGATTATTTTGGCCTACCACTTTCCATAGAGATGCTTCTTTTATTGGTGTCATCTTAACCAATAAATTGGTCAACATTAGGGTTATTTCCATAGTCATGGTTATTTTTGGCAAACCCAGTAGTTGGGGCATAAGAAGCTCTAGTTGGGTTACCTTCTTTCTTAGAGTTGGTGGTTTATTAAAAATGGACACTGTAACCAAATTCTCAAAATGGAATTTTTTAGGAGTCCTTATTAATTTTTTTGTAGAAAGAATATAAAAAATCTATACTAGTGACAATGGAAGTGGAAGATGCAATAGTAGCCATTATTTTAGGCAAACTTAAAATTGTAATTTGTACACTAGGTAATGAAGAAATGATGGAATAAACTACCTCAAAAATATTCTGAGTTTGTTCTAGGGTGAGCCCTACCAAGGTGTCTCCTCCTTCCTATGCTCCTAGACTAAATTTTTTTTCTTTTTTCAGCTCAAATTTTTCATCATCTGGTTATGCTATTCATATCTCTCTCTCTTGGTCCTCTTATTCTGATAGATAACCAGCTAGAGACATTAATTTCTCTAGTTCCTCTTTTTTTTCTAGCTCCATGGTAAGCTCTGTAACTTTATCCTCTTCTTCAATAGCTTCTTTAATGATATGGAGGCCAAGAGATGGCCTATCTTCCAAATTTATACCTAGGGAAGGAGCATGGGAATACTTGTGTTTCCTCTAGTATGTGAAGGTAGGTGGAGTCGAGGGTTGATGAGATGGTAGAGGGGTTGTGAAAATAATTATGGTAGGATATGGAGCTAAAGTGAAATATGATTTTAAGAACTTTGGAAGGCTTACTAAAGTGAGGATATTTAGGATATCTAGGGGGTTGGAACTAAATTTAAATATGATTATCATAACTTTGGAAGGATTACTTGAGTGATTGAGGTGACAAGAGGCAAAGGAGTCATCATAAAATTTCTCTTGCTTTTACTAACAAGGTAACGGTTGGTTTCTCCATGGTTGTTTTTATCCCAAGACTTGTTCATATGTAGATGTGAAAGTGCAAGGAATATAAGGACCAAGAATTTCTCTCAAATTTTATTTCATGAGTTTGGGATTTGAATCCATTTGTATTCCATATTTATTTCCCTCTTCTTTTGTGGCTTCTACTTTTGGGGAAAGAGGTTGATCAAGTTATTGATAGCCTCATGGTGGAGATGGAGGCCATTGCTGACTCCATGCATTTTAAGATTCTTATTTTATGGCCTCTAGATTATATTACAAGGCATGTGCCAATATCATAAATATATTATTTCCTTCATATTTATCCATACTTGGGAGTCAAATGAGGCATTAAATAAAACTTGATCATGGTCATATATCTGGTGACCATAAGAAACATGAACTTTCTTCTTTTCTAAGATAGTTTTGAGGTACCCCCTTATCCTTTCACTAGGGTCCATTCCCTGAATGGTGCCAATTGTAAAGTGTAACTTGTCATAGGTTTACCATCTAAAATAAAATGTAACCTAGTCACATAATAGTGTTGCCTAATGTTAAAGGGCATTTTAAATTACTAGGCCAAATGTCTCTAGCCTAATTCCTCATCAATGCTATTGATAATTTGGTAAGCTATCTCTTATTATGCAATGTCATCAGGACCATGATGAGGTAATAATAAATGGGTAGTCTTTGTACCCTCTACTCAAATAATAGTTATATTTATGTACAACCAATAATTAACTTTTTTGGTGAGTGTCCTTGTTATGTTTTCAGATAGTCTAGGCATTGGGGTGCCCTACATAGCTTGGTATCTATGAGGGTATACCTCATTACTTATTCTTTTAATATCATTCTTATACCTGTGAATAAACATGAAGGAGAAATATTTTCTAGCCCTATTATCCAAATACTTAGTTGATGGCTACCATTCTCATCCATGGGGATTGTATTTAGTAGCCATTACAACACTAGTAAATAGGACATCATGTAGGAATTTCCATATTTAGGCCTCTTTTCAAAGTAGAGTATCTATGCTTTCAGCCTTCCACTTATAATTTATCCCAAGGCTACCAATTTATTAGTAGTTAACATGTCCAATAGAGGCACCCATTCAACCTATACATAAGTAATATTTATGAACCCATACAATCTATTCAATAGTGCCATAATGACAATTTTAGGTCTAAACTTAATAATGCAAGTGGTGAAAATTATGTCCTTAGTATTTAACCTTTGGCTTGTTACAAGACATTTTTTTGGCTTCCCATCCATAGTAGTATGCTCAATCCACACATTGGAAAAAACTTGATTGTAGGTAATTTCAAAGTAGGGAAGCCTAAAGTACCTTTCAAATGCCCTCCCTAAGATGTAGATAGAGGTAGTCAGGACTTTATTCACATACACGATATCACCTACATTAGTTCTATTAATGAACAAAACCTTTAAGAGGTTAATGCATGGAATGACCTCTAGTTTGGTCACATCCTAGTGGAGGCTCTATTCCTTAACTAAGAGTAAATCATATATGTATTTCTTGGCTTCTAGGGAGAGTTCATCCTCTGTGAAGTAGGATTGAATTGACTTGACTTCTTCCTAGAGTGCCAAATAATGAGGGAACTTGAAATTCAAAGTGTTCTTCTCAAATACTTTGTCTCTATATTTTATTGATCCTAAAAATGATAATGGGTATGGGATTGAGGTCTTACCCTATTTTGATGAAGAATCCATTTTTCTCATTTAGTCATTGCAACTCTTGTGAGGTTTTAGACTAGTTAATTTAGGTCTTGGTGATTGAATAAATATAGGTCTCATTAGATGCTTAAGAAGTTCAAGAATGCAATCATTTAATGAATACATAAATAGCAAAGTGAATCTAATATTCATAGATTTCATATATATATTACTCGCAATACTATGTATTGAGTGTATTTGTGCACCTTAAATGATGATAATAAATTCTCATCTTTAATGCATGTTTTGATTTGAGTATGCTAGTCAGATTTGGTAGGTACCCCTTATTTTCCAAGTGGTGGTCTTTCATTAATTATTCATGTCTATTCATTTCTTTAAGACAATTATCATCCATTTGCTAACTTATTTCTTTACCATGTTGTCAAACATTCTCTTTTATGTTTTTTCCATACTTTCTCTGGATAGTACCATGTATCATGCTCTTGTTAACTTGACATTGTTGAATTAAGTTATTGTGTTTAGGGTGTCGAATATCAGTGAGTTAACATGATTAAACCATTTATCATTATCTTAAAACACAAGAAATATGAAAGCTCAGTTCATTAGATTGGTATTCCTTTCAGTGAATAACTTTCTATGGTCATAGGCTAACATGATCAAGATATGTGGAGTGATATCATAATCCCAAAGACTCAGGAACTCAAAACATTAGGTTAGAAACCAAAATACTACTTAACCTCTTGACTAAGAAGATTACTGCAAATATGCCAAGTATAAGTTACTCAAAACCCCAAAAGCTCTAAATCTAGGGACATTAGGATGTAGACCACAGAACCAGTTAACATTCCCATAGTAATGACTTAATGTGATCAAGACATGTGGAGTGATCTCCAAGTCTTAAAGACTCCAGAACTTAAAATCTTGGAGGCTCATGGGAACATGAAACTATTAAGTTTACCAATAAATATTTAAAGTTAGCATGTCTTTGTTTTAGCATGATTTTCCATGTGGCCTATTTACAAAGATTGAGAAACTCGAGTAGCTCAAAATACTTAAACTTTTGTAATCATCCAAAATTATGAATGACACGAGGGTGACACATGTCACAACAACATGAAATATTTATTATGGGCCCGATTGGAAGAAATAAATGGTATTTGGCTTTTAATCATGTGATCAACATATACATACTAGGACATAGAAAGATTAGATATGTTAGTTTGCAAATCACATTAAAGTAAAAATTATGTAAAATCCAAGGTTCAAAATGACTTAAGATACTAGTTTAAGCTTAGATTGTTACAACTTTTATTTGGGAAATGTTCTATTTTCTATAAATAACCCTTATGACAAATTCATGATATCCTAGACATAGATCTTTAGGCTCATAGTTACCTAGGTGAGGTTTTTTTTAAATTGGTCCCTATTTTTAAAACTATAAAAATGGGGTATGTGTTAGGGCACAACAAATGGTGACTCAAGGGGAAAATATTCCTAAGTACTTTGAGAACTCATAATTTCATAAATATATTATGATATAACTCAAATTTTAATAAAGAAATAAAAAGAAATCCAACTTATACAACAAACTCTTACTTCCTAATGTAACATACTAACCTTCCTAGTCTTTGGATGAGAGTGTGATCTAGTGAAATTAATTTTACTTAGTCATGTATATTTTGATAAAGACCCAAATAGACATCGTAGGTTTATTTTTTACTTTTGACTTTACAACCAATCAAAAATAAATTATAGGCATTGCTTTACTACCAGTCAGGCATCCATAACCTAGATATAGATACCTCTAGTTTCACTTGAAACCTTGCTTTACTTCTAGCTTGGAATTCATATCCTTGATAGAGTTTACTTGAATCACCTATCCTCTATCAATTTTTTTCTTTAAAGCATAGATAGAAGAAGTTTGAGAACCACCTTTGGCTAGATGTATCAAAAACTATTTGTCAATATGTCCCTATTAGTGTATATCTAACCCATGTTTATCATCTTCTATCCAAGTTTGAACATATGATAGTACAGTGCATCTTTGGAAATAGGAAGCTTTTCTATAATTTTCATGAGTATATTAGAGAAAGTGCCAAAAACTGAGTAGGTCTATTCAATATAAATAAAACTAAAATTTAGTCACAATACATACCTCAACTCCAAAAAGTCTATAACTATTAGAATAAATTCTCATGAGTACCAATAGCACTCCCTTTTAGTATCATCCCCTTTATTTTGGAAATTCCTTTTCAATTCATTTTGGGAAATTGTTTGAGATAATTATGCAACTTAAGAAACTAAACTAGAAAGTATACAACTAAGCTATCAAAAGCAATGAAACTACTCTAAAAGAAAACAAGTGCAAAAAGTATGAAATTTAATATATAAAGAAAGAAATATAAACTATAAAACAATAAATATAATATATAAAACAATAAATCTAATCTATAAAGTAAGAAATATAATTTATAAAGCAATAAATCAAATCTACTCTTATTCTAAATTTGTAGTTCACTCTAACGCATTTCCAGTTAGAGCAGCCATGAAGTAATGCTTCAAAAACTATCCATTGATTGGAAAGGTAAGATCATTACCTTAGAGTTCTTTTAACCTAAAGGTATTGTTTCTTAGGATTTTAGATACTTGATATGGTCCAATCCACAATGGATTGAAATTGTCATTCTACCCTTTCTTTTCATGTGCTTTGTTGTAGAGGAGCACTAGCTTTCAAATCCTAAAAGATTTGATCTTAGATCTTTTGTCAAACAAGTGTTTGACAATATCTTGATGTTTGTTGAGACTGTGTAGTGCTTCAATTCTTATATCTTCTAATTGGACTATCTCAATTAGTTTGGAAGTTATTCTCTCAATCTTTGCCCATATAATCTTTCATGAATTGGTAAGTCAGTAGCTTGAGAGTGATGGGGAAGATTGGTTGTCATCCATACACTAATAGAAAAGGTGAAGCCTTGAGAGATTCTTTATGCCTTATTCAATCTAACCATAGTGTATATTTCAATAAGAGATGGCATTCTCTCATTTTATTCTATAGAGGTTTGCTTATGGCATCCATTAGATTCTTATTGGCTAATTTAGCCATACCATTTCTTTGTGGGTAATGGTTTGAAGATAACTTGAGGGTGATCTAATTTTTATAGGCCCATTATATGAATTCAATAGATTGGAATGATGTATCATTATCACAAACCAATGAAATGGGTGTGCCAAATCAGGTGACTATATTCCCTTCTAATAAATTGATGACATTTATAGCTCATGAATTTTTGGTAGCAATAACCTCTATCCACCTAGTACAATAATCAATAGATGTGAGGATGAACTTGTGTTGTATTAAAGAATTTAGACTTACCCCAATAAAGTTCAGCCCCATTGATCAAAAATGCATCCTTAAATGACTAAATGTAAAGGTATAGTAGCATTCACTTCTCTCTTTGTAAACACCCAAAACTCATGGTAGATTCTAACATTGTTATGGGTGTATTTGAATATTATAGACTAGTAGTAATCCATCCTTATAATCTTATGAATTGTAGTATTGCTAGAGGGGTGCCCGCTACGAACCTTCTAATGTAGGTTATCTAGGATGTCCTTAGCTTCTTCTTTCAAAATGCATCTTAGGTAGATGCTTTCATAGATTTTTTATAAAGGACCCATTTATTGATCATGAAGTGAGTTTATTTTAGCTAAAGGCTCACTTTTTCTTGTTTCTCCACTTTGGAGGGCATGTCCCTATAAGAAAGTAATGAATGATATGTGAGTACCACTCTCCTCCTATCACCTGGGCTTTATTTATTTATTTGATATAGATGAATGGGTTAGTTTCAGTCATCATTTAGATGAGACCCTAACCTCTTACCATTTTATCTAGTCTAATTTTAGGGGCAAACTCTTGAATTTTGGCCATCCATTTCCCTCTCCTTTCTCCTAGCTTATTATGGCTGAGTGTGAGTTTGATGACTGTGTCAGGGACAATGGAATATTTCTTATTTCATGGAATATAATGTCTAAATTTTTTAATATCCTTAATCAAGGCATATATTTGATTATCAATCGCGGAGTGTTTTAGTTCTCAATCCTTTAATTTTGTACTCATGAAGGTGATGGGATGATCATTGACTTCTACCTTTTGTGTCAATAACATAGTAATGGTGTGTTCTAAAGTGAATGAATAAATATAGGAATATTTACTAAAATTTAGGCTAATCAAGATTTAGACTTGAGCAATCATCATTTTAATATCTTGGAAAGACTTCTTGGCTTATGTCATCTACACTATCTTGGCATCCTACTTTAGCATGGCATTTAATGGCTTGATGATCTCTATGAAACCATAAATAAAATTTCTCACAAAGTATATCTTGCAAAAAAAAAATTAGATATTTCTTTTTATTGGATATACTTAGATTTGGGATGGCCTAGATGTAGTCTAGGTTGATGGAGATCCCTTCTTTTTTGATTATATGGCATAATAGATTTCATTTAATCACCATAAAAATGCCTTTCTTAGGGTTCACATAAACTCCATACCTCCTACACCTATCTAGTACTTTATATAGGTGGATTACATGGCCATCCCTATTCTTGGAAAATATTATAAGGTCATCCATGTAGATGATGATACACTTCCCCACCAATCCTTGAAAGGCAATATCCATTATTCTTTGTAAATTGGCCCCTATGTTGATTAGGTTGAAAAAAATCATTTTATATGTAAAGGTCCCTTGATTTGGTGGTGAAAGTAGTCTTCATCATATCTTATACCTTAACCAATACCTGGTTATATCTTAAAAATCCATCTAAGAAAAACATCATTTATGAGCCATTCACCATCTATATTACCTCATCCATAAAATATAGAGGATAATTATCCTTTTCTAAGGCTTTGTTAAAGTTATTTAAACACACATACACTCTAATTTATCCATTATTTTTCCTAATCAATACCACATTAGCTACCCAAGTTGAGTGCCTAATTAGGAAAAAATTCTTAACATCTAGGAGCTTTTATACCTCAATCTCTATGAGAGGCTTTAGGACTCGATTTATTGGTCTTTGCCTCTACCTAAACATCTTGTGTTCTTGTCTTAAAGGGATGGTGTGGGTAATGACCCTGGAATCAAAGATGTTCATATCATCATATGTCTAAGCAATGACATCCTTTTAGTCTATAAGTAATCCATTTATCTTGTGTTTTTCACTTTCATTATAGTTTAGACCTATATTCACCACTTAGGGAACCTGGTTAGCCCCCAAATTTTCCTTGGTGAAGTTGGACTCAGTTGCCTTTAGTTATTTCCACTTCTGGACTTGAGGTTCGATGTCAAAATCTCATTCCAAGGAAACCATGTCCAAGTTAATTTAATTTTCTTTCATCTATATAACACCTTCCTTACCCATATCTTTAGTTTACATAGGCTAGATATTTATTTCATCTATTATCTAGGCCTCAAAAGCTCTTAAATTGTTCAATAATTTTATGATTTATTGATCATCATCAAACTCCATGAAGTTGTCCACATCATGAGGATTAGAAGGGCATGGGAACAACTCCACTAAAAATCTATACATTTTTTATTCTTGAAGTGGTTTAATAATGGTGGCAGAGGCTCCCAATGAATCAATTGTTTAATTATTTTCTCTTGGGATGGATTTGATGTTTAATGCTTTAAAGGATTCAATAAAGTCCCAAGCTTGGTGCTTGTAATTCATTGCTACATATTTTTGATCTGGTTCACACCTAGCTCTGAATCATTGAACATTAGTAGTTGTTTAGCATTTTTCTTCAAAGTGAATTATAATCCTAAGATCAAGGCTTCATATTTGGCTTAGTTATTGGTGTAAGGGAAATACAACCTATAAGCAATTAGGTGATACTTACCTTATAGGTTCAATAGGACCATGCCTATGCTAGAACCTTGCTTTGAATGAGATCCATTAAAGTGTAGAGACCACAATTAATAAGGACTTCAAATTCTTGTTCATGCAATCATTGTTTGATGGTGAAAATGTAAACACCAACGTGTGTTGACACAAAGTTAACTTTCTCATTCTTAGTGTTGTATTCAATGATAAATTACTTCATTTTGGACTCTATGTCTACCATGATTTGGTTTGGTACCCCCTTCTAAGGTATCCACATGTGGGAAAACTTTATGGCTATGTACCCATTTAATGTCTTTGACCAAACTCTATTTTAAAATAATTTGTATGCTTATAAGATGTCATTAGTTTGTTGCACATGTGGATCTAATACAAGTTGTATGTGTATATTTTCCAATTCTCTAACACATGGGACTAATGATTTATCTAACTATAATACCACTATTTTTTACTTATTAAGAGTCAAACCCAACTTCTAACAAATAGCCATAGGCATCACATTGGTTGATGCCCTAGAATAAACTAGGTAGTTATGTACATTTTTTTCAAACATTTGAACTATCAGTAAGAATGACAGTACCTTTGGTTTATCCTATTAAGGCCTTGAGCAGTATCTCCCTTTATTTAATGATATAAGCTATCTCATGAAGATTGGTATTGGATTTAATCTTTTTAATGTCTTCAAAAATATTATATCCTCCTTTTCCCTGATGCTCAAATCTTTATGGTTGATCCTTATAATTAGGAGGAGGTTGATTATCCCTCCTAGGTGGAGGTGGACTATATCTTTATGGTAATGACATATTTTTATTAGCATTTAAATCAAGAATAGTAGTGGCACTATTATTGGTAGGTGTTGAATAAGTCATAGGTTTCTTGTTTCTCAAGTTATAATTATTCCTAAACTATTGGTACTTATGGAAAGCATGAATCTCATATATTTTATCCTTTGGTTCATTTTCATCTTCCCATAAGAAGGGGAATTCATAAATGTCAAGTATCATAGTTGTTTTAGGGTTTCCTGAAGAATGGATGAAGATGGATCTTGTTGACTAGCATAACTTTCCTACCTTTCAGTTTCTTGATGGAACATATCAAAAGTAGTGCATAATTTAATACAATCCATTTCCCCATGTTGCATGGTTTTATGGACCCAATATGAATTTAAAATAGTTATGTCCATAATATTTATCTTTGACATCCTATTATAAGGAACCTAATGTTCTTGATTATTCCTAACCCTATTGAAAGGCCTATTGTACTTTTGGAACCCATAACCCTGATGGTTTTGATTAGATTTTATATGTAATCAAAAATGCATCATGTCTATAAATCAATCTTAACTCAGAGAAGATAGATCATAATTACACTTCTGATTGGGGATACATTAGATAATTGGGAACATGACCAATATGGGGATCTATTATACCCAATTAGGGGATCTCTTACCACAATAAAACATGTTATAGAGGGTTCAAAAGCCTTTGATCAAGCATAAACATGCAATAATCCTAATTAAGCCCTATGTTTTATATTCACTAAACTAATAAAAAGTAAAGTAAAAGTCTAATGTAGTGCTCACCAAAGATTTTGGCATAAAGTGGGGGTAATAAATAGAAAAATTAAATGTGTATAAGAGATAGATACTCACATCAATGTATACAAAATCTTGATGCATGGAAGATAAGTACAAATTCATATCTATCTACTCTTACAAAGAAGGAATGAAGTTAGGAATATTTTTGAATATGAACCCGTCGAGCCTCAATCTCTCCCTTAGCCAAGGTGTATTGTAAGAAGATGTTGTGGTATGTAACGATGACAAGGATAAATCAGCTCTAGGCTATACAACCTATCAATGCATCCAAAAAACTTCTCCACAAGACAAGATCTGTATCTTCAAAGAAAGTATGAAACCCTAAGCTTGTTCCTCAAGTATAATGGTGGATAAAGATATGTGAAATAGCTATTAATTCTTCTTCTATTCTCTAAATAATGGTGAAATTATCTTTTATATATATGCAAATTTAACCCTAAGCCCTTTTGAAAGTTTCATTCAATAGGGTTGACCCATTTGACCTAGTACAGTTATGGAAAAAAATCCACTAGGTCACGGGCTAGATTAGTGAAGAGCCGACCTAGACCCTAAATGAATTATACCAAAAATAATATAGGGTTGACCTAATCAACCTAGTAGAGTGAACATTTGAAAGGGGCTTAAGGTTAAGTAAAGGCTAATGAAGGTGGAAAATGACTGGAGGTGGGTCAAAATAGGAGGCAAAGTTTAGGGAAATGGTTTTCAAGAGATAAGTTTTTAGATAACAAGTGGTAAAAAGGACAACAATCTTGTAAATCACTAATGGTCTTCCCACCCCTTTCCCAGTGCACCCCTTAGGGTGTGCACTTAAAGAGATTGAGATTTAATGGGTTTCTGCAAGATAGAGAGTGTTAGTAAGTGATAAAAGTTTGAAAATATTATGTGTAAACATATTCCACAATCGAATCTCATCACATGTCATATGAGTGCAACATCAAATGGTGCTTCAAGAATAGAACATGATAACACATAACATTGATGTTATTTAAGATATAGTAAGGAGCAAATAAGATAAATGAAAGGACTAAATTGAAAAATGCATATCATTACTTACCTTAGTGTTGTAGATAAATAAGTAGATTGGAAGAGATGTGAAGGCATCCAAATATAATGAACATTAGGTGAAACTGTAGAAATTAATGCAAAAAATAACAAAAAAAAATGATTTTTTTTAGAATATAGGCATATATTAGTTAGAATATCATATGAGAAGCTGGGGAGATACTAATAGGTGACATTTAGATAGGTAATAATAGATGTTTTGAAATTTGCTTAAGTTATTTGATTTAAATTATAGATAGATAGATTTCAAGATATATCAGTGATCTAATATCTATTTGGTTAGAATTTTATAGATCCTATGGAGGAGGAGACCAGATGGGGATCTTAGGTGATGGGATCACTCCATGAGATCTTTGATGAGGTGCTGACACCATATGACTTTTGGCATTGGAATATCTTATGATAGTGTCTACCCTATGGAGTTGATTCAGACTAATAAGAGAGGCTACAAGGTAAGTACGAGTACACAAAGAAGAGCCACATCCATTAGTAGGGGTGGGATTGTTAAAGGCATAGGCATAGTAAGCCTTGGCTCAAGAGAGAGCCACACATATGGCCACCATGACCCAACTAGCATAGGTATAGGCCTAGGTGGCCAACCTATAAGGACAGGTGACAAGTCTGAGATCTCAGATAACCTCTTTACAACATACTATTCAAATGGGACTATCTAAGGCATAAATGGGCAGCATGGTTAGGTCATGAGATATATAGGATATATCCTAGCCATAGAGCTATAATGATGTATTTTTGTATTTTTTATCAAAAATACATTATATATATAGATATTTCATTTTGGTAGTTGGATGTTGATCTGGTTTGTTTGTATTATAGTTATGGTTGTGGATGTTTGGATATATTTATTTCTACCACATGTATTTATATTTTTTTGTATATACTATAGGAAATATATGAGTTGTGGTTTATTTTATAGCATTATGTAGGACACATGCATGGTTAAAAAGAAACATGCAAAAAAGATTTTGGCTAAGTATAATCAATCAGTAATCAAAAATGTACTACACACTATTTCATGTTGGGAAATGTGTAATAACAAGAAAATGACTAAGTATAAGAAACTAAAGAGTGGTAAACAAGATGGAAAAAAATATTTTTAAACCATGAAAAAGAGCTTTTGGCAACAAATTAAAATAAGTAAAATCACATTAAATCATGTTGAGAAGTATGAAAATAATCAAATAAAATTGAAATCACATAAAAGAGCAATGGTATAAAAATAAATCAATTAAGTCAATCAATCATACTAAATCATGTTGGGAAGTATAAAAGCAAAACAAAATTGGCAAAATTGGTCTTAAATTTATCACACTAATTCAAGCTGGGAAGTATGAAATATTCAAGAAATAGATGGATTCTTACATGCAATCAAAAAATAAGAAGATAAAGGTGAAAGAGTAATGAAGTAAGAACCAAACATACTAAATCAAGTTGGAAAGCATGTCAATGATGTGTAACCTCATGATCAATCAAAAATTATCTCATATTTGACACATTTAATTTTTTTGTAACTTGGATTATTTGAAAATTTTGTAAGGAAGGCCAGGTCCTATCCATGGTCTTACACTATAACTCACAAAGGGAACATCAATGAGGTGGAATAAATGTGAAAAACTAGTAAAAGAGGATGTTGGTAATAGGAATGTGAAAATGATGGTAATTTATGATGAAAGTCAGGTCCTATCCATGGTCTTACAATGCAACTCACAAATGGAATCCCTAGGGGAGTAATCAGTGAATAAAACAATATGTCTCAAGAGTAAATATGAGGATTACATGGAATGTAAAAATCAAAACATAGGAATCTTATGGGAAGACATTAGGAGACATAAGGCATACTAAGAACATGAAAAGACACTAAGTGACTATGACCATAAATGTATAGAGGAAACCTATTCGATATAGACACAAAGCTATGTATGAAAATAATCATGCTACTAAGATCAAATCATGAAGGTATATTGGTTCAAGAAAATTAAAATGGAAATACCTTCCCATGATGTGTTCCCCATTCCTTAGGACCCCTTATAGAGTCATCAATCTACTATGAAGATTGGGTACTTGCATGAGAAAGTAGGTGGCACTAAAATATCTTTGTATTCTCCATTTCTAAGCTAATGGCCTACCGCACCCCAATGGATGTAGGCTCTATTATGAGTCTAACTATGGAGTTTGATATTTGACTAGAATAAGGACATGTGCTTGGAATCATGTCTTTTAGTATCATTTGACTTTTAACAATTTTGAATGTTGCCTTTTTGGATCATTTCCTTTTATTAAATGATTTGGATTTTGAATATTTTGATGGATTTTTTAAGATTCTTCCTCCATAAAGACTTGGAATGACCAGTCATGAGAGATAAAGTGATATACATAAATGATCTTTAGGCTTTGCCTAAAGGAAGCTAAGTGACTAAAGACAAGACTGACTTGCACACTTAGGATTAACAATGAACTAACATGTTATCTCAAGTCTCAACCATGTATATGCTTAGTTTGAAAAAAGGAATGGAGGGGAATACAAGGAGATCCAAAGTGGACTGGTAATAAGAGATTATAATGAAAATGAATTATTTGATAACTGATCACATGGTATATAAGGAATGACTAAAAGGAACAAGGTTTGTATAATCAAGTCACAATAATAATTATCCATGTTTATAGAGATAAGAAAGAAAAAAATCATAAAAATAGAATAAGGGAATCATAAGAAAGAAACACAAGAATAAAAAGAAGGCAATGATAAAGAATAAATCCATAAGCAAACATAAATGATAGTATAATTAATATAGAGTACAAAATTAGAAAACACCATGTAAAATAAGAATATGACATAATGTCAAAATAGATAAATATAACATTGGATCACAAGTCTAATAAAAAGGAAAATGTAAGAACACCATGTTTATGCTCATAAGTACTGATAGATTTCCCCACACACATTATCTAGAACATCTGATAAATATATATGAAGTTGAATGTGAATTGTAGCTAATGTCTTATCTATCTACAATAAAAATTGGGAGAATACTTAGCATATAATCTCCTCAATAGAAAAGGTAGTAATTTTTGATGGATCATGTTAGGGAGGGATATCAAGGAAGGGATGTTCAGAATAATGCATGGGAATGGACTCTATAAGAGATGAAGGAATCACTAGTGGGGAAAGATCCACATGTGAGGGACTCATACGTGGAGAAGGATCCATAAGTGAGGGAAGTTCCATAGGTGAAGGATTCATGGGTGGAAGAATAGGAGGTGAATAAGGGGCCATAGGAGGAAATGGAACCATGGGAGGTGGAACCATGGGAGAAGAAGAAAGAGCCTTCTTATGGGAATGATCTATGGGATGAATGGTATAAGATGTGGAAATAGTTAAAATATGACCTTTAATATGTTGTTGAAGGATGAGGCAATGATCAATGTGATGGGTTCTACATTGGTTCTAGAGATAATATACTTCTCCATACTTAGGAATATACTTAGGTATTATCTTCAGGGGAGGTATAGTATTTTCTGAGAATTAAGGGGTAGAAGGATGCAAAGTGTCAATATATTGTCACAGCTTATGATAATGCATGGATGAATGGTTATCTATGCCATGGAAGCAACATATACTCCTGTGAGTAGGCTTAGTAGAGGAACTCATAGGAGGAGATGTAACAAAAGTGGAAGGAGTTTGGGAAGGCTCATCAACCCATTTAGTGGGTAAAGGAGGCATCTATGATAAAGGAAGCAAACCATCACTCATAGAAGGTGATGATGGTAAAGGTAATGGACTAGGCTCAATGGAAAGAGTGATATGATCAAAAGCAAGAATAGACTCAGCTAAAGTGGGAGTAGGTATGGGATTTGAATTGGGCTCAATTTAAGGAGGGGTGGGGTCTATTGAAGGATGAAGAAGAGTTTCATGTATCTCAAGGATAAGCAGGCTATAGGGGTCATAATACCTAGCAAAGCAATAGGTCCCAGTCATAGCATGATATATAAGCATACTCCTATGAGGTTACTCAAATATTGGAGGTGTTCACACCATCTGTAACCTATGATAAAGAGAAAAAATGATAAAATTAGGAATTATATATGATGGAATATATGAATATATATGGAAAGATGAAGCAAAGAGGAATGATAATGGATAATCTTAGTCTCATGGGCCTGAACAAGACCACCTAAGAATGGATTGTATAAGGTATAACCATCATCGTAATCAGGTGTATGAAGATCAATGATGTAGATAGGTATGACATTTTCATTTGATGAAGTGTGATGAATGGAATGTTGAGTCTTAGTTAAGATAATAGTGATATCATCACAAGGAGGTTAACGAGAATGGGGCTAAAAAAAATGGGAAGCTAAGAGATGAGATGAGGTGAGAGATCAGAAGTTTTAATCTTGAGATTGATATCATCAGGCTCATCATCATCAAAATCTAGGAGGTTAGGGGGAATGTTCCCAATGAGTTTGGGATGACCTTTGTAACCTCAAGTGTAATTGATGGGAAAGTTAAATCATTTAGACTCATCAAACGGAACATTAGGTAATGGTTCAAGGGTAGTAATCTTGAATACACACCAATCTTGGAATTATTCAAAAATCCAAGGATTGGCATCATCCTAAATCCTATAAATGGCTCCATTATGAGAGAATTTAATGTATTAGCAAGCAAAAGAAGCAATTGATCCCATATTATGAGTCTATGGCCTATCAATCAA
Source organism: Torreya grandis (assembly GCA_037957365.1). Lineage (NCBI taxonomy): Eukaryota > Viridiplantae > Streptophyta > Pinopsida > Cupressales > Taxaceae > Torreya > Torreya grandis. The sequence goes on from JARHVA010002314.1 coordinate 488,967, forward strand.
GATATTGTAAGATAGAGGAAATTTAAATATCATCACCTTCACATAAATGGTGATAGGTGGGATAATAATGGGGAGCCACACACAACCTAAAGGAGGCATTTACCTTTGATCATATCTTTGACATGTGTTGCATGTGGATTTGAGATTAAATTTAGAATATCCAAGGGTTTTGATAAAATCAAGAGAGGCAACACAAGTGCTATAACCCTCATCAATCAAGGTATGTTTTACTTGGATATCACTAATTTTTATGTATTGAAAATAGGAGGATTATCCAAATGAAGCATAATATAATCAAGGATCATGAAAATGATAGGAAATTTTAGGGAAAGAGAAATGTCCATTGTTTCATCAACATGGATGGACATCTCTTTGCATTGTTGTAATATGTTATCTTCAGATCTAGATAAAGTTGCTTTGTGTCTTGCTAGGGGAGGATGAGGGATGTTCATTTCAAATAAAAGGTTAAGTAAGATGGTTTTTATGATGTGAATAAGTCCTCATAAGCACAAGAAATGGAATATGGGATGGGATATTAGTTATTTTCATGATAAGATCCCATTCATCATAACCCATAAGAAGATTTTGAGAAATGGGTGCATAGTGTTGGAGGTCCTCAAAAGGAGGAGCTGAAGTACACTAGAATTTATATTGATAGGTGAGAGAAGGTTTAGGGAGAGGACAAATTTTTATATTGTGTTGAGAAGATGAGGCAGTTGGTGTAGGTTGATTTTGACAAGTTGTACAGGAAGTGTTAATATAAGCTTGATTTTCATCAGTGTTAGGTAAATAAGATGGAGGGATGGTAGATATAGTATAAGAAGTGTTATCCAAGGGAGAAGCTAGAATTGGTCTATCAAAATTTATAAGGTCATCTTTCCCCAACTCATTTAAGTGAGTTGGAGAAGAATATTGGATAACATGAAATGTGTGAGATAATGGAGGTGTGTAGATGGGTTATAGATAAATGAAAGCAACTACCCTTCACATATTAGTCATATTAACCACATTCTCTTTAGGAGTTGGGATAATAATACTATAAACATTATTGGTAGAATGGGTGGGCTTGTCTTGGTTATCTTGGTGATTTGGAAGAGGGTATTTATAGATGGCCAAAAGAGCATTAACTTTATTCAAATCTTGAGATTTAGTATTTTTTTCATTGGATTTGAAAGCAATGTCATAGGTTTATTGTCATTTTTGAATGATATAATCATGGTCAAAATTATGACCAAGAAGAAAATTCATAGCCAAATTATGAATCTACCTATAGGTCTCATGAGAATGACCCCAACGAGCATGAAACCAATAAAATTTATTGGGATCATACCAATATTTCATAGGACCAATGGGATCGAGTTCTCATGGGAGAGGCCTAGGTAGACATTTTAGTAATTCAAATAAGGATAAATTTTTGTGAACATTAATGTTATTAGGTTAAGATAAATGAGGATTGGTAAATTGTTGAGAAGGGGGAGTTAGTTCCAATGATTGGTTAAGAACAACATCTTTAATGGTGTGAATGGTGTCATAAGATTCCATGACACCATCATTGCTAGCATGATGATTCTTGTTCTTAAGTAATATACAAGTGCCCATAAAAGAATGGGATGGCTCAAATTGACACATAAGGAAATATTGACATTTATCTTGGTTAATATCCTCCTCCAAAATATGTGGAGAGAGAGTGTGGAACTGATATTTTAATTTGGTAAAAAGAGAATTGGTAAAGAGATGAAAAATATTATCATTAGCCATGTTATGTTCACATTTGTTGGATAATGTTTTCCACCTTTTAACAAAAGCTCGGGTTTTTTTTTTAAAGTTGCTTACAATTGATAAAATAGGCCAAGGTACTCTCAAGAAGATCACTAGTTTAGAACTCTTAGACTAGAGCATTTACTAAATCTTCAAAACTAGTAATAGAATGAGTTTTAAGTTGGTTGTACCAATCCAAAGCATCACCTCTGAGAGTTTTGGCTAATATCTTGGTAGCATCAAAGGTGTTTAATTTAACCAAGTCTTTATATAGATTTCCAAATGTTTTTAGATGAAGAGTAGGATCAGTTGACCCATTCTAAAAAATGGTAGGGGTGATGCCTCCTATATCGATATTAGCAATGTGAGATGTAAGAGGCTCATTTTGAGGATGCTTGATTGTCTTTTTAATAATAAGAGGTTGAGGGATAATATTACCATGGGAATCTTGAAGAGGGGATGGGGGAACATTTAGATTATGCATGCCTAATGATACTTGTTAAGGGTGGATTTGAAGATGGATGAGGTGGTTTTGTATTTGCATCATTTGATTTGTATTATGAGTTTGAAATGTATTCATTTGATTAGGCACTTGTAATAAAATTTTATGGGTTTAAGTTGTCTTGTTATCATTGTTTGAAGTATTAAAATTAGAATTAGTGGCTTGGGTACCACTATGGGTATTGGTAGGAACTTGAGAAGAGTTGTTAGAATGTGAGGCACTAGTGGAAAACTTTACTTGTGTAGCAAAAGATGGAATAGTGAAGGGATGAGAAGAGGAAGCACTAGAAGCATAATTACCATGGGTATCAAATGATTCACTAATGGAAGATTTGAGGAGAGTGTATCTTAGAAGAGGCCCACTAGATTTAAAACCTACCATGTTAGTGGAGATACTAGGTGTGGAGGTAGAAGAAGTCAAAGAAGAAGAAGTCATAGTATGAGAAGGGGTTAAAATAAAGGGAAGAGGCTGAGAATCAAAGAAACTAGCATCCCCAAATCCATTTGAGAATGTGGGAGAAGGTGAATGAGACTCTTCAACTTGACCACTAATCATGAGATGGTAAATAGTAGAAAGATTCTTTCCTTGATGTTGAGGAAATTTAGAGATAAAAACGATCATTTTAGGGGTATACTCTAATTCAAGTTGATCTTCAAGTGAGAAGAGAGGATTATGAAATGAAGAGGAATAAGGAGGGTTTACATAGTTAATTATGTGAGTGGCTATATGGACATTACTCTCATCCAAGAGAGGATCCCTAATTTGCTTATGGGAGGCCCTATAAGGGTTGGTAAGACTCATCATATCGGTTGAATTCAACTTAGTGTTGTCATCAAATAGGAAGTTCATGATGAAGGAGAAGGACTAGATAAGGAAAAAATGATGCAAAATCAAAGAAAAATAAAAGGAAAATAAGAGTATAGAGTCAACCAGGTCGACCTAGTACTAAAAATAAAGTCTAAAAACTGAGAAAATAGGGATACATAGTTGATTGGGTTGACCTAGTTCTGTAACCTAGGCAGAAAATAGGAAAAAAATATATAGAGTTAATAGGGTTGACCTAGTATTGTATCCTAGATAGAAAATAGGTAGAAAAAATGTAGAGTTGATAGGTCAACTTAGTACTATAGCTTGGGAGGCAAAAAAGAAGACTATGTTGATAGGGTTGACCTAGTATTGTAAGAAAGGGAATAATTAGTCTATAAGAGACCATGTCAAATAGAATGACTATGTACTAAAATAAGAAAAAAAATTCAATTACTTTTGAAATCAAAAAATGAAAGGAAACACAAAATCAATTGTGTCAATGAGGATGATCCAATTGAGTCACATAGCATAAAACCTTACACCAATGCTAGCTAATGTAATTTTTTGTAATACAACATACAATTGATCAAAGAGTATGCAGTCAACTTAGAAAGTAAATGCTAATGAAGTGTTCATTTTGAATATTTTTATATTATTAGAGTATGATTTTAAGTGTGATAGGAAGTTGACTATTAATAAGGAATTAAAAATCAATCTATGGATGATTTTAAGACATTTAGGCTAAAAGAGATCTATGTTGGTAATGGTACTAGCTTGGTATTGGAGCTTACCCCCTCACTTCACACACCACAATGATAAGAGTGTTGAGTGCTTTTCCAATATATACCATTAACCATGTGTTTATACTTAGCCAAAAAACTAAGTCGACTTCCCCCTTGGTGATAAAATCCAAGTACGTAGGCATTGGGTAGATAATTGTTTAAATGCTTTTTTTGGATTATTTGATTTGGTAGTATGTGTAATAAAATATAAAATACTGTAACTAAATGGTATATTAAATAATCACCTAATTTGACTATGTGATTTATTCTAAGCATACAATCAATGAAAAGTGAATGTGTGAGCTAATTACTAGCATATGAGTGCTAATTTCAAATTTGAAACATAGTACAATGTTGGTTTAGATGATAATGTAAGCAGAGATTATAGAATAAAGTCAATATTATTGTTACTATGTTACTGAAGAAAGGGTCTATTAAAGAACTACATTGACAATATTGACATAGTATTCTAGATAGAAGATAGAATACATAACTAAGTTGATAGAGTTGACCTAGTTTGCTCTATAAGGGAAATTTTAAAGACTGAAAACTATGAAAAATAGAACTATAATGAATAATAGAAATGAAAGAGAAAGAGAGAAAGGAACCTTGGTGTGTTAGAGGATGCAAAGGAAAGTGATATTTTTATTAAAGTGCCTTGATTTTTACTTGCAAATTCTGCCAATTATGTCAACTAGGTCAACCTAATTCTGTAATTCCATATTTGTTAAAGCTTATTAAAATAACTATGTCGATAAGGTTGACCAATTTTGTTTTTTGGAAGTTTAAAAGTGTATTGTGTTGATTGAGTTGACTTAGTAGCCTGTCTAGAAGTGAAAACCTATATTATGTTAACAGAGTCGACCTACTAGCCTATCTAGAAGTGAAAACATATATTATGTCCCTAGTAGCTTGTACCGAATGAAAAACCTACACAAATAGAATAGAGTCATATTTATGTGATTATGCGTTAAACCTATACACAAAAGTTAGAAACTATACCAACATTGTTGACCTAGTATCATAAATATATAAAAATAATAAATAAAATGATAAAATAATGAAAAACATGAAAGAAAACCTATAAGAGTTAGATTCATGTTGAGTTCACTAGAATGTATGCAATCATAAATGCATCATGTCTATAAATCAATCCTAACTTAGAGAAGATAGATCATACTTACACTTTTGATCTGGAATACATTAGATAACCAATAACATGACCAATATAGGGATCTACTAGATCCAATTATGGGTCTCCTACCACAATAAACCATGCTAGGGAGGGTTCCAAAGCCTTTGATCAAGCACAATCATGAAATAACCCTAGCTAAGCCCTATGTTTTATATTCATTAAACTAATAACAAGTAAAATAAAAGTCTAATTTAGTGCTCACCAAAGCTTTTGGTACAAAGTGGGGGTAATAAACATGCATAAGAGACATGCACTCATGTCAATGTATGTGTAATCATAATGCATGGAATAGAAGTACAAATGCATGTCTATCTACTCTTAAAAAGGAGGAACAAAGTTAGGAATACTTACCTTTGAAGATGAACCCACCGAGCCTCAATCTCTCCCTTGGGCAAGCTGTTTCACAAGAGGTTTTTGTTGTATATAAGGATGAAAAGGATAAATTAGCTCTAGGCTACATAACCTATCAATTCATCTAAAAGACTTGTCCATAAGACAAGATTTGTATCTCCAAAGAAAGTATGAAACCCTAAGCTTGCTCCTCAAGTAGATGTCTAATAGCTCTTACTTCTTCATCTCTTCTCAAAATAATAGAAAATTGATCTTGTATATATAGGTAGATTTAACCCAAGTTTTGGTCCATAAGGTCGACCCAGTCGACCTAGTATAGTTATGGACAAAAATTCACTAGGTCACAAGCTAGGTTGGCCAAGAGCCAACCTAGATCATAAATGAATTTTACCCAAAACAGTATAGGGTCGACCCAGTTGACCTAGTAGAGTGAATAGTAAAAAGGGGCTTAAGGTTAGGAAAAGGCTAATGAAAGTGTAAAATGACTAGAGAAGGGTGAAAATAGGAAATAAAACTTATGGAAATTGTTTTTAGGAGACTAATGTGTAGATAACAAGTGGTAAAAGGGACAAATATCCTGTGAAGCACCAATGGTCTACCCACCCCTTTACTGGTGCACCCCTTAGGGCATGCACTCAAAGAGATTGAGACTTGACAGGTACCTGTAAGATAAAGAGCATTAATAAGTGCTAAGAAATTAATAATATTATATGTATACAGAGTTTTATCCACATGTATTACCTATATATTTCTTCCTATTAAGGAATTCATTACTCAATTTTTGTGCCATCCTCTAGATGGATTCCATCTCAAGCTTAGTTGAGTTAGGAGCATTGTCTTGTGTAGAAGTGTTATTAACTAGTATAGAAGGCTAACTCTTGCCATGATGGTTAGAAGAAAAATTGTTCAAAAGGTTAGAATGTTGATTTTGGGCAACATGGGTTATGGAAATTGATTGTGGATTGAGGTCTAGTTTTGTGCCATAGAATTTTAGGCTATATTAGGGATTGGGTTAAAAGCTAGGTAGACAGGTCCAAGACTGAATGGAGGCAATGATTACAATAAAGGATACAATTATTTGTCTACATTAATAGCTTTTATGTAAGCCATGGGTAAAGTATGTTAGAACATAACTATCTAATGAGAGGGGGGTGAATCATTAGATTGATTAAAATTAGTCCTTTAAAAAATTTAATGCAAATTAAAAAGTATATGCAGAGATCAAACACAAATAGAGACAACACTCAATGTACAAGGAAAACCCAGTATGGGAAAAACCATGGTGAGAAGATCTAATAGAATTTACTTTTCTAATCCAGCCTTACAATCAAAACCTCACTAGTTACAATGTTTAAGGGCACCGACACTAACAAGACACCAATCCTTTAATTTAAGATCACCTACTCTAAGGAAGCACCTACTCCCTAATTGAGCACCAACTTAGCTCTTTTGATGGCACCTACCAATCAGATCTATTATGGATTTACAACTCTAGATTATAAAATTGATTCAAAAATGTATCTAGTTTTATGTTATAGACCTGATTTGTAACTGCTCATGCTTTGCTTTACATCTCTCTTCCTCTCTTTCTCTCTACCCCTCTTTCTCTCAAATCAACACTCTATCACATATTTTATATCTTAGATGATGTATATATGCATTGGATCTAGGTCTCACATCCTCTATGTGTTTACACTTGGTCATTAACACATCACACTCCATTATTTGGAACTCAATTTATATTTACTTTAATGATAGGTTTCCTACTTCTTGAAATCACACACCACCACCATAAATCTCTATATTTTATTATATTTAGCATATGTCAAGCTCTAGTTTTGATACACATGCCATTTTACACAATTTGTATTGATTATAGCAATCTATATCTTTTTTTATGTCATAAAATGCATCTTACTTAGGTGTTCCATCACTTGACCATCAAGATGATCAAATCTTCAAATACTGACCATTGATATTAAGTATCATGCCATGATTTGATGATCATCATTCAATTATCCCAACTTTAAAACATAATAATTAAATCAAGATTACACTCTCTATTAGATCTTTATGAGCTTCTAAACTTTAATGCTTTAACTTTAAAATTTAACTATCAAATTAAAATCTAACAAGCTCATGCACTCTGTTAGATCTTTATGAGCTTTCAAACTTTAAAATTTCAAATTTAAGTCACAACCATTGATCTCTGTCTCAGTATCTTGATATTAGGGCACTCTTTCATGCCATCTGAGCACTTTACTATCATTCCTCATGTTTGTGACACTTGGCACTCTCACATGCCTTTTACACATGATCATTCCCATGTTTATGACACTTGGCACCCTCACATGCCATCTATACATTTTTTTTAGTACCCACACTTGTGATACTTTGCACTCTTGCATTCCTTATACACATTATTTTTAGTACCTATACTTATGACACTTAGCACTCTCACATTGATCTTTGACTATTTTACTTTGAACCATATGTATATCTACTACTCAAGCTCTGTGATCATGACACATGTCATCAACACATTCATTATTAGGTTATTTAACTTATTGACTTTATTGCATGTCATTGGATTTTCATCATGCGATTAAGTGCTCATCATTGATCAAACTCAAACAAATATTAAGTCACAGACTTAAGAATATTAAATTCTTTGATCATTACTCCAAGTCGGTAATTGCTAGGTCGATGGGGCCAGTTTCACAATGATGAGGAAGGCTTAAGTTATGACTTAAGTGATCAGTTCCTATCTATATCTAATCAACATAAAAATAGAAAATCCTATGAATGCCATGACTAGAAACCATAAGGTTTTACTGAGAAACCCTAGTACTAGTTGAAATCAAAGATAAATCATTTATGAGATCATTTCTCTTCATCTAAACTTGTGGAACATATATATGAGATGCACTTGAAAAACCCATAATGGATCTTTTATTAATTTCTCTACAAACATGTAGAAATAATATATGTAAAAGCATGACAAATTTATATGATAATATTGAAACTTGTGCAATTATGAAACATGTTCTTCTCTCCATTAATCTTGTATGTGATTGATTCTCTTGACATAAATAACATCCATAATGCCAACTATCTCCCTTTTGACATCAATGACAATCATATTTCAAACAATTTGCCCCTTTATCATTGATGGAAAAATAAATGCTTTGATCTTGTAATACAGACTCTACTACTTATCTAGCATTGATTGTACTTACATTAGATTCTAATGAACATGAGATGAAGCTATTCATACCAAACTTTCTCCCCCTTAGGCAATGTAAAATTTGCCTAAACACACCTTGGAAACATGCTCTACTCTTTTTTTGATAAACATAAATCTTTTACATAGAGTAGTTGAACTTTTTCTCCCCCTTTGACATCAATGGCAAAGGGACTCCAACTTTATCACTATTTAACCAAATTTTTCTCCCCTTTATCAGGAGTTTGTCTAACAATCTACAACCATCAACTCATTATAAATTTGTAAAAATATGCATACCTAATTTGTCTTTTCTCTCTTCTTCTAGGGATTCATAAATTTTTTGTGATCCTCCCCCTTGACCCATGCTCTATTATTGAGATCTAGTTGTGTGATGTAGGAGCACTCACTCCCAATTTCTACCTCAAATATTCAAATTATTCCTTGGGAAGAGGTTTGGTGAATATGTTTGTAACCTAATCCTATGTTGGCAAATATTCCATTGTGACCTCTTAATCTTCAACCTTTTCTCTTAAGAATTGATACTTGATTGATATGTGTATAGTTATGTAGTGCATAACTAGATTATTTGATATGTTAATAGCACTTGAATTATCACAAAGAATAGAGATAGGTGATTTGTATTCTACCTTGATGTATTTAAGTGTTTGCTTCATCCATAAGACTTGAGTGAAACATGCCACTACTGGAACATACTCTTTATATATATATATATAAAGAGTAACTGACTCTTGCTTTTTAGTAGCCATGAAACAAGTTTGTTTTCAAGTAAAAATGTACCACCACTAGTGCTTCTTCTATTATCCACATTTCCTGCCCAATCAACATCTGTATATGTTGTCAAAGTGAAATATTCATCTTTAGGATACCATAGGCCATAGTCAATTGTACTCTTGATATATCTAAATATTCTTTTCATTGCATTGACATCTAATTATTTGGGAGTATATTGAAATATTACAACCATGCACATCGATTGCATGATATCTAGTCTTGATGTAGTTAGGTATAGTAATCTACCTATCATTTATCTATAAAAAGTCTAATTTTCATCAAGTGACTCATACTTTTTACTCAAATTACAACTAGTTATCTTGGGAGTACCTACTAGTTTGTTATCTTCCATTCCAAATTTCTTGAGTATTTCCTTAGCATACTTGGTTTGAGATATAAATATCCTTTCATCAATTTGTGCTATCTATAGACCAAGGAAGAAAAAATTTCTTCAAGCATAGACATCTCAAACTCATTTTGTATTTGATTAAAAAATTCTTTGCACATTCTATTTTTGTTGCAACCAAAAATGATATCATCTACATTTACAATAATAAAAAACATATGCTCACCTTCTAATTTAAAGTATAGATTATTATTTTCACAACTTTTATTGAATCCTTGATATTGTAGGTACTATTCTAATCTTGAATACCATTATCTATGTGCCTATTTTAGACCATACAAAGCTTTATTTAGTCTGCAAACATAATTTTCTTCTTCTGATAGCTGAAAACCTTTAAGTTGTTCTATGTAAACTTCCTCTTCTAGGTTCCTATTCAATAAAGTAGACTTAACATCCATTTAATAGACTTTGATATTCTTATAAATATAAAATGCTAGAAACATTCTTATGGCTTCCAATATAACAAATATAACAAATGTTTCCTCAAAATCTATGCCTTCAACTTGTGCATATCCTTTGCACACCAATCTAGCTTTATTTCTTATGATAGTTCCATCCTCATTGAGTTTGTTTCTAAAGACCCACTTTTTACCTATTACATTCTTATTTGATAGTCTTGGAACTAATTCCCAAGTTTTATTCTATTCAATTTGGCTTAGTTCTTCTTCCATGGCTTTTAGCCAATTCTCATCCTTACTAGATTCAACATAGTTCATAAGCTTAATTTTAGATATTAGAACAAAACTTGCTTGCTCCTTGTTCATTGTAACTCTTCTCCTTGTCTGAACTCCTTCATTTTTATTTCCAATGGTCTAATCTATAAGATGATCCTTTTGAACAAATCTTGTAGGTGGATTTTCATTTACGTCCTCAGACTCTTCATAAGTTGTTTCCTCTTTAGACTCTAATTCTTCTTCAAAGTTGTCTCTGTCAGGTTTAACATGTTTCAAGCCTTCATCAACCTTGACATTGATACTCTCTATAATATTTTGTATCCTTTTGTTGTAACATATGTAGGCTTTGTTTTGGGTGGAATAACCAAGAAATATTCCTTCATCACATCTTGATTCAAAGCTTCCCAACTTATCTTCTTTTCTCTTCATGTAGCATTTGATGCCAAACACTCTAAAATACTTAACAAAGGTAAGTTTTCCATACCATAGTTCATAGGGGGTTTTATCACTATTTACCCTTAGTTGAAATCTATCCAAGATATATATTATTGTTTGTACTACTTCTCTCCAATATCTATCAAGTAACTTGGCATCTTTTAGCATTATTCTAGCCATATCCTTGACTATTATGTTTTTTCTTTCAACAAGTCCATTCTATTATGGAGTACTTTCTATAGAGTAATTTATTTTGATTCCATCCTTCTCAAAGTATTCTATGAACTCATTTATGTGAATTCTCAACCTCTATTAGATATTAAGCATTTGATTTTTCATCCAACCTCATTCTCTACCATGGCCCTAAAGATCTTGAATCTTTCAAATGCCTAAGACTTATCCTTCAAAAAGGTTACCCATGTCATTCTTAAGTAATCATCTATTAGAAACATGAAGTATATTTCTCCTTTATATCCTTTTATCTTAATAGGACCACAAAGATCAATATGAACTAACTCAAATGACTTTGTAGTTGCATATTCCTTTGTTTGAAATCTGACCCTTATTTGCTTGCCTTACTGACATTCTTTCAAGTAGTGTCTGTAAGTTTGGATATATTAGATATATGTCTAACACACTCACTTTTACTAGGTTATCAAAGTTGACATGACCCATTCGTCTATGACATAACCAACTCTCATCAATATTTCTTATCAAGTAGTTATTACCATTCACTTCACTTAGATTATAAATATTGCTTTCAATTATTTTCCCTTCTACAACTAATCTTCTATATCTCCTTATTTTACAGCCTTATGAATAAAATATGACCTTATATCCATTGTCACACATTTAGCTAACACTTAGCAAATTATGTTTCAATCCTTAAACATAAAGGACATCATGTGTAGGTAGTTTTCCATTTATATTTAAGGTTCTTTTACCATGGATCTTTACTACAGTATTGTCTCCCAAGATGACAAATCCTTCCTTACATTTACTCAATTTGTTGAACTTGCTCTTGTCACCAGTCATGTGTTTTTAACAACCACTATCTATCACCCAAAAAATTTGTTCCTTGACATGGAGTGCAATATGAGCAATCATAGATTGTGCAAATTTTTGATCTTTTACTTTCCACACATCCTTAGGTTTCCTTATTTGGCTTATTTTTCTATTTTTTAGAGACTTGTGAATCTTTGTTTACACTGGGAGACATGCCTTTCTTTTCACTTTGTATTTTTAATCGTATAAAGTTTGTTCTACATTGTTTAGCTATGTGACCAAAATTATTGCAATTATAGCATATTATATTTGTATTTAATAAGGGTACAAATGAATTTAATCTTATAAAGTTTATTCTCCGTTTAGGTATAACTCTACATTCACTATCCCTATAACCAAACTGATTATAGGTATAACAATAACCATAGAAAAATGAGGAATGCCTAGTCATAAGCATAAATTCATTTGCACCCTTGTTAAATAAAAATTCATAGTATTTCTTTGTGTAGGATGAGGAGATATTCTTAACTTTGGATTCTTCAAGTCTTTCACCCTTATGTAACCATCTGCATTAGCTACCTTTGTGTTTTACATCTTCCTTGATTTTGTAGAGATTGACTCATTATTCTTCTTTTCTTCGGGATCATTTTCTCCTTCAGCTTTCTTCACATCAACATTGCTTATATTTTTCTTTAAATCTATGGAGGAATTCATGCAAGATCTTTATTTCTTTGCTCATGATTCTCCTTTTGCTTTGAATTTATCATATAAATTTACAGATGTACTAGTTATAGGACTTTTCCCTTTTTCAAAACCAAGCCCAGATTTCTCTTTTGATGGGTTTTTAGAGTTGATCAATTCATCAAGAATTTTTTAACCTCTTTTTAGCTTTAGACCTTTGCCTATTTGTTCTTTATCTTTTTCAAGTTCTTTTCTCAAAGCCACTAATTTTGCTTCTAACTTCATGTTTTCATTAGATTTATACTGTAGTTCAAATTCAAATACATCTTCTATTCTTTTAGCCTCTTCAACTTGTCTTTAGGCTAACTACTATATGATTAGATTTTTTAAGACTTTTAGATAGTTTTTTAATATCTTTTTGTGCCTAATTTTTCTACTTTGAGTCCTCTTTTCTTAGCTTTTCAATTTCATCTAGAGCACATATGAGTTCACCCTCTAGATCCACTTATCCTTCCTCTTCTTCATCAGAGTCTTTAACTTCTTCTTTTTTCTTGATCCATAGAATTTGATTCTAATATCATGAATAAGGATTCATTTCCCTCAACCACAAAGGCACAATCATGGTCATTATTTGAGCTATCACACTCATCCAATGAATCACTATATTATTTTATGTATAAGCCCTTCTTATGTTTCAAGAAGTTATTCTTCTTATAATAGTGGGATTTCATCTTTTTACTATCCTCTTATTGCTTAGAGTTGTCCTTTTTTGTTATAAGGGAATTTAGTAGCAAAATGTCCTACCTTACCATAGTTAAAGCATTTAAAGGGTAACTTGCCTTGTATTTTCCACACCCTCTTCTTAATATTCTAACAAAGTTGGCTTCTTCTTCATCAGTCTCCTCATATCTACATGTAGGTGATTCTTCTTTTACTTGTTTGCTTACTTTAAAGGCAGCTTCTCTCTTGAAAGTATCTACTTCTCTCATTCTCATCTCATAGGTTGTTAAGGTTTCATGCAACTCATCAATAGTGATTTTATCTAGATATCTTGCTTCCTCTATTATAGAGATTTTGAAGTTATACATTGATGGCATAGATATTAGGACCTTTTTAGCAATGAATAAATCTTTCATCTCTTCTTCAAGGCCTCGATTGCATTGACTATTTCATCTACTCTAAGGAGGTAGTCTACAATTTTATCTTCTTCATTCATTTTAAGACTTTCAAACTTGCTTTTATAAGTTTTTAGCTTGGCTTACTTTACCTTATCATCACCTTCATAGATGCTCTTAAAATTATTCCAAATATCTAGTGTATTTTGACAATGCATTACTTTTACAAACTCTTAGTTAGACAATCCAAAAAGATTAGAAAATTTTGCCTTGGAATTACTCTCATTTTCCTTCTTTGTACCCTGATTAGTAAGATTTTTAGCAAGAGCTATGTATCCATTTACAATAGACATCCATACATCAATCCCTAACAAAGATAAATGTGCTTCCATTCTAATGCTCTAAAATGCATAATTTAATCCATCAAATAGAGGTGATTTGTTTAAGGAAGAGCCTTCTTGACTAGCCATTTGTGTTCACTATCCAAGATCTACCTAAGTTGATTAAACTTTTTCTAAGGAACCAGGGCTATGATACTAATTATTGGAACACAACTATCTACTGAGAGAGGGCATGAATTAGTGTATTGATTAAAATTAGTCCTTTAATACTTCTAATGTAAATTAAAAAGTATATGTAGATATCACACACACAAAAATAGACATAACACTCAGTGTATGTAGAAAACCTAGAATGAGAAAAACCACGATGAGAATAACTGCTAGAATCTACTATTCTAATCTAGCCTCATAATCAAAACCTCACTGGTTATAATGTTTAAGGGCACTGACCTTAAGGAGACATGAATCCCATGATTTAAGAGCACCTACTCTAAGGAAGCACCTATTCCCTAACTAAGCACCAACTTATCTCTTCTGATGGCACCTACCAATTAGATCTATTATGGAGTTATAACTCTAAATTAAAAAATTGATTCAAAATTGAATCTAATCCTATATTATAGACCTATTATGTAATTGCTCATGTTCTCCTCTACATCTCTCTTTCTCTCTACCCCTCTTTCACTCAAATAAACACTTTGTCACATATTTTATATCCTAGATAATGTATATATGTAGTGGATCTAGGTCTCACATCTTCTCTGTGTTCACACTTGATAACACATCATGCTCCATTTTTTGGAACTCAGTTCATATTAACTTTAACGATAGTTTTTTTTATTTTTGAAATCACACACCACCACCATAAATCTTTATCTTTTACTATATTTAACATACCTTTGTTCTAATACACATGCCATTTTATAGAATTTTAATTGATTACAATAATATATATCATTCTTTGTGTTGTAGAATGCATCTTACCAGAGTGTTCCATCACTTGATCATTGAGATGAACAAATATTTAAATATTAACCATTGATCTTATGTTTCATGCCATAATCTGATGATCCTCGTTCAATTGTCCCAAATTTAAAATTCAACCATTCAATCTCACGCTCTTCGTTAGATCCTTACAAGCTTATAAACTTTAATGCTTCAACTTTAAAATGTAGCTATCTGATTATAATATGATAAGCTTATGTTCCTCATTAAATCTTTATGAGATTTCAAACTTTAACATTTCAAATTTAAGTCATAATTATTGATCTTTGTCTCAATCTCCCAAGATTAGGATACTTGGCACTCTTGCATGCCTTTTAAGCATTTTACTATCAGTCTCTATGCTTGTGACACTTGTCACTCTCACATGTCTTCTTCACATTACTAGTCCCATGTTTTTGACACTTGGCACCCTTGCATTCCTTTTACACATTTTTAGCAGTGCCGATGCTTATGACACTTGACACTCTCACATGCCTTCTACATATTATTTTTATTACCTACACTTATGACACTTGGTACTCTTACATTGATCTTTGACAATTTGATTTCAAATTATACTGTAGATTTATTACTTAGGCTATATGATCATGACACATCATCAACATGTTCATTCTTAGGTTCTTTGACTTATTGACTTTGTTGCATTTCATTAGATCTTCATAGTGTGATTAATCACTCACCATTGATAAAACTCAAAAAAAATATTAAGTCAAGGACTTAGGAATATTAAAGTCTTTGATCACTGCTCCAAGCTAGTAATTTCTAGGTTGAAGGGGCTGATTTCACAATGATGAGGAAGGATTAAGTTATGACTTAAGTGATTGGTTCCTATCTATATCCATTCAACATAAAAATAGAAAATCTTGTGAATGCAATGACCAAAAACCATAGGATTTTACTAAGAAACCCTAGTAATGGTTGAGAGCAAAGATAAATCATTTTTGAGATCATTTCTCTTCATATAAACTTATGGGCCATATATATGAGATGCACTTGAAAAACCCATAATAGATCTTCTATCAATTTATTTGTAAACATCCAAAAATAGTCTCTATAAAAGCATGACAACTTTATATGATAATATTACAACTTGTACAATAATAAAACATGTTCTTCTCTCCATCAATCTTATATGTGATGGATTCTCTTGACATTAATGACATCCATAATGCCAACTATATCCCTTTTGACATCAATGACAATCATATTACCAATAAATTATCAATACCGATAACCCTATAAATAAATACAAAAGTCATGGAATTTAGGGAATTTTTATACATTTTTAGGGCCAATGGCTCATTAGGATGATAGGCAAACTCTAATATGTTAGAAATATTTTAGAACCACATGTTGAAAGCTTAGATTAGATCATTGGTCTCCCTTCTCATGCTATAAAAGTGTTGATAGATAAAACTTGCACTGGTAAATTGTCCAAACTAAGCTAATAATGTATCTTGACATTTTATCCAGGTTTTGATTGACCCTTCCAGAATATTTAGAAACTAGTCATAGGCTACTTCTTGCAAAGTGAAATGGAATAGTCTACAAGCCACATTCTTATGAGTTACATTCAGTATCCCTAAGGTGGATTTGAAAGATTTTATATGTTATTTTATAGTATTTCTTCTTGAGGGAGAGAAAAAGGGGAGACATTTCTCTACATTTCTAAGAAAATAATGCACCATTCTTGTGATGTTGACAATCAAACCATTCAACCAAGTAAGGGCTTAAGGTGGGGGATTAGCCTAAAGTGGAGAATTAAGAGGTGGATTCTATGGCTAGGCCAACATAAATATTATAAGATGAGTTTGTATTTTGGGGGATGATGAACCTTGGGCCTCCTACAACTACCTATCAGACCTAACCTTTATATGGATATCTAAAGGTGGTTATAATAGATTAATATTTAAGGTTAACCTTGTTAGTCATCTAGGTGATTCCATCATAACTTAAGTGATTTTAATTCATAGGATAGAGGCATAGGATGGAAGCCCTCCTTTTAGTGCTAATTTGAAAACTTTTTTGATGTGCATTTTATATAGACCCATATAATTTATTATGAATTTACTTCTAATGATTTAGGATATATGAATAAGATCACTCTAGGGCATGAATTATAGGGTGTTTAGTTTTATAACAACCTGGTGGTAGAATAGGGGTTGAGTGACACATATTATTTACCACAAGTGAGTTGGATATGCGTGAACCTAGATATACTTGGAGTGGGTGGAAGGATAATGACTTATAACTAAGGTGGGTAATATTTTAACACAAACTATTAAAAAATGGAAGAGTGAGGCAAAAAAGGAAGGCTATGGAAAATCTAAGGATAAAACCTTTCAAGACTAATATTTGAACTCAAGCAGGATAAGGTATCTAAACCAATACTTATTACAAGTTGATATAGAAAAAAAACAATCAAATACAGTTAAATATTCAAAGGGAAAAAGAACAAAATATACTTAAACATGCCAAAATCAAAGGTTTCCCGATTGCTAGATTTTTGTTGCACATCTACAAGAGGATTATCATAAGCATGCTAAAGATTTTTAAATTAGTTATAGCTAAAATGAAATACTTTATTTAAAATAGATACCTCATGTATAATTTTAATCACTAATATATTAGAATGATGGAACGTCCCAATAAATCCATAGAAGTGGATAAGAATAAAGATTTGCACATCAAGACCAAGTCAAGAAGAAGTTCATTAAATTTCTTATTAATATTAATAGTCAAAATTCTCCCCCTTTTGTGACTAGGAGGTTACATGTATTTATAATCTCGGGATGGGTAAGGCCTTATATCTTCAAGCTCTGTCTAATAGAACAAGTTTAAAAATAGAACCTCTAGTTCAAAACTCATGCAAGGATGCATGTTACAATAATAACAGCCAAAATAAATTTTACATCTGAAAATAAATTATGCATTTATCATAATAGATGGGGAACCTAAGTCCCACTTTGATGACAATCATGCAAAATAAATAATTATTCTAAAATTGGAATACTAACACCATGTTGATACTTGAATTAGTTGATGAAGACACTGTAGTTATAGTGTAGACTGAGAGCTATGTGAAGCTGTGGGCACTAACTACTAGTTGTATATGTTACAGACCTAGAAGTTTCCTCATTAGACTTTAGCACTTCACCTAGTGCGTATGCTATATCAAATTCTTTATTTACAATATCAAAATTCAATAGTGAAGGCTTCAAAATCTTAACTGATCCAGTCATTAACCTATCATGCTCTGCCTTTGAGCTTTTAAATTTAACCACTAAAGCTTCAGCCCTTTTCACTCTATCTTTATAAAATCTCACCTACTATAGCACTTATTCATGGGTATTATATACAGTACCTTTCACTTTTTGTTTGAATTTTTCCATAACTAAGTGGATAAGGTTATCAAAATTGGGTCAATTCACCATATCCCTTATCTAGGTCATCACCTTTATTACTCACATGTCTACTAAAATTTATAATGCTTCAGCCTCATGATCTATAAAAATACTCAATAGTTTCTTCATTGATCATCAAGGCACCAAAAAGCATCCATAATCATCAAATTAAGCTAATCAAAAGCACTGCTCCTAGAACACTAGACTAGGAAATTTAATCTCTTTTATTTGTCCTTCATCCTATTTCATAATGTAAAAATCTCTTCTCTATGGGCCTAATTGGTTGTCCTAGATACCCTAATATTGAGCAAGATGTTATACAAATGTGTAGCTACACTTTGTACCTTAGAAATTACCTCCTAAGGAACCTATATAATATTCATTTATGTCTACTTCTTAAAGTCTTTCTCAATGCTTTAGTTCATCACTTTTAGTGACAACCCAATAGAATCAAAAAAAGTATTGAAATCCTCAATGTACTCGATAGGGTCATTTGGATTCCTTTTGGGTCTTTTGGCCAGTAAAAACAAATTCTCTCTATTCAAATTCTATTTCTCTCTTTGTCTTTGTATTTACCATTTTACTATTCCTCACTCTTTATAAGATCCCACTCTCTTTGTCAAACCTTGTAGAAACTATGGGAAAATATATCATAACTAGATTTTTCCTTTCATCTTGTACATTTTTCATCTCCCTTGCCCATTGAGGAACTATTACTTTACCTATTTATTCTCCTTGGGCAAGTTCTAAATATGTATAAGGTTGAGACATCATAGGAAGGGAAGTGGTCACTAGAATAGATATGGTTAGAAATGAGGTACTTATTTGTATGGGAACTTGGGGAAGCTTTTAGCCAACCACTTTCCATGGATATGCTTCTTTCATTGGTGTCACCTCAACCAAGAATTTGGTCAACCCTGGGTTTATTTCCACAATCATGGTTACTTTTGGTAAAGCTAGTGGATGTGGCATAGGAACCACTAGTTGGGTTACCTTCTTTCTTAGAGTTGGTGGCTTATTAAAAATGGACACTATAACCAAATTCTTAAATGGACTTTTTTAGGGGTCCTTATTAATTCTGGTGTGGAAAGCATATAAAATTATTAACTAGTGATACTAGAAGTGGAAGATGTAATAGTAGGCATTAGTTTAGATAAACTTATAATTGGAATTTGTAAACTAGGTACTAAATAAATGATAGAGGAAACTACCTTAGAAATATTCTGAGTTCATTCTAGGGTGAGCCCTAACAAGGTGGCTCCTCCTTCCTATGCTCCAAGACTAAAAAATTTTACTTTCTCCAACTCAACTTCTTCATAATTTGGATGTGATATTGATGTCTCTTGGTCCTCTTCTTTTTATGGATAATCAATCAGATATATTAATTTCTCTGGTTCCTCTTCTACTTCCATCTACATGGCAAACTTTGTATCTTTCTTCTCTTCCTTATAAACTTCTTCAATGACATGGAGTCCAAGAGATGTCCTTTCTTATATATTTATAACCATGTAAGGAATAGTGAAATACTTGTGTTTCCTCTAGTATGTGAAGATAGGTGGATTTAAGGGTGGATGAGATGGTATAGGGGTTATGTAAACAACTATGGTAGGAGATGGAGTAGAATGTGAAGAAGTGGAAGGTATGGAGAGAACAATGGCCCCCTAAGGGGACTTAGGAGATTTAGGAGATATAAAGGGGTTGGAACTAAATTAAAATATAATCATACAAACTCTAGAATTATTAATTGAGTGACTAAGGTGATGGAAGGCAAAGGAGTCATCACAAAGTTACTTTTCCTTTGACTAGTCGAGGTAAATGCTAGTTTTCCCATGGTTGTTGTCCTAAGGAATTTCTTGTATGAAGTTATGGAAGTGGAAGGAATATGAGAAATAGGAATTCCTCTCAAAATTTCCTTCTTGAGCTTTGTATTTGATTCCCTTTGGATGCCAAATTAATCATCCTCTTCTTATATGGCTTCTGCTTCTAGGAAAAAAGGTTAATCAAGTGGCTGAAAGCCTTGTGGTGGAGATGAAGGCCATTGATGACTCCATGTATTCTAATATTCTTCCTCTATGGCCTCTATATTATATTATAAGTTTTGTATTAATATCATAGATATATTCTTGTCCTTCATCTTTATCCATACTTGGGAGTCATTTGAGGCATTCAAGAAAACTTGATCATGATTATAAGTTTGGTGACCATAAGAAACATGAATTTACTCTTTTATATGATGGTTTTGAGGTACCTCCTTATCCTTTTCCTAGGTTCCCATTCCCTAAATGGTTTTGGCTACAAACTGAAATAAAATGTGACCTAGTCACATACTGGTGTTGTCCAATGTTGAAGGGAGTTTTGAAGTAGTAGACCAAGTGTCTCTAGCCTAATTCCTCATCAATGTTATTAAAAACTTGGTGATATATCTCTTATTCATTAATTTCATCAAGAACATGATGAGGTAGAAATAAAAGGGTAGTATGATTACGCTCTACTTGGTGATAGTTACACCTGGGTACAACTAGTAATCACCCATTTTGGTGAGTATCCTTATTATATTTTCTAATTGTCTAGGCATTGGGATGCCTTACATAGATTTATATATATGATTTTATACCTCATTAATTATTATTTTAATATCATTCATGTACCTATGAATAAACATGAATGAGAAATATTATCTGACCCTATTCCCCAAATACTCAGTTGATGGTTTCCATTCTTGGCCATAGGGCTTGTATACAGTAGCCATGATTGCATATAGTAAATAGGACATCATGTAGAAATTTCCATATTTAGACCTCTTGTTAGGGTAGAGTATTTATGCTTTCAACCTTGCACTTATAATCTCTCCCATGGCTACCAATTTGTTAGTGTTCAATAATATGTATAGTAGTGGCACCCATTCGACCTAGACATAAGTAATACTTGGGAACCCATATAATTTGTTTAACAGTGCCATTACAAAGATAATTCTAGGTCTAAACATAGTAATTCAACTAGTATAAATTTCCCCAATAGGATTTAACCTTTGGCCTTTTTCAATCCATTGCTTCAACTTCCCATCCATAGTATTGTGGTCAAGTCACACATTGGTTGAGACTTGATTGTAAGTAGTTTCAAGGCAAGAAAGCCTAAGCTAACTTTCAAATGCCCTTCTTAAGATATAGGTTGAGGTAGCTTAGACTTTCCTCACATGCATAGTGTCACCTACAGTGGTTTAATTAATGAACAAAACCTTTAAAAGTTCAATGCATGGCATTACCTCTATTTTTTATGTAGCCTGGTAGAGGCCTTGTTCCTTAATTAGGAGTAAATTTTCTATGTATGATTGGGTTTTCAAGGAGATTTCATACTCAGTGGAGTGTTACTAAATTGATTCAACCTCTTATTTGAGTGAATAATAGTGATAGACCTTGAAATTCAAAGTGGTCTCCTCAAATAATATGTCTCTATATTTTGTTGATCTTGCAAATGAGAATAGAGATGGAACTATGGGCTTACCTTTTTTTGATGAAGAATCTATTGTTATCATTTAGTCACTAAAAATACTATGAGGTTCTTGATTAGTTTGTTTATCACTTGGTGACTAAAGAAATATAGGGCTCATTGGACACTTAGGAAGTTTGAGAACATAATTATTTAATGAATAGAGCAATAGCAAAGTGAATCCAATGTTTGCAAATTTCATATATATTACTCATAAGATTGTGTATTGAATGTATTCATTCACCTTTAATGTCAATAACAAACTCTCACCTTTAATTCCCATTTTTATTTAAATATATTAGTCATATTTGGTGGGTTCCCCTTATTTTCTAATTGGTTGTCTTTCATTAATTATTCATGTCTAGTCATCACTTTAAGACAATTTTCAGCCATTCACTAACTTGCTTATTTTCCATGTTATCAAACATTCTCCCTTATGTTTTGGTCATAATTTCCTTACATATTGACACATGTCATGATCCCATTAACTTAGCCTTTTGAATTTATTCGCTATGTTTGGGAGGTCTCATAGCAGTGAGTTAACATGATTAAGCAATGTGGTATGATCTCAGAGCACTAAAAGCAAATAAGCTTGGGGCATTAGATTGGTATTCCTTTTGGTGAAGAACTTTCTATGATCATGTGCCAATGTGATCAAGACATGTTGAGTAATCTCAAAATCCTAGAGACTCAGGAACTTAGAATATTCTATTACCAACCAATATACTTCTTAACCTCCCAACTACATGAATTATCACAAATGTGCCAAGTATCAATCACTTAGAACCCAAAATATTGAGAGCTCAAGACATTAAGATACAAACTAAATATCCATTTAAACTTCTCATAGTGATGAGTTACTGTGATCAATATATATGGAGTGATCTCAAAACACCAAATACTCAAGAACTAAGAAGCTTAGAGACTCACGATAATATAAAATTATTAAGTTTATTGATAACCAAGTAAAGTTCATGTGTCTCCATTTCAGCACAAATAGGGCACATATCTTGTTTTTAGATCTTGGGAGATTCATGGGGATTGAAAGACTTAACCTTTTGTAATCATCCAAAATTTTGAATGACACTAGAGTGACAAATGTCATAATTGTGTGAAATCTTTATTATGGCCCTGATTAGAGGAATTCAATGGTCTTTGGATTTTAATCTTGTTATAAACATATACATACTAAGATATAAAAAGATTAGATTTTTTATTCTAAAAATCACATTAAATTAAAATTTATGGAAAATCCAAGGTTTAAAATGACTTAAGATACTAGTTTAAGCTTAGATTGTTACAACTTTTATTTGGGAAATGGTAGATTTTTTTAGAAATAACCCTTATGACAAACAGGTGATATCCTATCCATATATCTTTAGGATCATATCTCCCTAAGTAGAGGTTTTTTAACAAAGGGTCCCTATTTTTTAAATTATGAAAATGGAGTGTGTGTGTGTGTGTGTGTGTGTGTGTGTGTGTGTGTGTGTGTGTGTGTGTGTGTGTGTGTGTGTGTGTGTGTGTGTGTGTGTGTGTGTGTGTGTGTGTGTGTGTGTGTGTGTGTGTGTGTGTGTGTGTGTGTGTGTGTGTGTGTGTTAGGGAATAACAATTTGCTTATATAATGATGAAACTTCTACTTTTTAGTCTTCTTTGTTATAAGCCCTACATCATCCCCATCGAATGGTACCATGTGAAATAAACACACAAGCATAAACAATACCTAAGTGGAAAATATGAAAGTAAAAAACCGCTATAACTATATAACTAAATATAAATAGTTGAAATTAAATGAAAGCATTAAAACCCACTAATGTTAAATCAATTGAAACTTAAACATGTGTAAGTAATCATGCACAACTAGTACAAATCAACTCATAAAATAACAAGTTATTTTATTTCAATGGTGCTTGATACATGCTTATGTAGGAGTATAAACCTAGGATGTAACATCCTAACCCCATTAAAGGAGGTGGCATCTCAATGCCTAAAAAAATAAGTGAGGACAATGCTAGAGGAAAATATTTTCATCTTCCCAAATGGTACTACTATCAATGAGTTGGTCATATTGGAAAGTTAACTAATGTAAATCATGGATTTTTAGTTTAACAATGTTGAATGGGATGTCAAATCAAGGAGTTAGTTTGAAAGCTTTACAACTATTGATGAAGTTATTTTAATGTCTCACTCTCTTTTACCTTATTTTGTATTAATTTTAACCCTAAATAAGATATAAAATGTTGTAATAACTCAAATTATAATGTATAATAATTAATTAAAAATCTAAATGTATAGGATTAAAATTGATTTATTAGTCTTACTTTCTAAATATGGAAATTATAACAAAGAAAGATGATATTTAGTAGTTAACTGATTTGTGAAGGACTTAAACTATAGGGAGGTAGAAAAAAATTTAAAATTAAACTGTAAGCCATTCAAAATAATATAAGGATCTTTTAATTCACCTGGATGGTATCATATTAGGCCATTTCCATCAGTCACCATGCTCTAAGTTTAATAATTCTATCTACATGAATCTTACACTTTTATTTAGGTACAAGCTAGTGTTACTACTTCTATTACAACTATGTGTGGAATCATAAAGTTTGAATGTGCATGAAATAAAAAATGTCTCCTTCACTTAAAACCCTAGGCCCACTTACAATGATAAAATTAGGGTTGAAACATGAGAATAAAGTTTGGTTGAGTTGACCCCAACTCCCTATTAAATGGGTGAGCACTACCTATATATCCAATACTCTAAAGTGGGAAGTCAAATCAAATTTAGTTCTATTGTTAGGTGTATGTGTCCAATTAGTGCTCATTGAATGTATAGAACATGTGATCTATATTTTCAAAATTATAAAATAATAATTTCATATTATCTTTGAGGTGCTTTAGACTTAGCTAAGACCTTCTCCTTGTGACTAATTTTTAAATTAGGAAGAATAGGTCAGTTTCTTTGAATGTGAAAATGTTTGAGTATGCTTGATATTCTTATTATATGGGTAATGGGCTTATACAAATTTTGTATTTATATGAGACTTTGGGTATTTTATTAAGCTACTAACACACTAGGCTAATGGGATAACCCATAGTATTGATTTAATTTGAATTATGACCATTATTGGGGGAACGATGAAACCATCATATTTGGACACTACTATCTAGATGGTATTATTTGAGCCTAATGTTTTCATCTAAGAGAAAAAAAAATTGATCTAGTGATTTGGATATTTTTGAGTATGATATTTTACTAGTTTGGCACAAAATGGGGGATTTCTTATAGGTGACTAAAATAATTAGAAGGACTGGACCTATAGATAACATTTATATGTGAGATAATGGTGAATTAGAGTCATATATGTATGCACAAGTCATGTAGGGTGAAGATAAGTCAAAACTGACATTGTCAACTATCTAATACAAAATTTTAGTATCTAAAAATACCCCTAATTTATTCTAGTATTGAAATTCAATACAAATACTAGTGTAAAAAGATAAAGATACACTTGAGTGTAAGTGACACACTTTATCTTTAGGAGATGCTCCAAATGTGCAACTTACTTCATATAAACTTGGAATGAATATATAGTATTCAATGTCCATAAAATAAAACCATAATTTAATTTTTTTTTTTAAATAAGAGTAAGGAACTAGTACACCTATATGTGCATGAAAGTGTGTTTCCTTGTAGCTTTTTGGAGATGATGCTTCCTTATTGAAGCATTAGAGAGGGGTTCCTCTTTTTAACCATTTCGAGAGTTGGGGGTGATCATGTCCAAATTTTTTGAAACTAAGGAAAGACCATGGGTTGGGAAGACACATACCCCAACCCTCATGAATAGGGAGTAGTTCTAAGGCCATTGAGATGCATTGAATCTCAATCACACTAAATCATGTAACTAATATTACACTTTCATCTTGGAAGCCACATACTAGGATCATTATGATTAATGAAAATTATATTGAGAATCACTAAATCTCAACCACATTACCTCAATAAACATGAATCAACCATTATATAAAAAATTATAGATTCAAGGTTGCTCATTTCTAGGTACCATGAAATATGTTTAAAAGGTAGAAAATAGTGCACATGTGTATGAACTCACTTCATGCCTCATGAATCAATTCCAATTGATATCTATAATAGTTTATAATTGCATTAAAAATTATCATGCCCCTTGAATTGATGCCAACTGATATTGAATATTAAGCATCAATATACTAATTTCAAGAACCTGTATCTGTATGTGAAAACCAGTATTTTTTGTTCTTATAAAACTATGTACTTATCCATTACATATGCACTCAAGTGTATTTTAATATATCTCTATAACTAATGTCTCTATATAATGAGTGCATATACATGGTATATTGCTCCATAATTTGTATCAATGTGTAAACATTTTTCTTATGTCTAAATCAAACTAATATCTAAACCACTCTAAAATATATAAATCCTATATTATGTTCCAAGATCTTAACGTCTTCTCATGGAGGCTTAGGTCTCTATAAAAATTGACTAATAAGCCCCTTATTTTAGTGAGGGATGTATATTTTAAGTCACTCATCTAAAAATAAAGAGTATATTTTATCATGTATAAAGATGTAATCATGTAGAGTCATGTCAACATGTGGAGAATATGTCATCATAGTGATGTATATATCATCAAGATATGTATGAAACATATTTATTTCAAGGCATATAAGTGTTATGTCTATATAATTTTAACAATTATGCATTTGATAGTAACCATGACTGATATATGTATTGAATAAAGATACGTAGTAAGAGAGGTACATTATCTAAATAATTTTACCACACATAAAGGGAAGATGTGTGGTATAGATCACAATATGTACAAACTTAGAAAACTCAACAAGCTTAATAAGATTAAAAATATTAAAAAAAACTTGGTAGATAATGTCACAAATGCAATGCACACATAATAACACTCAATTTCACACCTAATTCTAAGGGATGCATACAAGGTACATGAAAATGATACAAAAAATGAGGCCAGGGGTCATAAGTAAGGGACATGAACATGTCACAAAAAATAAGACCAAAGGTTATGATCAAGGGATATGAACATATTAAAAAAAATAAGGCCAAGGGATGGACACAAAGGACATGAAGATATCACACACACAAGGCCAAGGGATGCACATAATAAAAAAGCAATGGTTATCCTATCATTAAAAATAAACAACATCAATGAAGCATAGAATAAGTGAAAACTAGTCTACGTAATCCTTGTATATCAATGTCACATCATATTTAAATTGCATATCGATGTAAAATTATGTAAGATATGAGTAACTAACAAGACATGTGTAAACAATATATGTATCTCTACATGGTAAAATGTCTTATAATGATATAACATGTGATAATGTGACTTGAGTAATAATATGTCCCTAGTATTAGCATGGCCCCAGGTTATAGGAAAGTCTAATCTCTATGCATCCATGTATAATATGTATGTCCTGCATCACACTCACATACCATGAAATGCATGTGTATATAGAAAATAATAGGCTATTTACCAAACATTTGATAAATAACATGATTAAATAATGTAAGTATCCATCATGTCATGCTTAGGTCTAGAATTTTTATTTTTGGAATGTTGGAATGTTTTTTGAATTTTGAAATTATTTGATTTTTTTCGTATTTTTGAATTATATTTGTAAATGTAAAAGGTGTTAACCAAGTATCCAATCATGGGGATAAGGTGAGATGGTCATTTTTTTTAGTGAAAAGTACCATATGCATATGTATCATAATATAATAATTAATAAGGTGTTGTAATGTAGCTATCATCATCACTCATAGGAAATTTTGTATGATGAGTAACTCTAGGAAGCCTAGGATTTAGTAGAATCTATTATATAGTAGGATAATGTATTAGTGCATGTGTTCCATGTGGAACACACTAAATTATATATGAAATTATCTTGGTGCATGCTATAGTAGATAAATGCCTCTTTGACTCTTTCATGGCTCTTTGATCTGATAGATATTGAATAATTGGCTATCTAGGAGAGTCACTACTCTCCTCTAAATTGGGTGTATAAAAAGATCTTGAATAGATGTAATAATCATCTCTATATAATAATCTTGAATAAGTGTAACAACCATCTCTATATAATGATCCTAAGTAAGTGTAACAACCATCTCTATTTAATTATCATGAATAGGTGTAATAACTAACTATGATGGTGGAGGGGGTGGAGGAGGAGATGCCACAAGCTGAATATGATGCTCATATTAAATGCCTAAAACTATGACTACCTTGTTGCAGTGTATATGCTTGATAAATCAATATACTATAAATTATACTCCATAGATATTTTATTTCCAATGGCATCCTAACAACATGTCAAAACCCACATTAATTGGTAAAACTAGAAATAGAGTAGCCACTAAGGAAAAACCCACATGAATAGGAAGTAGGATGCACTTGAGAGTGCCCTATATCCATCCATCGAATCCCTTAACTAATATTATGTATCTTGTAAATATTTTTGCATATATCTAAGAGAGTTAAGGAGTGTCATTGCAAAAAAAATTGTTTGGGCCATTATTGACTATGACAAATTGTATAGGGTGTAGATTTATGTAAGCTCATATGAATAATGAAAGGATATCATAATCATCTTTGTTAATATCATTGTCATCAAATGTGATCATATGTTATTGTGTTGATGTGACTTTAAGTGTGATAATGGTACCATCCAATGGGTGATCATATATCATAGGAAGAGGATGCACATTTTGTATATAATGTATTTTAGAAACATCCTTAACCTCAATTGCCTCATGCTTGGGAAATAGATTAGATAAAATTTTCAAATTTAAATTTTCATTTGGTTGTGGTCTAGAATCCTCTATAAGTGTTCTAAGTTCAATAATATTGTCATCAATAAGATCATGTATCATGTGTATTAGCTTGAATAATTTAATTATATAATGACCCATAAATTGATGATAATCATAATATGCATTACTAATTCATCCTTTAGGTCTAGGCATACTCATATAAACCACTTGTCATAGGGGGAGATATGATATTTTAATTAACTTTTATAGTAGTATTTGAAGAGATTGAGGTAATAGTGAAAACTACCTCCTTTATGAAGCAACTAAGAGAATTTGATTTATAGGATGTGATATTATATTAATATTTGTCTTTGCCTCATGTTTTGCATCATTAGATTTAACCCTTTAGTTTGGTTTGCTTTAAAACTTTGTTGTTGGAGTAGTTATAGCATTAGGTGCATAGTTGATTTTTTCCAAAGCTATGAGTTTGGCTTCTCAGTCTCTCACTATATAGCATAACTCATCAAAATACTTAAATTTATTGAATAATATGGAATCATAGAGTGGTTCAATAAAACTTTACTTGAATATGTCTTGTAACTCATTGTCTACCATAGGATTGGTCATCTTAGCTAGCATGGTCTTTTAGCAAAGTACATAGTCACTTATTAGCTCATTGGATCTCATTAATGTTGATGGAGAAATATGTTATAAATTGATCTACCCAAAGGTTGAATACTCTAAATAACTGGAGAGGGATATCATAGAACCATTGCAAATTTTAGTCTTTGAAACTTCTTGGGAATAGTTTGGTCAATAATCTATCATTGGATGCATAATCCAAGCATGTTATGTGGAGGGATAAATGGTGTTATTCAAGATCACATTTAACATCATATAATGGAATCTTGTGAGATTAAAAACATGTATATAATGGATAATTTGAAATATCGAGGGATAAAGGATTATGAGGTAAAACATATGAATCCATTAAATAAATAGCTCTGAAAGCACCTTGATGTAATTGAAACACCTTAGTCTAAACAGTTGAAATATTATGCTTGAGGGAACATGCAACAGGAAAGGTTGATGATGTAAAACATGTAGTAATTTTAGGATTGGAACAGGTTGGTTGTGTAGCAATGGGCATAGAAATCTAAGGGAAGCCTTGTGTTTCCTCCACACCTTGAGTAGACATCACATATGCAATTAAATGTGTAAACATAGGAATAGTAGTTATAGTAGTGGTTTGAACACCTATGGTGGATTTGGTACCTCAAAAAAGATAATTAATAATGGTAAATGGACCTTGTTGATGTACTTTATATGTAATAACATTATCTTTATGTGTAGCCTTAGAATCTAAGATAAGTTTAAAATTTATCCAGATATTGAGGATTTTTATGAATTTGGTTTTGAAAATGGGATAAGGCTTCAACATGGTTAAGATCTACTCTATTAAGTTAATTA
Organism: Torreya grandis; assembly: GCA_037957365.1. Lineage (NCBI taxonomy): Eukaryota > Viridiplantae > Streptophyta > Pinopsida > Cupressales > Taxaceae > Torreya > Torreya grandis. Next base: position 519,231 of record JARHVA010002314.1, read on the forward strand.
AGATTAATTTTATCTTTACATTCATGATCATCTTGATTATAATGGTCTAAAATAGGCATTTCAACAAAATCATCAATTTGTACATATTCATTGATAATTGAATCATCAGAAGAAAAATAAGAGTGAACATTCATTACATTTATTTTAGCCATTTTAGATGAATCCAAAGAACTATGATTATGTTCTATATGTTCACTACTTAATACAGAACTCTACCTTAGAGGGACAAGGGATTTAGCCTTCTTAAATGGTATAACATGAAATCATGTAAGTATATATAAGGCTAGTGTCAAAAGTGAAATATTTATTGTCTTTTATCAAAAAACAAAATTGATACCTTAAGACAAAAATATGAAACCCTAAGAGAAAACTAGGGTTCATAAATGTTAAATAAATATATGGTTTCCCCAATATGTTTTACCATATTTTAGATTAGTGTTAACCCTCAATAAGTTATAAAATGTTGTAATAACTCAAATTATAATATATATAAAATAAGTAAAAATATAAATGTAAAGGATGATTGAAATTAGTTTGAAACTCTAAATTTATAAATATTGAAATTAAAATTAAAATATAAAATACATAGTATTTAACTTGTATGTGGAAGATGAGAGTATAGGCAAAAGTGGCAGGAAGAATGGAAAATTGGACTATAGGCCACTGGATTAAGGATCTGAATCTTTTTATGCACCCAAATGTTATTGTTAGGTTTAGGTTGCTACCATTATTTGTTATGTCATGAGTCTAATAGTTCTATCTATGTGAATATTGAAATTATATTCAAGTACATGATGATTTGATTGCTTTTATTATTATAGTGTGTGAAATCCTGAAGTCTGAATGTGCATGCAATACCCATAAATATGTATCCTTCACTTGAAACCCTAGGTCTACTTATAATTATAAACTTAGGCCTATAAAATGAGAAGAATAGTGAGTTGATCTAACCCCAACCATTCCCCATTAAATGGTTAAATACTACCTACATATCCAATCTTTTGAAGAGGTAATTCAAACCATTATTATTTATTTTCATTAGGTGTATGTGTGCAATTAGTGTTCCTTGAATGTATGAAACCTAAGATCTAGATTTTAACACTTGGAAAATGACAACTTTAGATTGGGTTTGAGGTTCTTAAAACTTGTATAATAGCTAATTTATTTGAAAATTGGTAATAATAGGTCACTTCCTTTAAATGTGCAAGTGTTGGATAATGTTTGACAGGTTCCTACTAGATGGGTAATAGGATTATAACTAATTTTTATTTATATGAGACTCATTGGGTAATTTATCATGCCACTAACACCCTAGGTAGATGGGCTGACCTATATAATTATTTTATTTTGAATAGGAATATTTATAGGAAAAGAATAGAATTGTAATATTTGGATGTTGTCATATGCATCCAATGTTTTTGTTTGAGAGATAAGAATATTGATCTAGTTTTTTTGAGATGTCTGACTATGATAGTTTATTATTTTGGCAAAAACTTGAGGAAATTATGTAGTTGAATGAAAAAATTAGAAGGATTAAACCCATATATAGCATGTGTATGTTAGATAATGGTGAATTCTAGTCATATATGTGTACACCACTCATGTAGGGTGGAAATAGTTCAAAACTAAAATTTTCAAGTGTTTAATATTATATTATGGTATCTACACACTATAAGAAAAACCTTTTCCCATTTTACAAACAATTTAGGAGTTCATTTTAGATTTTCATAGCTCTTTTTCCTATCAAAGGAAACCTTTAATATTTGATAAATGAGAACCAATTGAGTATCATAATCATGAAGTTTTTTAGGACTTGTAGAAGCCCTATTTTCTAAATCTTCCTAGCCAAGGAAAGTTTGACATTTGCATCTATATAGGTTTTAAATGGACTGATATCAAAATGGTAGGTATTATTATAAGTGAAATCAACTAATTATAAGTAGTATTCCCAATTAGTATGTTGATCCATCACATACATTCTCATCATGTATTCAACAACTTGGTTTAATATTTCAATCTAACTATTGGCTATTTTGCCTAACATACTCATACCAAGCTTGCTTGACTACAATAAATTTTCAAATGGTCAAATGAATGAATAGATGAACAAATTTTTGTATGGAATAAGTGGTCTTAAGATCATTCTCAGCCTGTAAAGCTTTTGAAACACTTTAAGTTTACTTTAAGTGTAGTTTGTCAAATTTTGAAGGAGCAGGTCCTCATGATGGTCAAGGTAGTTCAAGGTCTTAGGTAGGTTTTCTTAAGCCCTAAGACTCATTTGAGCCTCAAAGATTAAATCAAAGGGGTCAAGAACAAGTTTTAAAGGACCAGACCATCACCAAGACATCATGTAGGAAAAAATGGACCAGTTCACTTGTGTAATTTTTATCTTTGCTCAAAAAGCCTCGCACAACTAGAAGATCATACACAATTATAGTTATACATGTAAGGATCATCCTCAAAAAAATTTGGACCCATGTGATCTTTTCTGGTTTAAGTTGGAAGCTTCCAAAGTTAAACCCATGCAATGAGACATTCACGTTAACATCAAGTTTAAGCTTGAACAAAGTAAGTCCTTTCGAGATTAAATTTTATAGTCATACAAATGTCAATGACGGTGGCATGAACATCATTTGACATCCTATAAATCATCAAATTTAAGATCATGAACTAGTCCTTAGGTTTCAAATTATGGGTCCTAGTGAGATAAATGGTCCTCACTCAATCGTACATCTCAATCCAAAGGAGTGAGATGGGTCAAGCAGTCAAAGAGCACAAGAAGTTGACACATGGTGTAAGTACATGAATTGACAGACTAATAGGATCTTAAGAATCAATGTGGGATTAACAAGTGGTACTAGTGAAGACAAAGTTGATAATTTAAAGCTATAAATCAAGGGCTTGTGCTTAATCACTCATCAAGATCGAATGGAGCGAAGTAGAGTCAAAATGGTTAGCGAATATCAAGGGTGAATAAGTTGAGGAAAAGTGTCAAAAACACATGGGTTAGGAAAAATATTAATGGCTTGTAGACATTCATACACAAGTAGATCGATGGAGGGAGATTATGTTAGTGAGTCAATAAGCTGAGTTGAATTACCGATAACTAATGAGCAGAGACTAAGTTGGGGCATGTTGAAGAAGCCAAGACTGACTTGACTTGAATGAAATAAATAATAGATTCAAGCTTGAGTTCAACTCAAGCTGATGGGAACATAGAAATTAAGCTCAAAGCTCAGCCTAGGTTAAACCAGGATAATAGCAAAGACTACGCATCATCATTAAAGCTCCACAAGGACAAAATTAAGTCTCCCAAGCCTAATATAGGTAAAGGATAAATGGTTTAAATGAAGAAGTGAGGCCATGATTTTAGTATAACTCTGATAATTCAAAAATATGGGAAAATCAATTAATTAGATTAGTTTTCATCTACATTAGATCAGTGTTTAAAATATGTAGTTAGGGTAGATCCATGGATTAATCCATGCCTATGATAAATAGCTACTAAAACTAGACTTGGGAATGCCCCCCCCTAAGCACATAAAATACTTCACCCTAGCAATAAAGGACAATAACACATAAAATCTTGTAAAATCCCATGTACTAATAGGGATGGCTCTCCATAAATTACCCTGACCACACCAGAAAAGAGAAGAAGCAACTTTAATTTAGGAGAAATCCCAAGTAAAATGGTGGTTGTGGTTGTTCTAAACAATATCAAGCTCATAAATGGCTTCCCCAATATATTTTTCTTCTCTGACCCTCATCTTTTCTTCATATAAATACTTGCCTTGAACCCTTGATTAAAAAGAAACATAGGGGAGCTACAGATAGTGAAGCTCCATCAAAATCACTTTGTAATACTCTTTTGAAGCAATATAAAACATTTTCATATTTTGGTTGAATGCTAAGAGTACATTATTGAATTTTAATGTGCAGATTGTATGTTTCTATTCATCATCTATGTATTTTTCATGTATATTCTTCATGTACTTTACTTCAATCCTATTGGTTTTTTCCAATTTGTGTGAAGTGTTAGCTAGTGATTTCCCTCTTGAAATGTCATAAGTCCATAGTATCTCATATAGACCTATCTCTTCTATATATATATATATATATATATATATTGATGTTCTTGCAACCAATCTATGACAAGGATCATACCATAAGAAACCAAGGGTGCTAGATACAAATTTATCTTGGTCCCAAAGACTCCCAAATCAATTTTAGATTGCTTCAAACATTTTGAAACTATAATATTTTTCCCTGTGTCAAAATATAGCTCGCATCCTTCTCTTAGTCTAGTGAGGTTGAATTTTAATTTACTAGCAATGAAAGGATAAATAAAACTATTTGTTGTTCTAGAATAAAATATCCAAAGATAAACTATAAATTATACCTTGAATCTCAATCAGTGTGGAATGTAAATCATTATTATAATTGTCAAAAACTACAAACACATGGTGATTTACCAATTGGTTACCTCACAACTTGGGGCAATCCTTGTTGTAGTGATTGTCACCAAATTATATTGATGTTCTTGGAACCAATCTATGACAAGGATCATACCATAAGAACCCAAGGGTGCTAGATACAAATTTATCTTGGTCCCAAAGACTCCCAAATCAAGTTTAGATTGCTTCAAACATTTTGAAACTATAATATTTTTTCCTGTGTCAAAATATAGCTCGCATCCTTCTCTTAGTCTAGTGAGGTTGAATTTTAATTTACTAACAATGAAAGGATAAATAAAACTATTTGTTGTTCTAGAATAAAATATCCAAAGATAAACTACAAATTATACCTTGGGTCTCAATCAGTGTGGAATGTAAATCATTATTATAATTGTCAACAACTACAAACACATGGTGATTTACCAATTGGTTACCTCACAACTTGGGGCAATCCTTGTTGTAGTGATTGTCACCAAATTCCTAGCATTAAACTACACCATGCAAAGTTAAAGGTAATGAATTAGCACATATATTTTTTACCACAATGATGTGGATGCAGCTAACTTCTATTAACCTTATTAGCTTTGGGAAACTTTTAGGTTTTGACCTTCCTCTATTCTAGTTTTGAAAATTACCATAATTTCCACCAAATTTCCCAAAACTATTTTTTTGATATTGCATCTTGAAATTCCTACCAGCATGTGGAATAGAGGATTTAGATTGTTGTTGTTGATTCCTATTATTTTGGAATTATTGTATTGTCTTTAGGCAATAAAGTTTCTTCTCTTTAGCCTAGTGAGCTGATTTAATTACAGCAATAAGAGTATAGGGCTTGTTCAAATTTACATCATGCATCAAAAATTCACGTAAGCCTAGCTTGAACTTAGTGAGTTTAGTTTCCTCCTCACGTGTGTAGTTGATGTAATGAAAAAGGCTTAAAAATGTGTTCTCTTATTAGTTCACAATAAGACTATTTTGGTTCAAGAGTTGAAATTTACTAATCTTATGTTCCTTGTGATTTTCATTCAGATACCTTTTTGGGAATTTCATTTCAAACTTTTCCTATGTAAGAGTTAGGTGTTCATATCCCTTAAGTGCACAAATATCGTTCGACCATAGTGTTGCATCATCCATTAGTTTTTAGGCCCCAATCCAATATTTGAAATTATAACTCATATCATGCAAAGTGAAATACTTCTATAAATTTACCAACAAGGTTTTAGCAGCATCACCTAATTCTTCTTTGGCATAAGTTAGAGGTGGAAGCTTTTTGAGATCCTCAATGAAAGGATCAAGTAAAACTCTTGGTTCTAGAATCTATTCTTCCACTTTCATATTGTTGTTTTCTAGGCCATTAATGTTAAGGCCTTGAAATTTTCCATTCAATTTTCTTGGGCATCTAACTGTTCTTTATTGCAAGTTAGTATGTTTTTTATTGCAAGTTAGTATGTTCTTTGTTGAAATTAGATGGTCTAGAATCTTTTTGCTTCTCATATGTGGATTGTTTTTATCATGGGCATTAGCATCAACATTGGCAATATCATTGCTATTGATATTGGAATTAGAATTAGGATTTTTAGCTTCATTAGTATTTTCATTTGTAGAAGAGGGTTTATTACTATAATTACTTATGTTTTCCTTCCTTCAAAAACTATTTTCTCTTGTAGGGTTATTCCACCCTTACATATTTTAGTTCATGTTCTTACCATCTTGAGATACACAAGCTATATAGTTTTTATAATTGTTCCCAAAAATATACTAGAATGCTTTTTATCAAGCATGTATATTCTTGCATCAATGTACAATTCTCAAGTATTCTTTTCTAGGCTTCATAGAAGGCTTTGGATCCAATTTGGGCATCTCTAGAGCTAGACTAATGATCTTCAAAGCTAGTATGGGGATCTCTGGAACTCATCTAGAATGGTTCATAAGAGTATTTGTCTATCAAAAACATGTTATTTGACTAAAGTAAATTCTTATGGCCTATACATACAAAACAAGTGTCTTTCCCATCCAAATGTTAGAACAAAGTGGTTTAAACATGTAAAAATAAATTGCATAGAATAACTAAGATAAAATATTCATTTTCTACTTGGAATTAGTGATGAGTTTTATTATGCACATCTAAATCCACTTAAAAGGAAGATTCTTAGGTGGAAATATAGTTATTACTTGGATAAATTAGCCATTTTATGGGTTCATCACACTTGAAAAATATCACTCGCGGTTCTACCCTTCAGTTATGGACCTTCCTTGCAACTGATAAGATCGCCTTCATCATCCCAGTAGGCATAAATGCTTATCTTGTATTCCAGCCGTAATATTTGATTACCCAGATCACTTGTAACCCATAGTATGCTTGAGTTCTGATATATACCCTTTACTATCAGTTACATGGCTCTAACAACCTTCCATATTCCTAGATAGTTACATTTAAACTTGGGCAATAGCATCGATACTATTGTTCATGATCTAATGCAAGTATATTTACCTTATAAACACTCAAATTTGTAAATCTTCTAATATGTATGGATCATCCTAATAAGTTTCTTTAAACATTCCATGGGAGTATTTTTAAAAGGCATGGTATAAATACAAATTAAAGCCAACTCATTAATCATCTAGAAAATACTAAACAAACACCTATTCAAGCTCATTTAATTAATTGAACAATCAAGTTATACTTCCCTATTCTTCTCTATTTCTATATCAATCATGGGAGAAGTCATATTATAGGTCTGAAGTATTTAAAGAACTATGATCTAGGAATTTGACTCAAGAGAGGATGGTTAGTATAGTGTTAGATCCAAAATGAAAACAAGATGAAACAAACACACTAATAGCATAACATCTCTAGGCGTAGACACTAGGGAGAGCTTAGTTAACAATCATGAATGAAACCCACAACTAAAATGCAAAAGAAAACTCTTTGACCTTATTTGGATGCTCCAAAATGCTTGTTGTGGTGGCTTACTCAGCTTGTGCTCATGAAGGCCTTGGCAATGGAAGTTTGGGTACCTTCATCTCTCCTTGGCACCTTTGGCTTGTAGCTTGGCTTGGCTTGGAATCAATTTGGCATGGTAACACTAGTTGCTTGAATCTTTTTGAAACTAATCCTACATTATCACTTTATACTAATTAAGCTTTAAAATGATGTTGTGAGACCTCATATTTATAAATTTTTGGATTTGACAGAATCAACCTCAAACATCCATTTCAAGATTGAGATGTGTGGTTAAGGATTAATTCAATTTTTGGAATTAAGTTTGTAATTATCCTCATCATGATATTGAAAAAAGGGAAAATTAAGAGGCATGGAGAGCATCATGGAAGGCATTGATGAGGTATGGGAGGCATGAATCTTGATATTTGTGACATTTATGGCCTAGGGATGTCTTCCCAAGAAATGAGGTCATTTGATGATGTAGATATTCAATATTCATTTTCAAAAATAGGTTTTCAACAAGTCTCCATGAAATTCTTGATTAGGCCTTAATTTGAGTTAATTAGCTCTTAAGCATGTTTAAGCACTTTGTGCACAAATTACTCAGATTGATTAGAATGCCTTGTTATTGATCCTAAATTTGACTGGATTGGAATTAGAAGTCCATGTCAAATACGTATTCCCATTTAGGATGTTGCCAACAATAAATAGCAAAGGCACGAGTCTTGTGCAAAATATTTGATAGGAAAGAGCAATCCAAAGCATGTAGGTGCAAAATTAGCATTTTGACTTAGAATGATCTAATCAAAGTTAGTTGGCCTATAAATTGCATTGCCCCATTTAGGGATACCCTAGCCAAAACTGGAACTTGAATATGTCAATTTCATATCATTTAGTGTGCTTTAGTGTTTTTATGTCAAATTGTGTGTTTTAAGTGGAAATTGGATAAAAGCCTAGTTGGAGTTTATCGATGGCCAATTTTAGGTGTCTACAAGAACAACCCATGAGAATTATTTTACAAGTTACAATCTAGATCACTACATGCATTTATGTATAGTATATTGCACCCTTGTCTACACACAAGCCAACATATAAGGGATAACTACATATATCTGAGGTCATCTTCGAAGTATTGGTTTTGTAGGTGACACTCATTGACAAAGGGGTCTTTCAGGTTAGTTTGAAACCATGAGCTCACTAACCCAATTTTGGCAAGGTAACCTAGTCTTGGGCAAAGTGCTAGGGTTTTGATCTATATTCTGATATCGAAAGCTTATGTGTGTGATTTGAAGACACAATCTGAAAAGTGATAGAAAACATAGAAAGACCCAGGTGAAAGTTTCAATCAACAATCAATATTATGTGCATGATAGATGCATTGAAGCATATATAGTAATGGCAATGCATGTGTCTCTAGAGCAAAGAAAATGTCTGTGTTAGCCAAAAGCTAATTTTTAGAATCTAACAACTAGATCAGAATATTCAAATATTTTATTTCTACAGCAACCTTGCTCAGATCCGTATATGCATTAGTGTATAGGCTAAGTATAATTTCTCCTTCATATTGTTATTATTTGAATATTGAATGTTCTACATTCTATATTTGGCACATGCTCAAATTAAATATTTCTTATTAGAATATTTATAGAATCTAAATTCATTAATTAGCTCACTTTTAGAGAGTAGCTTACTCTTTGTTAGATTAGGTTACTCTTTCTTCTTTATTCCTTATTTCTAAAAGGGATTACATAGGGTATGGGGAGGTGATCAAGTGACCATGAGTTTTTTAGGCTCTGATTGTCTTGCCACAAAAAATTTTGATTCTACTCTCTGAGTTTGAAAATTATTTTCAAATTGTCTGAAAATCAAGATACATCTCTAAACCCTCTATCATTTATTTCTTTAGATTTAGAATATTAATTAAATTTGAATTTATTGTTTCATAATTAAATAGGCTTAATTACATGTTTATTGGTAGATGAATTATATTTTGACGTAAATCATCTTTCTCATAAAATACTTGCATAGGTTTTTTTGAATATCAACATTTTAATTTCTTTAAAAGTTATAGTGGTCATCTCAAGCTAGGAGGATGAACACCATCCAACCTCTTGGATTTTGATGATGACAAGTTTGATGAAATCAAACTTGAAATCAAAACTGTCGATTTTCAAGAATGCATTATTTGTTAATTACCACTTCATTTAAAACCTTGATCTTGTAAAAAGTTATAAAATGATGAAATAATTATGAATACAACACTCGAACAGAAAACCACTGAAAATACTTCATGACCTAAAGATATATAGTAGTAGAGACACTTAACATTTCATCTCACTACTCTCGACTATGGATTCATTCTTCCAATTATATGTTATTCACTAAAGCATCTGGAGATTATGTTTTGATATACAAGAATAAATATTTAGCAAACCCATATTACAATAAAAATAGTTTTTTTTTTTTTTTTTTGGGATAATGGTAAAAAATCCAGGGTTTGAAAGGTCTTATAACTTTGTATAGAAAGAATATAAAAGAAAATAAGACACCAAAGCACGCTGAAGCACATAATGGTTATAAAGAGATAAAGAAAGTATCATCGAAATCATCTGCTAAAATTTAACAAAGAAGATGAGTGAAAAATATGTCATTAATAAGCAAGAAAACAAGAATCCACCCACTGATAAGGAAAAAATCCTTCAAGAAAAAGTAACCTCCAAATTGTCAAAACATCAATTTAATAAAAAGAAACAATAAAATTAACAATGAGATGAAACCAAACTTCCCCTCAAAAGGGGATGAAACCCTTTATAATCCATTACAATCAAAGTAGTTAATTATAGTTGATAAAGAAACTTTCTTTAATGACTTTATGTAAATGCATTCTTTTTATTTTAAGGGTGAATAAAATTCAATTCCGTGCACCAAATACACTAAAGTGATTTTTATGATACTCTATTGATGGTCCACCATAGTCTATTTAAACACTTTTTTAATTAAATACGAGAAAGTTGAAAGAGACATGAGACAAATATAAAAAGGTGGGTGATTGTAGATGTCACAATTTGTATTACACATATGTGAGTGTAATGTACTTGATTGATGTGAAGAAAGATATGTACAACCAATGGTAGGCCATGGAGATGGACTAAATGAACTTTTATCCCATCAATCCCAATCATATTAAATTTTTGACTATATATGACATTATCAAAGAATCCTAACACCCTATATGACACCATAATGTGAAGGGCAAAATATCATCATAAGGGAGATTCCAAATCTTTATTACCACTTAAGAAAGAAAAACAAATTCAATTTTGATTTTTCCACCCATATTATTTTAACGAACTTACTAATTAGTCAACAACGTTCTTCATTCAAGATCAACTTTTGCTTGCACTAGACGTGATAAAGATATGACATGGAATATGCATGAATACGTTCTTTTTCGAGTTAGTTGGACTTTGATGGATCGAGTGTATTAAAACTTTACAACTAATGTGAAAGGGACGTGACCCAGCTATTCAAACTTCTCTTAAAGAATTATTTATGTGCATGATATTCTCCATTAAAATGTTGTTAATTATATTTGCAAAGCTTTTGTGTAGCTTACACGTAAGATTAGCATCTGAGACCTTTTTTTAAAAAAAGTTACCCTATGTTTTTATGGGAGTGGTTTTACATCAAAGGGTTAATTAATATTTTAATTTTAAAAGTAGTTACTAATAAAAAAAAGAGTTTTAAAAAGTAATTTATTTTTAAAATAATTTGAAAATAATTGTTATAGTTTGATGGTAGAATCAAAGTTTGTGTGATCTAAAATAATGTTCAAGAATTTAGAAAACTCATGGTGACTTGAGCATTTCTTTTTAATTATACACATTATATTTTAGATAAATGATCAATATGCATAAACTAATTTGATAGCTTTATTCATTAGGTTTAGTGCTCCGAAAACCACACTCAATATTTAAAATATTTATATTAATCATTAGGAAAACACTCTTTTTCTTTAAACTTTAATAGGGCAACTAAACATGTGATAAATAAGGAAACAAATTTATTTTGGAGCATGTGCTTAAAGTCATTAAGCTTTTTAACCACTGCCTACTTATCATGTCCCTCAACAGTTTATAATATTGAAGACAACAGGTAAATAAAATGTAATTCAACCAAAAAATCTAGTGTAATGGAAGGGTGTCACTATTATGATCTTAAATACTAAAATTAATGCTTTATAAATGCTTGACTTCTTCTAAAATGCAGCGACAATAAATACTATATACTATTTAAATTTCTTTAGATACTTAGATTCCTTCTCTATATGTTTGTATTAATTGCATCTATGTATTTAAAGATCTATCAAATTTAAGTTAAAAGTCTATTAGCATACTAGATGATAATAAAGAGGCAAAAAAACTGACCAGTAAGGTCCCAAAACCCCCAGGGGGCTAATAAGTGAAAAGGGCCTACACCCTAGAAATGTACATTATTCGTTTCTAGGGAAACTACAAGAAATAGAGAAGGAAGAGAGAGAAAAGTGGAGGGAAAATGATTTTAAAAATGACAAAAAATACACCAATAAAACTAATTTACACCAATAATCAACAAACACAAAATTATAATAGAATAATATAATTTTATACTAATAAATGCTTAAGAATTATTTTAGGTATTTACTTAATGCCCCAATTTGATGTGTGTGTTTGTGTGTACATACATATCAAAGTAAAATAGGTAAAGGTTGGATATAATATTATGTGCCTCCTCCAACTCATGCATCAAATTTTAATGCTCCTATGAAACTTGTAAGGACATTTATACGTGGATAATCTCTTATAATAATAATTTGTTGAATTATTGATAGAAAAAACTAAAAATGATACACCTGGTTCATCTAAAAATGTCCCTATATAGTTCCATGCTTTTGAATCTATGTTAAATCCTACATGTATTTCATAGTACAATTTTTAGTGACCCAAAATAAAGGCTAAAGCTATAATATGAGCAATGAATAGTCAACATTAAGAAATACCATGAATATATCATGTGGTGGGAACATGTGCCATGTGTTGGATATGTCTAGAAGTAATAAAAATGTAAATGTCATGTCTATAGGAGTAAAAGTAACATAAATTACTTGAGCCTGAAATCTAAAGTCTAGACTCTAGATAAAATGAATGGAATATATGTCCACTTTTGAGATGTGAGATAAACCTAAAAAGAACATATATCAATAGAAAATGATAATGTGTATCATGTGTAAGTGTAGACACCTAAGTTTTATATTAGACACTTGACAATATCAATTTTAATAAATTATTTCATACATGGACTTGTGCATATATATTTGACTCATGTGTACACTTTCCTCTATCCATTTATCTATCTATTGTCTTGGCCAACCCGATTTTTTATCACACATATTCAGGATCACCCTAATCTATGCAAGAACACTATATTTTCCAAAGCAGACTGTCTTCATATTCTAAATCACTATTTTTTCCTCTCTAGATAGTGTTGGCAATAATTAGGTGCTAGCATTTACAACAAGTATCTACCTCTACTAGTAGTTTCCTAAAATTATTCACAACTACTTTTTAAATCAAATGTCTCCCTTGGGTCACCCCAAGCACGTTTCATATGCCAAATATGGGTGAAAATACCAAAAAGTTGTCTATAAATACAAATCAAGCCTAAGGTTTTACTCACTTAGAAATTACATTGAGAACCACTTGCAAGCTTGAGAAATCAATTAGCACTTCCTTAAGATATTACCATAAAAGCATGCACATCTAAAAACCCCTCAAGAGAGCAGCCCTAAAGTTAAGTCAAAACATTAATGCAAGGTCAAAGTTGCATGTTGTTAAGTGTCAAAATCCAAAGCACTGCATTGTATTCTAGTGGATCACGATTGAGAAAACACACGCCTAGATAGAAAAATTATGTGTAGTTTGAGCCCTCTTTAGAGTATTGGAAAAAATAGCGCTATAATAGAAGGAATTTGGCCTATTTTCGAATTTTTTATACTTCAAAACTACTAGACTTCCCATTATGATGCTCTAATTATGGGTTCAACATGGTCAGACATTTTTGGGCATCAACATTAACATAAAAATTATCATCTTGGAAACATTTATGTTATAAATAAATTTCCTCATGCATGTTTGTGATAATCCATATAAACACATGAGCTATGTTCCCCACATGGTCAAAATGTAAGTAGTGTAAGAACAAGATTGATATTCCCCACATGGGAAAAATGTAATTAATATAAGCACATGAATAATATTCACCACATGGGGAAAACACAAGTAGTAAAGTAGAAAATTAGTATGCATAATATGAAATAAATTATATAAGTAGTGTAAGTTAAATAATAGATTCCCCTTGTCGGCATAATATATAATTAATTTGACACCAGTAGAATCGGATATAATAGTGTAAAATAAAACTATAGATTTTTTTCTTAATAGATGCATGATAGACATCATGGTAACATAGGCAATAAATAATATGATTGTGCATGATATGGAACATGGAACCATAGAACATAAAAAACCTTTGATAACAAGAACTATAAAAATAAATGTCACATGTTGGTAGGATTCTTCATTAATATGATATGAACATTCATGCATACCATAGAGGCTCCAATCATGTTGCAACATTAGCAATGATAAAATATGGAAAAAATAGAGTTATTGAACCTCTAACCTTTATGGTATCATACAACACTTTGATACATCTCATAGATATCTAAATGAAGATTGGGCATGTCCTAAAGACATGCCCTTTGACTTTTTTAATCTATTGATTCATACTTATATCACAAGGTTGTAATATGTAAAGTGTGAATATGTGAGATAGTAGAGTAGATGTGCAAAAAGAGTAAGAGTATAGAGTGTAGACACTTAAAATTGGGCACTTCGTATTGATTCTAATTATGTTTTATATTAACACTTTCAACCTTAATAAAATCACTTTTATTTTAGTGAGTAATTAATATACAGATTAATTAATCTAATATTCTTCTAATGGAAAATTCCCTGGATTTGGAACTATCATTTTTTTTAAATGCACAAATTAAATAATTACCTCATGTAAAGTGACATCATTATACCAAGTGTGCAAGTAATATCTCTTACAAACTCTTACACCCCTCTTACTCACTCTTCCTCTTACACCCCTCTTACACACTCAAAGAGGGGTCATAATTTGAATGTCTTATATTTATATGACATACTCCATCTCTTTTCTGATACACTCCATCTCTCTCATTTATGAGAATGGAGGATAATCTTGGGCCTTTGATCTTCATCTCAATATGGATGGTCCACAATCATTTTCCAACTATATAAATTAAATGGTATTCACACTCTTTCACCATGACCAATAATGCAACAAAGCTCTACCTAATATTAAGGCCATCACTCAACCAAGGCTCTATTGAAATAAAATTACCATGACAAAATCATACTAGAGCTTCACATTTATTCTCAAGCCAATTCTCAAGACATCAAGTAAACAAGGAGAAATGTTGCCCATGCATGGAGTTGGCATTACCAAAGACGTCTAGTCTACACACTGAGCACAAGCCTCTTCGAACCGGTAAGCAAAGGAGTCTCCAAGGAAGGTATAATGTATTTATGTGCTTTTCCACATGATTCACCTTTTATTCGACCTTAGTCAATCCTAGTGGATAGGATTAGAGTGTTATGTTTATGAAATTATTTTTGGTTTATTAACTAACAATGAATTGATCCTATTTGGATACTTGTTCTACATGGAGTACATAGTATAATGTAAGTGACAAAAGGAGATATAGTGATAAGAAGTCTATCAACATTGTAATAAATATTTATATATGAATAAAGAGAAAATAATTTTGGAAATATTACTTGTGTTATATGCCCAAAATATAGGACCTACTTCTTTAATTTTATAAGTGTTCACACAATAATATATTCAATTTCATATGTTTATTCTTATTTGTGCATTATAAACTCTAGTCAAGGTCACTCGGTCTCATAAGTCAATACACAATACTTGATTTATGTCAAAATTTGGTGTCACTACATGTACCTTGACTAACTAATTTATACAAGAGAGTATCCATTATACTTCATAAAATCCATCACTGGATAAAAATAGAGAGCTAATGGGAGAAATTCTTAAAAATAAATTATTTAAAGCTGAAGCCAAGTGGACTAAAGAACCCTATTAACTATTAAAGGACAATGTTATAATGCATAAGATGAATAATTTTGGTGTTTATGCCTAAAATATTGTGGCCTTGGATTCTGAGGCATGCATAAGCAACCAAGTCAAGAAGATACTAGTTGGAAAGACATATTAAGTAGACAACAGAAAAACTCAAAAAAATTGAGGTACTATACAAACACTAAACAAAGGAAATTGAATATTTGTTAAAAATTACTCTATATTCATTCATTATCATTTAGGTTATTTAAATTTGGACAAGATTTAATGCTAAGAAGATAAAGCTATTAGACAGAAAAATATGAAGGTTTATAGAAAGAGTGATAACCCTCACCTGTAATTGTTTTGTGGATAAGGGATTAAAAAAGAAGTGGTAAATTTAATTATAGACCTCGGATTAGACATATAAATTTGGTACAAATCTTATTATTTCAATGTTTTTAGTGTCATTTTTTACATATGACCCTTCAATTTGAATTAGGTTCTTATGGGTGTTTTTCCATGTGTTTTCATTCTTATATTTCTTATTTGTGTGATCTTGTGTTCTTTGTTTCCTTTTTTTCTCTATTTATTTTGTGCATTCAGGCATTTTTATATGTTTCTCTCTTCTTCCTCTACCTATTTCCATTTTGGAGAAAAAATAATTTTTCATATTTAGCCACCGAATGTATCCCATACAAATTAGGTGGATCGTTGTGTTAGAGGTACAATCACTAAGAGGGGGGGTGAATCAGTGAGCCCAGATATTTCAATTTCAATTCCAATTCCAAACTCTTAATCAGTCAATACATACATTCATGAGGCATACACATCATTTATAGCAGTGAATAAGAAAGATAATACAAGATCAAGCAAATAACGCATGACATACATGGGAAACCCTCTTGGGAAATAAAACCCACTGAAACCTACAATTGGAATACTATCCTATAATAACAAGATCCAATTTAGAAAATCAATCTATTGATCAAGGAACTATCATTCCTAATTTTAGTGAGACTGTAATCCCACAATGAGCTACTACACCTATCTAGTTGAGCATCCACACCAACTAGACTTTTAGAAAGTTTTACCTTGCAAGGACGAAACTACCCCCTTAGATGTTGAGCACCCAAAAAACACCTATGAACACATCTCCTCAACACTAATTGCCTACCAATCTAATGGAGATAAAGTATATCAGCTCTCTTCAACTATGTACACTTAATGCATCCAAAGCCACCTTTTGGACCACTCTATACTTCTCAGCAACTATAGACACCTAAAATGTGTCGACCCCCCCTTGGTCCTCTCCTTAACCCTTACACATCTTATTAATTTAAAAATACATTACTTATTTTAAATTAATAACACCTCACCCTGACACATCACCTAGGACACCTCACCTAGGACACCTCACCTTTGACACCTCGCCTTGGACCATTTCCCACCATATGACTCATCTTGAGACTAAGTCATCTCCCTAAGACCTATTCTCACTCCTTTCCAACCACCTAACTAACCCTCATGCTTAATAACCCCGCCATTTGAACGTTCACCAACGGACTATGCACTTGGCAGATGAGAATAGGCTTCTTAGCCCTTTTACTCGTTCTCCACCCACCGACGTTGGTCAACTATCAGCCAACATCGGCAGAACCGCCGATGTCAGTTACATAAACCAACTTCTAACATTGAGTTATGGGCTCTTAGCTCTTGGACTCTCAAATCAACTTCCTCTTGGACTCTCTCTCCCTCTCGCCTACGGACTGGGACATCAACAAGGACTCTCTGAGATCAATCATTAGACTTCAACCAACGCTCTCTAGGCTAAAAAGACTCTGCAAAAATCACTCCAATTGGAAGCATTGCAGGAGGACTCAACTGCAGCCATACAGGGACAAGCCTTCAACACCTCTGGCTCTCCATCAAGCAAGAGCTAAGTATTCTTCTGCCTCTTATTTCAGTGTTTAGAATATAGTAGTAATTAATGTCTATTTACAATTTCTAAATACAACCAGACCAGACCTGACCTTCAACTCGACCCGACTTCCTTATTGGAAAGGCTGAAAAGCCTTTCTCCTATTCTTATCCATTTACATACCAACCCTTTGCCTTTGCCCCCTCTTAGACCCTATTTACTATCTTGCAACCCTGCACAGACCCAGACTCCTTCCAGAACCCTCTATCGACCAAAAACCTATCCAAAACCCATCCAAGGCCATTGACCTGACCGACATCGACCATTTCCCCTACCGATGTTGGCAACCTAACCGACGTCGGCAACTTGATCAACCGATGCTGGCAGAACTACCGACGTCAGTGACTGTGGTAGACTAACTGCAAAGAAACATGTACACATTATCTAATTTCTTATTTGTTAGTCATTTGTCATTTCTTTATTTTTGACACTTTTACTTATAAACAGTGGACTGTCATCCCTCAAGGAAGTCTTTACACTTTTGGGACCGAGCTTTGCTTGGCAGTCCACCATATCTGTCTCTAACATTTTTTTGTTTAAGTCTTATTCTTTTACAGGTGTCTTCCTCCACAGCCAAAGAGGAGCTCCTTCAATCGTCTGGATACGGTGCACAACTTCATCCGAGTATCATCTAACCCCTGACCATTACCTTTTAGTTTCTTATTTCTTTTGAATATTAAAAAGCAAAAACTATTAGAAACATTCTGGCACGCCCGGTGGGACCCCTGGAGTTTTCCTTGGGTTCATCATCCTTTTTATTCTAAAGGAAACATTCATATAGATGCATTAGATTCTCCTCTTGCATCCTTCTTCTATCTCTTTCTTTCGAAAAGAAACCATAAGCACAAGTTAAAAATAACATCTTTCTTTTTCTTCTTGTCACCTTTTTCCTACATCTTAGAGTAGTGAAATTCATGCTCTTAAACCTCTTCTCACTTGTCTTCATCCGAACAACAACATTTCAATTTGGGTTAAAAGTTAAATGCATTTCACTCCTGCTTGAATGCATATTTATCTCATCTAGTAATTAAAATGCATTATGAATAAATCATAGTGCACTTATGTTACACAACCTGACCACAAGCACATCAAACTAAACATCTAAACATACCTGAGACAAGGCCCGACTAAGATTTCACCACTTAGCGGATACCTTACCCTTCTTGGTGATCCTACTTGGACTTCACAACCAAGAGGAGGACCCACTCTATTCTCTGGCAAAGTATAAACTCTAGGGGAAGTATATATTGGCTAAGCAGTGCAGCTTGGCTCTGGGCTCGTGAAGTGAGGGGAGCAAGCCCCTAGCACCGAGCCACGTACAGAACCTAATACAGACTTTTTGAGCACCAAAACTTAACCTGAAACCAACCATAGACTGCTTCTTTTATTACCCATTCTAAAATCCCAACTTCCCAAACATATTCTTCTAAGGCATAAGCCACCAAGACTCTAAAATTTATTCTTAGGAATTTAACGTTTAGAGGTTGCTTGCCTTCATCTTTTCTGTTGTTTTTATCTATTTTTTTTTTAGCTGGTAAGGACACATTTTTTTGAGGTCTAAATACAACTCAGACTTTATTTTTCTTCCAAAAACTTTCAATTTTTTGAGTTTCTGGAAACACAGAGACACCGACATCAATTTTTCCACTGATGTCGGCATATTTTCCTAACCGACATCAATTTTTTCACCGACATCAGCAACTTATATTCACCAATGTTGGTCTTTCAACCGACGTCGGTCACTGTAAACATATCTTCCATCCAAAATAGCAAGCTTAAAACCTGACCTTTTTGCTATCAAACACACATTCTGACCACTTCTGGTTTTCTGAAACTAAAATCCACAGTTTCTAGAACCTGACCCTTTTTGCCTTCAATGATTTCGACATGCAGTCAAACCAAATCCCTTATTGACCACGTGAGGCAACAACCACTTCCACCCCTGCCTTTCATATCAAGTCACCAAATGGAGTATATTTCAGATATTGAGCATACTCCTATCCAGCCTAACCCTGACCAACATCCAATTGTTCCTAAAGGGGATCAAAACTTTGAGATATTTCTTGATCATAACGTCAAGGCTCTCCAACACTATCTCGCGAGAACCCAAACGTGAGACCCTTTAGGTAACCCAATTTATGGGATGCCAACTTCCTTGGTTAAAGTGGCAACGATGTCAACAGCCACCGCTACCCAACCCATAATTACTCAACCCACTACCTCAACCACTAACCAGACCATGGCCAATATTCAATTGGTCTCCCCTTTTATTTCTGGACCTACCTCCATCGGGGTTTCTGTACCCCCTCAACCACAATCAATTCAACCAAGTTCTACACCTTATCAAAACTTGATTGTCTCGACTCCACATACTCTTGTGCCTATAAATGTGGGATTGACTGCCTATCTTTTTACCAATGCCACCATTCAACCACCTTTGGCGGTATCTAGTCAAATTGTGCCCTCCAACTTCATGGCACAAACCCCCTTGACCTCAACCTCAGTCCCTATGACGAACTACCAATACGTTGCGCCTATACAAATGCAACCAAGTACATCATACGCCCCTCCTAATGCCTTTCAAGTACCTTACAACCTAAGGGGTGCCCCACCTGCCAATCCATCAATAAATCTAATCAAGATGCTGATGGATAAGATGTCTAACCTTGAGACATCCATTTCTGGTTCAAGCAATGTTCTTTCATATGAACAACTATGCAATGAACCCATTCACCCTTCTGTCCCTATTCGACCATATCCTAACCAGTGGAAACTCCCCAAATTTACTCGATTATAGAGTAAAGAGGACCCACAACAACATTTATGAGCGTTTAGACATGCTTGTTACCTCATAGCGCACGATGATGCATTATTACTTCGCACGTTCTCCATGTCACTTTCGGGGGCTGCCCTTGACTGGTATAGCTCTATTACCAATCATTCTCTCTTTTCTTTCACTCAACTCACCCAACTATTTCTTGACCACTTTTCAATCAACATCACTAAGAAGGTCTCCATCACAGATCTCTATTTTATTAAACAATTCGACGATAAGTCCATAGCTGACTTCGTTGCCCATTGGAGAGGCTTGATTAACCAACTCTCCTTCTCATTACCTCAAACTAAGCTCATTGAGCTCTTTTCACGAGCATGTGCCAAGCACATCTCATCTACCTTGTGGGTTCAAACATTTCACACATTTGATGAAGTTTTCACCATGGCCAGAAAGCTTGAACTCTGCACAGTCAAAGAAGACAAGGTCAAATTGCGTAGTAACGCAAAATCCAATGACCCTTCTTCATCCAAACCTTCTTCTTCCAGCTCCAAGTCCAAAGGATCGACAAATACTGTGGTCCTTAGGCCATCATCTTCAACAATAACTAACCAATCTCAACCTTCCACATCAGACTACATCACAAGACAATTCCAACAACGGCATGTACAGCGTCAATACACTCCAATAGGAGAATCATACGCTTTCGTGTTGGATAAACTCATCAAGCAGCGAGTCCTCAATCTCCCTCAAATTTGACAACCACAATTTGACCCCTCAAAATCCATCCCTGCCTAGTATAGGGAAAATGACTTTTGTAAATATCATCGTGTCAAGGGTCATGACACAGACAACTGCAAAACCTTCAAGAACATCATTCAAGACATGTTGGACAAGGGGTATCTTGTTTTGGATAACCCAAATGTGCCAGCTAACCAAAACATGGATGTCTTTAGATAACCATTCCCTAACCATCCCCCAAGTCTGCATCACATTCAGACCATAGCTGATGACCTTCAAGAGCGTAATATATGCACTGTCAACATGGTTTCTAACCAACCTCTTCCACAGTCTGAAGAGGTTAATCAACCTATTTTTCTACCACAGATAGAAGAAATATCTTCTCCTATTTGTCCACCACAGGTAGAAGAATTCTCTTCTCCTATTTGTCTACCACAGGTAGAAGAACTCTCTTCTCCTATTTGTCCACCACAGGAAGAAGAACTCTCTTCTCCTATTTGTCTATCACAGGAAGAAGAACTCTCTTCTCCTATTTGTCTATCATAGGTAAAAGATCCTTCTTCTCTTATTTTTCCTCCACAAATGGAGGATAATCCTCCATCTAGTCCCCTTTCACACATAGGAGAGGTTATTTTGACCCCTCCCATATTGGAGGATGATTTGATGGCACCAATGCCGGTTGTCATGCCTTCACCCTTCTTATCATCAATAGGGGATCATACTTTCCCTGCTATTCGACCACACGCAGAAGCCATAACCATCCCATGCCTCTCAAACCTCACTCACCCACAAGTGAAGGTAGACTTGAACCTCACCTCGCCCAATAGTAGTCCTTGCACTAAACTAAAGAAGGCTGCTAAACCACATCGGAGAACTTCTCTCCCACCATCACCATTGCCCTCGATTTTGGGCCCACACCCATCCACCTTAATAGGAGTGCTTCCTACTCTAACACCTCACAGAGGCAAATTGCCTCCATTACTCCCTCAACCTAATACAAACATACTTCCTTCAAAACATCCATCACCTCTCATCAAGCAAGTGTCATCACCACATGTGGCCACACCGCCTATTAAAAAGATGATATGAGAAACTCCCCAAACAACTCCTAAAAATAAGTTGTCAACCCCTACCACAGCAACAAGCATAAAGCCATTAGTGGGTTCTTATGCTTCGATGTTATGTCAATTGTTGCAATCTTTGAGCATCACTCTCCCGCCCATTAAACCATACCAACCTCTTGGACCAAAACCATCTTGGTTCGATGACACTAAAATTTGCTGGTATCATCGCACACCCAGACATGATACTAAGCATTATTGTGCCCTTAAAGCTGCCATTCACCAACACTTGAAAAAGGACACCCCTCACATTGAGGCTTCTTCTGACCACTTTTCTGACCAATCACCGATACCAACCCATGCCTCTTGAACCTCTTCACCTAAATCAGGATCTCCATACAAGACTATGGTCCCTTTACCACCATCCACTCCTTTATTTGAAATCAGCACAATTGATGTGGCCATTAGGCCCCAAACTGTGAAGGATAAAGGAAAAGACCAGACTTCTACACCTTTGACATATCCATTATTCGTCAAGACCTCTCAACCAACACAACCCAAGATTTCTATCTTGGACATGTCTCGACCAACATCACTGGGGGAAACTCTTTCTAACCTCTCTAGTCCACATGACGTATGGTATAAGTGACTTGTGGACTACTTGACATATTTTATCATACCTCCCAATCTCTCTAGCAATGGACGGTGGGATTTTATCAAGAACACTACTTGCTACACCATGTTGGGGGGACATCTCTACAAATGAGGTCAAGATGGCCTCCTTATCCAATGCCTAACAACCAGTGAGACTTCCCATGTCATCAAACAAGTCCATGATAGGACTTGTGGAGGACATTTCAGCGGTAACTCGGTTGCCAAGCACATCCTTTGCCTGGGCTATTATTGGCCCACTATCAACCAAGACTACACCAACTATGTTTGGTGTTGTACCAAATGCCAACAACATACTAACCAACATCATACTAACCGACTTCACGACCAACATCGACCAAAACCTGCCTACAACAATGACCAACATTTGACCAATTTGGAACGAAGCAAATGGGGCAAGTTTGCTCCTAATTGACTCAGACTTTACATCATAACACAAGCATGGATCAGGTAATTATCATCTGTCTTCTTTCGAAGATCGGCTAGAACCTGAGCCTCTTAATGCCTTACATCTATGACCATTCTATTGTTAATCAAGTAATCATTCACTTGACATTTAACTTGAGCTCATCCCTTGAGCAACCCCTGTCATCATCATTTATAATATTTTCAACCCTTTGTCAACCCTTTTGTCAAGCATGAATGCTTTGTCCTACTAAAAGGGAAACCTTTAAACCCCTATAGTCAAGTCCATGACCAAAAGTCCAGTCAAAAACAAAACATAAAACTGGGATGCCTATTCAAAGGTCATAAACTATAAATGTAGACTGCTCCCTCGAAGGACAGCTGCATCATTGTTGTAATTGATAGACTGCTCCCTTGAAGGACAACTATTCAAAAGCCATCAAAACATACAAAGCAAACTATAGACCACTCCCTCAAAGGATGGCTATGCCTAAATTTTGCTACATACACAGCACAACATGACCATAAAACAAAACAACATCCCCAAGTCGACTTCCCGCATTGATCAGTCCCAAAAAAAAAAACTAACTGACAAACTATTAAGTCATGGGCTTGCCTTTAGTCATTCTCAGGGTCACCTATAAAATAGGCAAATTTATCCCTGCTACAAAGGGTTACGCTATCCTTACATCTCACACAATCATGCCTATCACCCCAATATACTCAAGGGATTTCGAGCTCACTTAAACGTCAAGTGATTCGACTACTTCTCTAACATAAACCAATGGTCAACGACGTAATGCATGAATGGGGCTTTTGTTTCCAAAAACCTTATCTATGCTATCATTATGCTCCTTGTCAATGAAAGAGCAACGTCCCTTTCACTTCTTATACATCTTGGTCACATCCAACCAAACCAAACCAAACCTTTTTCAGACCACTAACATGACTTAGCCCATTCACACTAGTTTCTATGAAAAACAATACACATCCAATGTTATAGAATACACCATCACATAATATGGAAAAGGCTGTAACATCATCATATCTTCATCATTTCAAGCATGTACCATTAGACATATGAGAAATGCTGACATCTCTAACCTGACCAACTATTGACCACTTTGACCCTTTTGGCAAGAACTACATTGGCTTGAGGCTCTTAAAACAGGAGCTATGTAGGCAACACTCAGTCTTTTGAGGTTAGCTCGGCCATTCACTCATTTGTCTCCCTAATGACAATGGCCACCCGTTTGTTCATCTACCTGATGGATGAACCATATAACCTTTTAACCATGACAACCTAGTCTAAAATCATGACCAATCAACAATGTAGAAGTCACTTTCGACTTCTCATGGGGCACATTGGAGATCACATACATCTCCCTAACCAAAACACACAACACCTAAGATCACTTCTATCTCAGTGCGACCCGACCAATGACCATGATCACTTTTGAGACAACTTTGCCTTGGTTGTTTTGATTGCATTTATGCTACCTCACGAATGGTTAGTAAATTGTCCACAACTCACATTACAACCCTCATAAGTATCGGATCGCGCCCAAGTTGATCCCCACTACTTGTGACATTTTCGTGTTTTCTAGGAGCACTTCCTAAGCCTAGGATACTTGGAACACAATGACCATTGGAGCTACAGCTTGGATCGAATAACACAATCAGCTATGACTAAAAGCTGGGGCCCGGTTACTTCAATTTTTACACTCCTCAACCTTGACTGCGACAATTTAACCTGACTATAACGTGAAGTGGTATACACATAATATCAATTATTGCCGCGTTCACACTCCAACTTCACCATACCCATCAATTGCCTATCAAATTGGCACCTGATATCAGGTTATCTTCCCTTGACTCCTGCTTTGAGGGGGAATACCTCATCACCATACCTGGGGAATCTACTCCTATTTTTGTCTTGCAGTTCATCCAAAACAACCAACAAGATAAAAAGGGGAAAATGTAGACACCTAAAATGTGTCGAACCCCCCTTGGTCCTCTCCTTAACCCTTACACATCTTATTAATTTAAAAATACATTTCTTATTTTAAATTAATAACACCTCACCCTGACACATCACCTAGGACACCTCACCTTGGACCATTTCCCACCATATGACTCATCTTGAGACTAAGTCATCTCCCTAAGACCTATTCTCACTCCTTTCCAACTACCTAACTAACCCTCATGCTTAATAAACCTGCCATTTAAACATTCACCAACAGACTATGCACTTGGCAGATGGAGAATGGGCTTCTTAGCCCTTTTACTCGTTCTCCACCCACCGACGTTAGTCAACTATCGATCGACGCTGGTAGAACCATCGACATCAGTTACATAAACCAACTTCTAACGTTGAGTTACGGGCTCTTGGCTCTTGGACTCTCAAATCAACTTCCTTTTGGACTTTTATCTTGGACTCTCTCTCTCTCTCTTGCCTGTGGACTGGGACATCAATAGGGACTCTCTGAGATCAATCATTAGACTTCAACCAATGCTCTCTAGGCTATAGAGACTCTACAAAAATCACTCCAATTGGAAGCATTGCAGGAGGACTCAACCGCAGCCATACAAGGACAAGCCTTCAACACCTCTAGCTCTCCATCAAGCAAGAGCTAAGTATTCTTCTGCCTCTTATTTTAGTGTTTAGAATATAGTAGTAATTAATGTCTATTTACTATTTATAAATACAACCAGACCAGACCCGACCTTCAACCTGACCCAACTTCCTTCTTGGAAAGGCTGAAAATCCTTCCTCCTATTCTTATCCATTTACATACCAACCCTTTGCCTTTGCCCCCTCTTAGACCCTATTTACTGTCTTGCAACCCTACACAGACCCAGACTCCTTCCAGACCCCTCTATCGACCACAAACCTATCCAAAACCCATCCAAGGCCATTGACCTGACCGACATCGACCACTTCCCCTACCGATGTTGGTAGCCTAACCGACGGCGGCAACTTGATCAATCGACGCCGGCAGGACTACCAACGTCGGTGACTGTGGCAGACTGACTGCAAAGAAATAGGTACGCATTATCTAATTTCCTCTTTGTTAGTCATTTGTCATTTCTTTATTTTTGACACTTTTACTTATAAATAGTGGACTGTCATCCCTCAAAGAAGTCTTTGCACTTTTGGGACCGAGCTTTGCTTGGCAGTCCACCATATCTATCTCTAACATTTTTTTGTTTAAGTCTTATTCTTCTACAGGTGTCTTCCTCCACAGCCAAAGAGGAGCTCCTTCAATCATCTGGATACGGTGCACAACTTCATTCGGGTATCATCTAACCCCTGACCATTACCTTTTAGTTTCTTATTTCTTCTGAATATTAAAAAGAAAAAATGATTAGAAACAGCAACAACTATGTCACCACAACACTCCATGTTGATCAAATCACATTACATACTCGAACCAACACACAAATATCAATTAGGACACATTACATATCCCAACTATCCCCACTCTTAAACTCTACACACTCAATGCATCTTTCACAGCAACAACATTGTCACAGCTTCAACAACATGACCAAATGGCCATACACATAGTCCACATACTAATTTTCCTCTTAGATTAACCACCAAGCTCACATAAACATCAACAATTCTTTGCTCATTCTCAAGACATCCAAAACATCCTTTTCGATCACTCTAGACATCTTCGTTCATGCTCAACCTGCAAGAGCACTATTCTGCCATCAAAAACATGACCCATAGGTCACACACAAAGTTCTCAATCTACTCTAATAATCAACCCAACCATTGGGTACACTTGGCCTCTTCTTTTCTTCACTTCAACACTCACACCTCTCCAACAAGCCTAAAAACCATCTCCTTTGGTTTCACTATATATAGAGTCTTCATGATAAATAACTTCTTGGTTGGTCATTTGACTTGCCTTAACCCTTACGGCTTATATCACATCAAGACATGACTCAATACAATCCACATAGGTCGGCCATATCATTTATGGGTCACCCTTAAGGAACTACACCTTTTAATAAGGCCCTTGCAACCTTTATAGGTCTCATGTGAACCCATTCACTCCTTTAGCACTCCATTAATCAAAATAAGAACATAGGACCACTTTCAAATACATGGGTCCACTCATTATGTCCCCTTAGATATCTTGAAATTATCACAATCATCTTAGCTCACCTCTACGTATGCTTATTCAAATCAAACACAAACCTTACACACAGGAACACCATTACCAAACATATAGTCAACTTATTAAGCATTGTTCATATTCAAGATAAATTGATCATGCCTCTAAAATCCTTACAGAACATCTTTATGGAGTCTATAACACTCCCCAATAGCCAAGTCATCATGATACATTGAAACAACATCAACACAAGATCAAATATCTTTCTCAGGTCACTTGTAGAATAATCACGAACACATAGTCAACTTCTAGGCCCAATATCTTTAACTATACTCACTTTCAAATCTTCAAATATATACAGCCAGATGCACCTTGGAGTCCTCTTCCACTTTGCTTTTTACAACACCATCAAATTTGACTTCTATCGAAAGATATGGATAAAATATAGAGCTCTAGTTTTTCCTTGTAAATTCAAATATTTGAATGGCAACGGTCACAATTAACCCTAAAACACAATGCTCAAATCTCATATCCTCTCAACTTAGATCAAATATGCACCATCGATATTTTTTTATCTTTAATGCATAGGTTCCAATGCTCAAACATTTAAACATCAGTCACATTGACCTCATCTCGTGTAATCTTGAAATGTTTACTCAATGTGCTCTATTGATCTTTGTGGATCAACCAGATCTTTAATGATCAATGCTCACCATTCAATCAATCTGTATGAATGTTTGCTTGTCATTGTATCCTTATCTTGTACCTTTTCTTAGTCGTTAAACATTATGCACCTTTCCTCATCTCATTGCCTCCTGACTTCTTGGAGTAATGTGCATCATTGATCTTGCTTGATATTTAACTCTTTCAAAAATTACTCTGTATGGGGACCCTTTCAATATGCTCGAGAGGCCATTTTTGAACCTTAATAACTTCTTTTGTGCTTACCTGCATGATCTCAAATTTGGACCAAATGATCTCCTCAAATAGGAGAATCCAACCATATAACAAACATCTCTTGGAACCCTTGTATGTAAAAGATATAATTCCATAAAAAAACCTTCTCAAAAACTTCTTTCACAGAGCCAACTATGTCAAAATTTGTTTGGGAGGCCAGCTTTGCTCCTTCATAACTTTTATCACACTTCAGTGCATGATCTGGAATTTAGCGCAAATCAACTATGCTAAAAAATGAATAAACCCATATGATCAATTTATCTTGACACTTTCACACATGAAATATAGAGCACCATCAAAATGCCTAGTCGGCTCTTCTTGCCAAATTGCAAAATTGTCTAAGTATGGAAAAACATAGTCAAAATGCTTGGAAGCCTAACTTTACATAAGCATATCTTTTGATGTGCTTCTTTGCATGATCTAAAAATTAGCAAAAATAAACTATGTCCAAAACTAAAAAAACCCATATGATCACCTTCTCTTTAAATGTCTATATGTGCAATATATTCCATCATCAAACTGCTTACTTGGCTCTTTCTGGCCACATTGCTAATTTGGCTAAGTATGGGAAAATAATGAATTATGACTGAGAATCCAACTTTGTACCCTCATAAATTTGACCACACTTTGATACATGACTTAAGATATATAAAATAACAACTAGGGGATAATGTGATCACAACCATATGACCAACTCCCCTTGACTCATTTCCATGTGGCAATGGTGACAACATCAAACTGCCTACTCAGATTTCTAAAATTGGACCCAAAGTGTCTAGATGAAAACTATGAACTACCAGATTAATTCCACTTATACATATAATATCTCCAAGAATTATTGAACTCTAATAGGATCCCTTGCACATGATCAAATCACCATATGCATCCCTGAACCTCTCTAATCATGTCAACATTGAAGATCAATGAAGCATATTATAAGCAAACTAAGATAAGCACATTGCACACTTTATCATTGTTACTTAAGATACCAAAGCACTTCATCCACTCACCAGGACACCTCCATGACATAAATAAAAACTCTCCAAAAATATCCCCATTTGTCATTGATGTCAACACTCATCATATATAGTAATATACAACTCACCTTCTCTCTCTTCAAGAACTCCCACAACAAGAATTTTTTCCCCCTTTAACACAATGACAAAGTGGGCACCAATTAATCCTAAAGAACTAAAAATACTATCAAAATAGTAAAAGAACCATCTTATAAATATGATACAAACTCCCCCTTACATTGAGCCTACTTTAGTTTGTCTTCACAACATCTTCTTGCTCTATGCCAACATTCTCTTCAATCAAGCACATCAACCAAGAAATAAATAACACACAAAACCATAAAAATATGATGGAACACATCAAGAATCATTTTAGAAAGATTCCCCCTAATAACTCTAAGCAATCGCACCTTTTGAGCATCTTCAGATCTCCACACACCATGAAGAACCATCATTCATGCTAAGTAGCCTTCTATCTCAAGATACCACAAGGTGCATCAACAAAACTTCATGCCACTCAAAAATAGGAAACATGGTATCAACCAACTTGAAAACTCACCTTGAAACACGCATGCCTATATCTTTTGGAGAAACTGATAAAAAAACATTTTTCTTCAAACTAGGCATGTCTAGCCTCCTTGTAGCCCTACTTGAAACTTGTAGAGCCCAAAATTTTCAATAGACACATATTCAAGACCTAAAACTTCATATCTATATCACTCTAATATTCCCCCTCAAGTACACCTATTTTCATCACCAAGCTCATCATCTAAAACATACTTCTTTCACAAACCTACTAGCCAATTAGCCCTCCATATTGATAAAAACTTGAATAATTTGATAACCAAAAACCTTCAATTCAATATGAAGCTTGATTTGACCACCTATTTGGCCCATTCATCAAATTAGTAAGCAATAGGCCTTAATTCACAAGGCAAACCATTTTTTATAACATAGCCCAAAACCATAGAATCTTAAAACAAACAAGGTCAACAAACCTCCTTCTGGTCAATGCACACCTCTAGAACTTATTGCACCCCTGGAGACACCCATCACACACTTATAGATAAATATTTGAGCCTTCACACCTTTGGTAACATAGACTTCCTATAACCCATTTTGGGCCTTCTTGCCCTTAATCTAAAAACTAAGAAAACTGAGAGCACTAAAAATCTTTGATTGGCACAAAGCATACCTTTAGACCACAAAATCACTTGTAGCACATCAAAAAGAAATGCACATATATTTTTTAGCACTAAACACTTCTTGACATTGCATCAAACTCATTATGCCACCTGAAACCACCCATTCTGACCTTGTACTACATCTCCTTTACAAACCTCTCGAGAAAACACATGAACTTGTTCCCCTTTAACCAAAGACCTTCTCTAATTGGCATTATCATCTTGAGCACAAAAACTTGTTTCTCCACACCTTCTTGCTCAGATTCAACTACTTATTCCTTTGATCCTAGGACCTAACCACTTACCAAGCTCCCCCTAACTTCATGCTTCATGAGGAACATGACATCTTCAACAAGTCTTCAAATACTTTATACCATAACATCCAAACCATAATCAACAAGCTAAACCCTTCTCAAGATAGGATCACTGAGATTCCTTACAAACTTATTTTCTCCAACATATAGATAAAAGAATGAACAAACATACCTTGTTTTCATACCTTCTCACCAAACAATAGTTGATAGCCATCAAACTTCCTCTAACTAACAAGTGTCTCCTTGAAGCCTAGATAGAGACACCCCTTTGACATAGAAACACTAAAAGTCCCAAAACTTAGGAGTCTCCCATATCTCCATATCTTTCTCAGACTTGCAGTCTTACTTGACTTAAATTCTTTTCTTTAGAGTTGTCAATAAATGTTGTCAATAAAAACTCTTGACTCTCCTTTATTTCTTATTCTTTTTCCACCTTGGCAAACAATCCATCAAGACTCTTGGACTCAACAGGGTTAGTCTTATTAGTCTTTACTACCTCAGGTCTCCATATCATAGTTTGACTCTTCTTGTCTTCTACATCCATCTTACCTACTTGATCCTTGAGCTTATCATGATTTATAATATAGCCTTCTAGGGCAACTTTATTATCATCCTTATGACTAAAAGAATTGGCAATAATAAAATTTGGTTTCCATACTTGAGTTTGTCATTTCTCAAACCTTCTACGAGCTTTATATCCTTTGACATACCTTGAAGACCTCTTAACACTATTTGGATAGAATCTAGCAATATGTCAACTCTTATGACAACTAAAACAAATAACATCATTCAAAATACCTCTTTTGATTGATCTGAGTTATTATTTCTCCAAGACCAATTGCTTCTTCTTCCAAGGCTCCATGAGGGCACTTTCTTGATTCACTTCCTTTTATAGTCTTTAGCTCTATGACCATACTTATTGCATGTATAACAATGACCATGAAATAAACTATCATACCTTGAAGCATTTGGTTGTCTAACAGACCTTCTAACATTGCTTTTCAAGTTTGAATTCTCCTTCACTTGCTCAGGTGTCTCATGTTCACTCTTCAATGATTCCATTTCAACCTTCAACTAAGTACACTCATCTTCTCTTGCTTTCAGATTTGTATTTTTAGTCTTTAATTGATCATATTGACCTTCTCTTCATCCTTTTTGGCCTTGTTGTCCATGTCTTTCAAACTATATGCTTGCACTTCAATAGACCTAATCTATTCTTGATACCTTTTTTTTTTAATTTCTTAGATAAACCTAACAAACTTCCCTCAAGAGAACTGACTTGTGCTTCAAGACATTTGATTATATTCCTCATTTTATGATTCCTCTTTTTTTATTCCTTTAGTTCACCAAGTGCACCCATGAGCTCAACTTTTAGATCAACTTCTTCCTTGTTGTCATCTTCTTTATCAAATATGATGTCCTTTTCTTTTGAACACAAACTTGTCTTAGCATCTACTAGCTGAACCTTGAGATCATTGATAATATTCTCATCCTCTTTGGCATCTTTATTTAAAGTGCATATATGTTCTTCAAGTGCCTTAATCAAAATCTTCCAATATTGATTTTTTATCTTCAATTGCTTGGCCATCTTTGTACCTACTTAGGATCACCTTCAAGCTCTTATGATTCCTCTAAAGGACCCTCTCTGATACCAATTATTAGAGGTAAAATCACTGGGGGTGAATCAATGAGCCTAGATATTTTAAATTTATTTCCAATCCTTCCAAACTCTTAATCATTCAATACATACATTCATGAGGCATACACATCATTCATATAAATGAATAAGAAAGACAATGCAAGATCAAACACATAACACCTGACATATGTGGGAAACCCTCTTGGGGAATAAAATTAATTGGAACATGCAATTGGAATTCTACCCTAATAATAAGATCCAATTTATACCAACAAACTACAAATCAAGGAACTACCATTCCCTAATTTTAGTGAGACTATAATCCCACAAGGAGCTACTACACCTATCTAGCTAAGCAACCATAACAACTAGAATTTTAGCAAGTTTGAATTTTCAAGGAGGAAACTACCCCCTTAATTTTTTAGCACCCAAAATAACACCTATGAACACATCTCCTCAACACTGATTACCTACCAATCTGATGGAGATAAAAAGTATATCAACTCTCTTCAAATCTGCAAACTCAATGCATCCAAAGCCACCTTTTAGACCTCTTTTTACTTCTCAACAAAAACTTTATCACCACAACACTCCCTATTGATCAAGTCACATTAGATACTTGAACCAACACATAAAGATCAATTACGACACATTACATATCACAATTATCCCCACTCTTCAACTCTGCACACTCAATGCATCCTTCATAGCAAAAACACTATCATAGCTTCAATAACATGACCAGATGGTCATACATATAGTCCACACACTAATTTACCTCTCAGATCAACCACCAAGCTCACATAAACATCATCAATTCTTTGCTCATTCTTAATTTATCCAAAACATCCTTTTGGATCACTTTAGACCTCTTCACTCATACTCAACTTGCAAGAGCACTATTCTGCCATTAGAAACATGACCTACAAGTAACACACATAGTTCTCAATCTACTCTACTTATCAACCCAACCATTGGGCACACTTGGCCTCTTCTCTTCTCTGCTTTAATGCTCATACCTCTCCAACAAGCCTAGAAACCATCTCCCTTAGTTTCACTATATATAGATTCTTTAGGATAAATAACTTCTTTGTCATCCATTTGACTTGCCTTAACCCTTAAGGCTTATCTCACATCAAGACATGGCTCAATACATTCCAAATAAGTTGGCCATAGCATCTATGGGTCACCCTTAAGGACCTACACCTTTTAATAAGGCCCTTGTAGCATTTATAGGTCTCATGTGAACCCATTCACTCCTTTAGCACTCAATTGAGAAAAATAAGAACATAGGACCACTTTCAAATACATGGGTCCACTCCTTATGTCCCATTTGACATCCTCAAATGATCACAGTCATATTAGCTCACCTTTGTGTATGCTTAATTAACTCAAACATAGAC
This sequence comes from Torreya grandis, assembly GCA_037957365.1. NCBI lineage: Eukaryota > Viridiplantae > Streptophyta > Pinopsida > Cupressales > Taxaceae > Torreya > Torreya grandis. Next base: position 553,110 of record JARHVA010002314.1, read on the forward strand.
CTTACACATGGGAACACCATTACCAAACATACAATCAACTTATTAAGTAGTGTTCATACTCAAGATAGATTTATCATGCCTCCAAAATCCTCACAGAGCATCCTTATGGAGTCTAAAACACTCCCCAATAGCTAAGTCATCATGAGACATCAAAATAACATCAACACAACTTAAATATCTTTCTCGGGTCACTTGAAAAATAAACACGAACACATAATCAACTTCTAGGCTCAATATCATTGATTGAACTCACTTTTATATCTTTAAGTCTATATATCCAAATGTGTCTTGGAGTCCTCTTCCACTTTGATTTTTACAGCACCAGTAAATTCAACTTCTATTGAAAGATATGGTTAAAATACAAAGCTCTAGTTTTTTCCTATGTTAAATTCAAATATTTGAATGACAATGGTCATAGTTAACCTTCAAGCATAATGCTTGAATCTCGTGTCCTCTCAGCTCAAATCAAATATGCATCATTGATCTTGTTTGATATTTAATGCATAGGCACCAATGCTCAAATGTTTAAACATCAGTCATGTTGACCTCATCTCATGCAATCTTTAAATGTTGACTCAATGAACTTCATCAATCTCTGTGGATCAAATAGGTCTTTAATGATCAACACTCACCATTCAATCAATCTATACGAACTCCCACTCATTGTTAGATCCTTATCTTGTACCTTTGCCTAGTCATTAAACATTATGCACCTGCCCTCATCTTACTACCTCTTAACTTCTTAGATCAATGTGCACTATTGATCTTTCTCGATCTTGAACTCTTGAAAAAATGACCAAGTATGGGGACCCTCTCAATATGCCTAAGAAGCCATTTTTGAACCTTAATAACTTATTCTATCCTTACATGCATGATCTCAAATTTGGACCAGATGATCTCCTCAAATAGAAGAATCCAACTATATAAAAAATATCTCATGAAACCCTTACATGTGTGAGATATAATTCCATAAAAACATTCTCAAAAACTTATATCATGGAGCCAACTATGTCAAAATTTGTCTAGAAGACCAACTTTGCTCCTTCATAACTTTTTTTGTGCTTCAGTGCATCATTTGGAATTTAGTGCAAATCAACTATGATTAAAACTGAAAAAAGCCATATGATCAATTTCTATTGAAACCTTCACATATACAAGATACAAAATAATCAAAATGCTCACTCGGCTCTGCTTGCCACATTGTAAAATTGGCTAAGTATGGAAAAACACAGTCAAACTGCCTAGAAACCCAAATTTGTATAAGCATATCTTTTGGCGCACTTCATTGCATGATCTAAAAATTTGTACAAATAAAATAGGTTTAAAACTAAATAAACCCATATGATCACCTTCTCCTAGAACATCCATACCTATGATATTCCATCATCAAACTACTTACTTGGCTCTTTATGGCCACAATGCTAATTTGGCTAAGTATGGGAAAACAATGAATTCTAACTGTGAAGCCAACTTTGTACCATCATAAATTTAATCATGCTTTGATACATGAATTTAGATCTGGTGCATAAAAACTAGGGACTACTATGATCACAACTATATGACCAACATCCCTTGACTCATTCACATGTGGCAATGGTGATGTCATCAAACTACTTACTCAAATTTTCTACCATTGGACCAAAAGTGTCTAGATGAAAATTATGGACTACCAGATGAATTCCACTTATGCATACAAGCTCTCCAAGAATTATTGACTTTTGATAGGACCCCTTGCACATGCTCAAATCACCATACTCATCCCTGAACCTCTCTAATCATGTCAACATTGAAGATCAACCAAACATACTATAAGCAAACTAGGACAAGCACATTTCACACTTTGTCATTGTTACTTAGGTTGCCAAAGCACTTCATCCACTCACCATGACATCACTGACAACTCTCCAACACATTGAATCCATCCTTTTCCCTTTTTGGGACTTTCTACCCTTCTTATCTTTTCGATGTTTGGATCCATTTACTTCAATCTTGAGTATTGAATTTGGTCAACTTACACACCAACATACTTCCAAATCAAACATAAGACAAGTTTATATATAAAACTCCTAATGCATTTCAATAAGAAGTAAGAAGAAATAATCATCAAGATGAATTTAAGTCTATACACACTTTGCATTGTTATATTTGTACTCAAGGACTTATTAATACATTTTGGCCACTTTTTGTTCCAAAATAAGGATAGTGAACATTCAGGTAGTTTCATTGAACTTAATGAAGAGGAGGTGAAGCTCTCACTCAAAATTTCACTCACATGCATAAGAAAACTACATTGAATTTGATTCCAAGTGTATAGGATATGTAGCTGCAATTCCTTGATGAGGTTTTCCAAGTCAAATAACCTTACACTTTCTATATTCCTCTTACAAACATTTGTGGTAAATTAGGTCAAGAAGACACACCAATAAATTATACTTGACCATATAAAAAATTAATTTCAAAACCTTGTACGACATCTTATAGTGCACCTACACAAAAAAAATCTAAATCTAAATTAGTGCCAAGCATAATTTCAGTGGTTGAAGACATATTTAGCCATACAAGAAATATAAATTCCTCAGTTTGTTGAACCTACCTAGGGTACATTCAAAATATATCTACTATGTATTGAATCCATCCTTTCAAGTTTTAATGTTCAGTCAGATTTTATACTAACCTACATAACTACTTTGAAATTACTACTCCAGTCTTAATAGAATCCCAAGATTCTACCCAAGTGTATTGTTGACCATTTTTTGCCCAACAGGCCAAAAATTGGTCCCCTTCTATCTCTACTATTCTAGGCCATTTCATTTTTTTATTTTACATGAATCTATCCATTTCTACGGACTCTATACAATTTATACGGACTCTGCAGGTGTAGTTTTTCGGCAAATGAAGAACCAGTCAAAGAGTGCAAGGTTTTACAAAGCTTCTTCGGACTCTTGTCTGAAGAATTTCATAAGGAAAGTGAGCTTAAAATGGTTCAATGACATGATCTTTCAAAAGAGTTAACAGCTTTGAACCATTGAACCATTGAACTGCTTCAACGCTTTAGTTCAACGCAAAGTTCAACACTTTGGTTCAATGGCAAAGTTCAACGCTTTGGTTCAAAGCTCAAGTTCATCGGCCTTGGTTCATCACTTTGGTTCAACAACCGAGTTCAAAAATTTCAATTCAATGCCTCGGTTCATCGCTTGGTTCAATCACTTGGTTCAACGCCTTAGTTCATCATGGGAGGTTCAAAGGGGCTTGGTTTTAATCGACAAAGTTCAACAAATGGCACGAAGCATTGAACCATTGAACCTTTTTGGGTTCAAGCATTTGGTTCAAGTGGTAGGTTCGAAGGCTCGGTTCAATGAATAAGTGGCACATAGTGTTGAAACATTGAACCATTTTTGGTTCAATTGGTCGGTTCAACGGCTTGGTTCAAGGGAGCGTCCTAAAGCTGGAAGACAAGTGCCCTTGCGGAGGGAAGGGAGCACTTTAAAGAGGCCACAAAGAAGTGGCTAAGATCTTTCAGAATTTTGTTAAGGCAAAGTCATGAATTTTTTTGGACTTTTGTCTGAAGGATTTCCTTCGGACAAAAAGTCCAAAGGAATTCGGGGAAACCTCGAGCAAAAAACTCGAGAGGAAATTTTTGAAGGCAAAGCCACAAGGTAATTCTTGAAAACTTTTTGTCTGTGGAAAAAGGCCCACAAAAAAAGCCCGTGGGGAAAAGGGTCAAAGCAGAAAAGTCGAAGGAAGGTCCAAGGGTGACGGGCTCAAGGATGTCAAAGTTAAACACAGCAAACTAGCTGTTGGGTATTCAAATGCAGTGACCCGCCAGAAGACCATCCCCGAGGGCTGAAGGAGTGGAAAGAGATAAAACTAGGATGAGACAAGGCAAGAAATAGACAAAGCATCCAAGTGGCGAGAGGAGGTATCAACTCAAGGATTTATTCCTGCAGTTGGAATAGCGCTTGCCAGGTGGTCACCAAATGGTGCAAACAGTAAGCGACACAACTTGTTTTCCCCAGTTTGCATTTATAAGCAAACAAGCCACGTAAATGCCTTGAAGAGAGAAGTTTGTTCCCAAATAAAAGGTGTGACTTGCACTTAAGGTTGGGATGCCAAAGTCAAAGTAGGAATTGACAATCAAACAGATCCCTCTTCCCAAGGCTCAGAGTGCACATGGACCAGCTTGCAAAAAAGAGTGCCAAAGTCTTTCCCAAAAAGCACCAAGTTCTCTTCCTCTTTCTATATATTGTAAACTTCTCATTTGAGAATGGAGGACTCTCTTAGCCTTAAGGCAAAACTCTACCCAAAAATCTCTCAGGCTTGTAAGGCAAAGTTCTGCCAGATTTTACCTTGAATCAGGACTTGGAATTTTTTACCTTTATCTGGACTTGCACTTTAAAGTATATGTCTGTGTTCTTCTTTCGTGTTAAGTCATTGTCTTTCATGCTTTTAACAGATCAACTACAGCATGTCTAGTGCATTGTGAAGTCTCTTTTCTGCAGGTTTGCCAGAAGTGTCTACAGCAGGAAACCTACAAATAGGCTACCCAAGTGTGTCGCAGAGCACCTTTGGTAGTTTCCTTCCTCCCTATATCTCTACAGACCCCTAACTCACTCAAACAAAAGAGCTTCCCATGTCAGATGAAGTGTATGGGCATTTCTTCCTAGTGAAAAGAGTAAGTTCGGGCTGAGTGGGCCAACATTTTTTAGTGTATCACCTTTTCATTTTTTAGGCTTAGGTTTTGTTTTCAGCATCTCTCTCTCCCTTTTCATCCCCCCCTTTTTTACATTTGTTTATTAGCAGTAGGAGAAACCAGTGCCTAAAAGATACATCAGAGGGAACTAGCCTTTATCTAGATACTCTCCCCTCTAGCTTCACCAGTCCCACAGGTGAGAGGGGAGTTTCCATTATTGCGTGTGGAAGGGCAGGAGCTAGGCATCATGCCCTTGGGTGCAATCCACTGCGTCAATAGTTTTTGGCATGCCTAGTGGGACAAACTAGGACAAGTTTTGTCCAAAGAGTTGAAATTTTTTTGGTGTGTTCTTCAACCAACCAGCCTTTAGAGGCTTTTGCATCAACACCAATGGCGACTCCGAGTTAAATCAACTGGTTAAGCAGTTCTGGTGCCATCAAGAAATAATATTTTGGTATGTATAATTCCATCATTTAGAGCCATGGACCCTATTTTCCTTGGCCAGTTTGGCTATGATCCTTACCAGCCTTATGGTGATCCTTATCAAATTTAATATGACCAATCTTAACCCTATCATAAGCTATATCAGCCTTATGCCCAGTCTTCTTAATGTGTCACTTCTCCCACTCAACCTAGTCTCTTTTCCAATCAACTCATTTCCACCTTCAAACGAGCACTGCTGGGATACAAAAAGTATGTAATATATCTTGACACCAGAAGGGGATGTGGCCAAGAAATTCCTGATCATGTCATCCATTAAGTGAGAAATGCACTGGATCAGGTTAAGAGCGAATGGGCTCCTATTGAAAGAGCCAATTGGCAAAGGCTTACAAGTGAGATGCTGGATGTGAGTGGTATGATTGCATCTTTGGAAGAGAAGCTAAGTATTTATGAGAGGCAGCCTTACCAAGTCTATCAACCTACATACTCACTGCCCCAATTATCATATCAGTCATATACAGCCCTTGCTTATGAGCCAAGTCAAGCTTGTCAAATTCCTTTCCCCAATCATGTTGAGGAGAGGTCTGAAATAGTAAATCTTGTGTGTCAACACTTTGGTTCAACGGCAAAGTTCAACGCTTTGGTTCAAAGCTCAAGTTCATTGACCTTGGTTCATCACTTTGGTTCAACAGTTGAGTTCAACAATTTTAGTTCAATGCCTCGGTTCATCGCTTGGTTCAATGCCTTGGTTCATCACAGAAGGTTCAAAGGGGCTTGGTTTTAATCGACAAAGTTCAACAAATGGCACGAAGCATTGAACCATTGAACCATTGAACCGTTGAACCTTTTTGGGTTCAAGCATTTGGTTCAAGTGGCAGGTTCGAAGGCTCGGTTCAACGAATGAGTGGCATGCAGTGTTTAACCATTAAACCATTTTTGGTTCAATTGGTTGGTTCAACGGCTTGGTTCAAGGGAGCGTCCTAAAGTTGGAAGACAAGAGCCCTTGCAGAGGGCAGGGAACACTTCAAAGAGGCCACAAAGAAGTGGCTAAGATCTTTTAGAATTTTGTTAAGGCAAAGTCATGAATTTTTTTGGACTTTTGTCTGAAGGATTTCCTTCAGACAAAAAGTCCAAAGGAATTTGGGGAAACCATGAGCAAAAAACTCAGGAGGAAATTTCTGAAGGCAAAGTCACAAGGCAATTCTTGCAAACTTTTTGTCTACAGAAAAAGGCCCACAAAAAAAGCCCACGGGGAAAAGGGGTGAAGCATAAAAGTCGAAGGAAGGTCCAAGGGTGATGGGCTCGAGGACGTCAAAGTTGAACACGGCAAACTAGCCGTTGGGTATTCAAATGCAGTGACCCACCAGAAGACCATCCCCGAGGGTTGAAGGAGTGGAAAGAGACAAAACCAGGATGAGACAAGGCAAGAAATAGACAAAGCATCCAAGTGGCGAGAGGAGGTATCAACTCAGGGATTTATTCTTGCAGTTTGAACAATGCTTGCCAGGTGGTCACCAAATGGTGCAAATAGTAAGCGACACAACTTGTTTTCCCCAGTTTGCATTTATAAGTAGACAAGCCATGTAAATGCCTTGAAGAGAGAAGTTTTTTCCCAGATAAAAGGTGTGACTTGCACTTAAGGTTGGGATGCCAAAGTCAAAGCAGGAACTGACAATCAAACGGCTCCTTCTTCCCAAGGCTCAGAGCGCACATGGACCAACTTGCAAAAAAGAGCGCCAAAGTCTTTCCCAGAAAGCACCAAGTTCTCTTCCTCTTTCTATATATTGTAAAATTCTCATTTGAGAATGGGGGACTCTCTTAGCCTTAAGGCAAAACTCTGCCCTAAAATCTCTCAGGCTTGTAAGGCAGAGTTCTGCCAGATTTTACCTTGAATCAGGACTTGGCATTTTTTACCTTTATCTGGACTTGCACTTTATAGTATATGTTTGTGTTCTTCTTTCGTGTTAAGTCATTGTCTTTCATGCTTTCAATAAATCAACTATAGCATGTCTAGTGCATTGTGAAGTCTCTTTTCTACAGGTTTGCCAGAAGTCTCTACAGTAGGAATATAAGTGCCTATGAATAGGCTACCCAAGTGTGTCGCAGAGCACCTTTGGTAGTTTCCTTCCTCCCTATATCTCTACAGACCCCTAACTCACTAAAACAAAAGAGTTTCCCACGTCAAATGAAGTGTATGGGCATTTCTTCCTAGTGAAAAGAGTATGTTCGGGCTGAGTGGGTCAACATTTTTTGGTGTATCACCTTTTCATTTTTTAGGCTTAGGTTTTGTTTTCAGCATCTCTCTCTCCCTTTTCATCCCCCCTTTTTTACATTTGTTTATTAGCAGTAGGAGAAACCAGTGCCTAAAAGATACATCAGAGGGAGCTAGCCCTTATCTAGATACTCTCCCCTCTAGCTTCGCCAGTCCCACAAGTGAGAGGGGAGTTTCCATTATTGCATGTGGAAGGGCAGGAGCTAGGCGTCCTGCCCTCGGGTGCAATCCACTGCGTCAATAATTTTTGGCACACCTGGTGGGACCAACTAGGACAAGTTTTGTCCAAAGAGTTGAAATTTTTTTGGTGTGTTCTTCAACCAACCAGTGTTTAGAGGCTTTTGCATCAACACCAATGGCGACTCTGAGTTAAATCAACTGGTTAAGCAGTTCTGGTGCCATCAAGAAACAATATTTTGGTATGTATAATTCCATCATTCAGAGCCATGGACCCTGTTTTCCTTGGCCAGTTTGGCTATGATCCTTACCAGCCTTATGGTGATCTTTATCAAATTTAATATGAGCAGTCTCAACCCTATCATAAGCTATATCAGCCTTATGCCCAGTCTTCTCAATGTGTCACTTCTCCCACTCAACCCAATCTCTTTGCCAATCAACCCGTTTTCACTTTCAAATAAGCACTGTTGGGATACAAAAAGTATGTAATATATCTTGACACTAGAAGGGGATGTGGCCAAGAAATTCTTGATCATGTCATCCATTAAGTGAGAAATGCACTGGATAAGGTTAAGAGTGAATGGGCTCCTATTGAAAGAGCCAATTGGCAAAAGCATACAAGTGAGATGCTGGATGTGAGTGGTATGATTGCATCTTTGGAAGAGAAGCTAAGTATTTATGAGAGGCAGCCTTACCAAGTCTATCAACCTACATACTCACTGCCCCAATTATCATATCAGTCATATACAGCCCCTGCTTATGAGCCAAGTCAAGCCTGTCAAAGTCCTTTCCCCAATCATGTTGAGGAGAGTTCTGAAATAGTAAATCTTGTGTTTCAACACTTTGGTTCAACGGCAAAGTTCAACGCTTTGGTTCAAAGCTCAAGTTCATCGGCCTTGGTTCATCTCTTGGTTCATCACTTTGGTTCAACAGTTGAGTTCAACAATTTCAGTTCAATGCCTCGGTTCATCACTTGGTTCAATGCCTTGGTTCATCACGGAAGGTTCAAAGGGGCTTGGTTTTAATCGGCAAAGTTCAACAAATGGCACGAAGCATTGAACCATTAAACCATTGAACCTTTTTGGGTTTAAGCATTTGGTTCAAGTGGCAGGTTTGAAGGCTCGGTTCAACGAATGAGTGGCACGCAGTGTTGAACCATTGAACCATTTTTGGTTCAATTGGTCGGTTCAACGGCTTGGTTCAAGGGAGCGTCCTAAAGCTGGAAGACAAGTGCCCTTGCAGAGGGAAGTGAGCACTTTAAAGAGGCCACAAAGAAGTGGATAAGATCTTTCAAAATTTTGTTAAGGCAAAGTCATGAATTTTTTTGGACTTTTGTCTGAAGGATTTCCTTTGGACAAAAAGTCCAAAGGAATTCGGGGAAACCGCGAGCAAAAAACTCGAGAGGAAATTTCTGAAGGCAAAGTCACAAGGCAATTCTTGAAAACTTTTTGTTTGCAGAAAAAGGCCCACAAAAAAAGCCTGTGGGGAAAAGGGCTGAAGCAAAAAAGTCGAAGGAAGGTCCAAGGGTGACGGGCTCAAGGACGTCAAAGTTGAACACGACAAACTAGTCGTTGGGTATTCAAATGCAGTGACCCGCCAGAAGACCATCCCCGAGGGCTGAAGGAGTGGAAAGAGACAAAACCAAGATGAAACAAGGCAATAAATAGACAAAGCATCCAAGTGGTGAGAGGAGGTATCAACTCAGGGATTTATTCTTGTAGTTGGAATAACGCTTGCCAGGTGGTCACTAAACGGTGCAAACAGTAAGCGACACAACTTGTTTTCCCAAGTTTGCGTTTATAAGCAAACAAGACACGTAAATGCCTTGAAGAGAGAAGTTTGTTCCCAGATAAGAGGTGTGACTTGCACTTAAGGTTGGGATGCCAAAGTCAAAGTAGGAACTGACAATCAAACGGCTCCCTCTTCCCAAGGCTCAGATCACACATGGACCAGCTTGCAAAAAAGAGCACCAAAGTCTTTCCCAAAAAGCACCAAGTTCTCTTCCTCTTTCTATATATTGTAAACTTCTCATTTGAGAATGGGGGACTCTCTTAGCCTTAAGGCAAAACTCTACCCAAAAATCTCTCAGGCTTGTAAGGCAGAGTTTTGCCAGATTTTACCTTGAATCAGGACTTGGCATTTTTTACCTTTATATGGACTTGCACTTTAAAGTATATGTCTGTGTTCTTCTTTCGTGTTAAGTCATTGTCTTTCATGCTTTTAACAGATCAACTATAACATGTATAGTGCATTGTGAAGTCTCTTTTCTATAGGTTTGCCAGAAGTGTCTACAGTAGGAATATAGGTGCCTATGAACAGGCTACCCAAGTGTGTTGCAGAACACCTTTGGTAGTTTCCTTCCTCCCTATATCTCTACAGACCCCTGACTCACTGAAACAGAAGAGTTTCCCACGTAAGATGAAGTGTATGGGCATTTCTTCCTGGTGAAAAGAGTATGTTCGAGCTGAGTGGGTCAACATTTTTTGGTGTATCATTTTCATTTTTTAGGCTTAGGTTGTGTTTTCAGCATCTCTCTCTCCCTTTTCATCCCCCCTTTTTTACATTTTTTATTAGCAATAGGAGAAACCAGTGCCTAAAAGATACATCAGAGGGAGCTAGCCCTTATCTAGATACTCTCCCCTCTAGCTTCACCAGTCCCACAGGTGAGAGGGGAGTTTCCATTATTGTGTGTGGAAGGGAAGGAGCTAGGCATCCTGCCCTCGGGTGCAATCCACTGAAGGGAAGGAGCTAGGCGTCCTGCCCTCGAGTGCAATCCACTGCGTCAATAGTTTTTGGCACGCTTGGTGGGACCAACTAGGACAAGTTTTGTCCAAAGAGTTGAAATTTTTTTGGTGTGTTCTTCAACCAACCAGCCTTTAGAGGCTTTTGCATCAACACCAATGGTGACTCTGAGTTAAATCAACTGGTTAAGCAGTTTTGGTGCCATCAAGAAACAATATTTTGGTATGTATAATTCCATCATTCAGAGCCATGGACCCTATTTTCCTTGGCCAGTCTGGCTATGATCCTTACCAGCCTTATGGTGATCCTTATCAGATTTAATATGAGCAGTCTCAACCCTATCATAAGCTATATCAGCCTTATGCCCACTCTTTTCAATGTGTCACTTCTCCGACTCAACCCAGTCTCTTTGCCAATCAACCCGTTTCCACCTTCAAACGAGCATTGCTGGGATACAAAAAGTATGTAATAGATCTTGACACAAGGGGATGTGGCCAAGAAATTCTTGATCATGTCATCCATTAAGTGAGAAATGCACTGATCAGGTTAAGAGTGAATGGGCTCCTATTGAAAGAGCCAATTGGCAAAGGCTTACAAGTGAGATGTTGGATGTGAGTGGTATGATTGCATCTTTGGAAGAGAAGCTAAGTATTTATGAGAGGCAGCCTTACCAAGTCTATCAACCTACATACTCACTGCCCCAAGTATCATATCAGTCATATACACTTCATCTGACGTGGGAAACTCTTTTGTTTCAGTGAGTCAGGGGTCTGTAGAGATATAGGGAGGAAGGAAACTACCAAAGGTGCTCTGCGACACACTTGGGTAGCCTATTCATAGGCACTTATATTCCTGCTGTAGACACTTCTGGCAAACCTGTAGAAAAGAGACTTCACAATGCACTAGACAAGTGAGATGTTGGATGTGAGTGGTATGATTGCATCTTTGGAAGAGAAGCTAAGTTTTTATGAGAGGCAGCCTTACCAAGTGTATCAACTTACATACTCACTGCCCCAAGTATCATATCAGTCATATACAGCCCCTGCTTATGAGCCAAGTCAAGCCTGTCAAAGTCATTTCCCCAATCATGTTGAGGAGAGTTTTGAAATAGTAAATCTTGTGTTTCAGGCTAAGCTTGATAAACAAATCGAATTGGAAAATATTCAAATGCAGCAGTCCATTTTGGCAGCAAGGGAAGTGGAATCTAAACCCTCACTACCCTCTCACATTGTGTCCCCATCACCCCAAAAGGAGATGCCCAGTCTGAATATCTTGAGCTGGAATAAAGTGGTTGAGTCATGGAACAACAAGGAGGAGAAAGACATTGTCCAAGAGTGTGAGGTATAAAATGAGGTTAGTCCTTTTCAAGTCCCTCCCACCCTTCCTCAAGAAGCTTCTTGCATTTCATGGTAACCTTCATGCACTCCCCATCTCTATAATGATTCCTATGAGCTCCAAGAGGTACAAAATGACGATAATCTGGCTAAGCAAATTGAGGAATTAGAGGCTAAGATGAGACTGCTTGGGGAAAGAGAGATGGAGTTTTCAGACCTTGTAGGGGAGACTACACCAAAAGATACCCTTTCTACCAATCCTCAATTTGTTTCCAATATTGATGAAGTGTTAGTAAAGTGGAGAGACAAAAATCAAGTGATTTTGGCCCAAGGTCTGCCCCCTTTTTCTCATGAGGTTTTAAAAGGATCCCCTGTTTCCTTTTCCCAACCTGATTTTGATGAGCCTTGTGTGCCCCCTCCTATTCTAAAGAAAACTCCCTCTTGTGTGCCAAATCCTTTCTATCAGATGGCACTTGCTCATTCTGACTCATCTGATGCATCAATCGATCCTGCCTTTAATCCTGTATGCCTAGCTTTTCAGCACGCTTCTTTTCAGACATCTCTTCCTGTACATGAGCAGACCCTCCCAAATCTTCCCCAACCTCCTCAAGTCTTTCAACATGATCTCTAAATTCCAATATAGAATAAGGAACATCAAGAACTAGCTCAGGACCTTGAAGAGGATAAGGTTGATGCCTATTCACAGGAGCAAGATTCCAATCCCAAGATCATGAGTTGGAAGCAAATAGTGGAATCTTGGAGCAGAAGGGAAGAGGAGGAGAAAGGTTTTGCTCAAAACCTTGAAGAAGATGAGGCTTCTCCTACTCCCGATGATGATTGTGACCTCCAAAAAAAGCTCTTTCAAGAAGATATAGACAAGCGGATTGCAGAGTTGGAGTCCAGAGCGAGTTTCCTCAGCGAACGTGTGGTGGATGTTTTAGACCAAATAGCAAATCCCATGTTTAAACACACTCCATCTACACACCTCCAAGAGAGATATCAGGCCACGCCTGATATAGATGAAGTACTGACCAAATGGAAAGAGGAGAATCATTCGATTCTAGCTCAAGGACTGCCTCCTCTTCCACATGAGTTCATCCGTCAGCCTTCCATTTCCCCCATTCTCGAGGAGGAGCTTGTCTTGAAAGAAGCAAGTGAAGAGGAGCATGCTCAGTTCATGACTGATTAGGGAGACTTCATGAGTACAAATGAGGAGGAGATCACCTTAGATGTCATGGAGGAGCATGGACAATCTCTTGTTCATGTTTTGAATGATTCATTTGAAGTCATTAGGGTAGGCTGCACTATTCTTCAAGGAGGCTATGAGCTAGATAAGAGTGGAGAAGGCAGCATTGGGACTCAAATAAGTATGCAAAGAGGCTACAGGATTTTAGATTTATCCCTTCAAGAGGTTGGTGAATCTGAAGGTACTTTCTCTGAAATCATCAAGGAGGATGGTCATACCATGGAATCCGAGCATGAGGCAGAAGAGAATAATCCAATCAATGATGCATATCAAGGGGCTTATGGTGATGAGCCAGCAACAATTGATTTCTTGATGAGATACACCAGCATGAAGAACAAACAGGAGGCAAGCTTCCAAGAACAAATAGAGTACATATATGTTGGAAGCATGTTTGAATCTGATCCACTTGGATACAAGCCAACCCAAGTGGCAGGTAAGAAGAACAAGTCACCAAATCTCCTTTTCATTCAACCACTTGTCTGGCACCATAAGTCTTCTTGCCAGGAAGGGGACTTAAGAAGTTTTCCCTTTGATCCAGAAGGGAGGAAAATATTCTTGGTTAGTTGTACATAGTAGTTGTTTTTAGTTTCTTTTCCTGCTTTCCCTAAGTGCAGTTTGCACAAGTAGTGTTTTTAGCCTTGTGTGTTTTCCTTTGTGTGTGGGGTAAAAGGTTCATGTTTGATTCTTGGATCTGTTAGGGTTGTTTCTAAATTTTTTCAAGCTACATCTAACTCCATGCCCAATGGACTTAAAGGCAACTGGTCTCTAAGCATAGCAGGCATGCTTCCCCTGGGAGTCACCAATTTGTTAACCATTTTTGGCCCAACATGCCAAAAATCAGTCCCCTTCTGTCCTTATTGTTCTGGGCCATTTCATTTTTTGATTTTGCATGAATCTATCCATTTCTATGAACTCTATAGAATTTCTACAGACTCTGTAGGTGTATTTTTTCAGCAGATGAAGAACCTGTCAAAGAGTGCAAGGTTTTACAAAGCTTCTTTGGACTCTTGTCCGAAGAAATTCATAAATAAAGTGAGCTTAAAATGGTTCAACGACATGATCTTTCAAAAGAGTTAATAGCTTTGAACCGTTGAACCATTGAACCGATTCAATGCCTTAGTTTAACGCAAAGTTCAACGCTTTGGTTCAACGGCAAAGTTCAACGCTTTGGTTCAAAGCTCAAGTTCATCGGCCTTGGTTCATCGCTTGGTTCATCGCTTTGGTTCAATAGCCAAGTTCAATAGTTTTAGTTCAACGCCTCAGTTCATCACTTGGTTCAATGCCTTGGTTCATCACAGAAGGTTCAAAGGGGCTTGGTTTTAATCGGCAAAGTTCAACAAATGGCGTGAAGCATTGAACTGTTGAACCTTTTTGGGTTTAAGAATTTGGTTTAAGCAGCAGGTTCGAAGGCTTGGTTCAACGAATGAGTGGCGCACAGTGTTGAACCATTGAACCGTTGAACCATTTTTGGTTTAATCAATCGGTTCAATGGCTTGGTTCAAGGGAGCGTCCTAAAGTTGAAAGACAAGTGCCCTTGCAGAGGGCATTTTTGGGTTTAAGAGCCCTTGCGGAGGGCAGGGAGCACTTCAAAAAGGCCACAAAGAAGTGGCTAAGATCTTTCAAAATTTTGTTAAGGCAAAGTCATGAATTCTTTTAGACTTTTGTCTGAAGGATTTCCTTCAGACAAAAAGTCTGAAGGAATTTGGGGAAATCGCGAGCAAAAAGCCTGAGAGGAAATTTCTGAAGGCAAAGTCACAAGGCAATTCTTGCAAACTTTTTGTCCACAAAAAAAGGCCCATAGAAAAAGCCCGCGGGGAAAAGGGCCGAAGCAGAAAAGCCGAAGGAAGGTCCAAGGGTGATGGCCTTGAGGACGTCAAAGTTGAACACGAAAAACTAGCCATTGGGTATTCAAACATAGCGACCCACCAGAAGACCATCCCTGAGGGCTGAAGGAGCAGAAAGAGACAAAACCAAGATGAGACAAGGCAAGAAATGGACAAAGCATCCAAGTGGCGAGAAGATGTATCAACTCAGGGATTTATTCCTGCAGTTGGAATAGTGCTTGCCAAGTGGTCACCAAATGGCACAAACAGTAAGCGGCGTAGCTTGTTTTCCCTAGTTTGCATTTATAAGCAGACAAGCCGTGCAAATGCCTTGAAGAGAGTAGTTTGTTCCCAGAGAAAAGGTGTGAATTGCACTTAAGGTTGGGATGCCAAATTCAAAGCAGGAACCGACAATCAAATGGCTCCCTCTTCCCAAGGCTTAAAGCGCACATGGGCTAGCTTGCAAAAAAGAGTGCCAAAGTCTTTCCCAAAAATCGCCAAGTTCTCTTCCCCTTTATATATATTGTAAACTTCTCATTTGAGAATGGGGGACTCTCTTAGCTTTAAGGCAAAACTCTGCCCAAAAATATCTCGAGCTTGTAAGGCAGAGTTCTGCCAGATTTTACCTTGAATCAGGACTTGGCATTTTTTACCTATATTTGAACTTGCACTTTAAAGTATATGTTTGTGTTCTTCTTTTGTGTTAAGTCATTGTCTTTCATGATTTTCACAGAGCAACTACAACATGTCTAGTGCATTGTGAAGTCTCTTTTCTGCAGGTTTGCCAGAAGTGTCTACAGCAGGAATATAGGCGCCTGTGAATACGCTGCCCAAGTGTGTTGCAGAGCACATTTGGTAGTTTCCTTCCTCCCTGTATCTCTACAGACCCCTGACTCACTGAAACAGAAGAGTTTCCCATGTCAGATGAAGTGTATGGGCATTTCTTCCTAGTGAAAAGAGTATGTTCGGGCTGAGTGGGTCAACATTTTCTAGTGTATCACCTTTTCATTTTTTAGGCTTAGGTTCTGTTTTCAGCATCTCTCTCTCTCTCCCTTTTCATCCCCCCTTTTTTACATTTGTTTGTTAGTAGTAGGAGAAACTAGTGCCTACAAGATACATCAGAGGGATCTAGCCCTTATCTAGAGACTCTCCCCTCCAACTTCGTCGGTCCCACAGGTGAGAGGGGAGTTTCCATTGTTGCATGTGGAAGGGCAGGAGCTAGGCGTCCTACCCCCAGGTGCAATCCACTGCGTCAACATGTATCATATTCATATCTTCTTTATCATTTCATTGCTATTATTTGTCTTAATCAAATTTTTTATTCTATTAAGTTCATGTTTTCAACATCACTTAGGGTTTTGATTATTGTTTTAGATTATATTTACTTAGGAATACTTTCTGCCCCCATTTACCTTAGTGTGCATTAGGTTATTTTCCCTCATGTTCATTTTAGGTAAAATAATTTACAAACCCCTTTATTCTTTGAACACCAACCTAGAGGTTTCAAAATCCTCATCCCCATAGGGTCATATTTTCTAAGTTTGAGTGGAATTTTGATTTATTACAATGATTCTAGCCTTAGCTATCATTATATTTTGGATTTATATCCACTTCTTATATTTAAGCAAGCCTAACCCTAGTTATCATTCAACTAAATGATTCATGACCTCTTTCCCCCTAAGTTTTAGTGTTTTACTGATCTCAATTTCAAGTTTTACCACATTCCCGATTAGGGCCTGTCTTTAATACTTATTCCAAAGTTTTTGTTATTGCTTAGTTTTGTTCATGACTTATGATTGAAATATCGATTCTTATAATAAAAATGAAATGTCTATCAATGATGAACATTTTGGAGTTACATGTGATGGTAATATTATTAAGGATATGCTTGATCAATTTAAACAATACATTAGACAAAATCCTTCTTCTCTTCCTGAAATCATACAAATGTTGTTAATGAAGTGGTTTATTTTCATATGGATAGTGATGCACAAATGTTTGTTAATATTTTTTCACCTACTATTCCTATCTCTTCTAGTGTGCCCATGTTTGAAATGAATAATCGATTGGTCCCCTTAAGAGAACCTCTTGTATGTTCTTATATTCCTACACATGAACTAGTGACTATGATACATTCTATAGATAACCTATAAATAAAAATATTTTATGTATCCCTTCATTTTGCATCTATTGATGTTAGGATTGCTTCCAATACTATAACTTCTAATATTATTAATTGCTATGTACTTGACATGCCTCTCCCACATAGCTTAGTTATATTAGACTTCCAATTATTTGATGATGATGGAGATACTCTTGCACAACTTAACACATTACTTCACACTATTAGAAACTATGAAGGTTATGGTTTAATATTACTTAAGTTGGTTCTTAGAAGCTTGATTCGTGACGTGTTAGGTTGGTTCCATGATTTACCTTGTGGGCCTTTACATTTTTTCCAACACTTATAAGAATATTTCTTAGATGGATTCATTACTAATAAGGAACCTCATGCCACATTTGAAAGTATTTCATCTACCCAATAAGGTTCCAAAGAGGATATTCATGATCATATACTTATATTTTGATGTCATATGCACTCCTTGGTCTATCAACCTGGCGATCTTGAAATAAAAAACATCTTTATCAATAGCCTTTTGGTGCATTTCAAAGATAAGCTACTTTCCAAATCTTTTCAATTATCAAGGCATTTCAATTAGGAATAATCCAAATATTATAAAGATTGGCGTCAACAAAACCAACTACAAATCACACTTTATTGAGAGATCTATTTTTTTTCCACCCCATAAGAAATTTAGATAGAAATTGAGATTGAGATTGAGATTGAGATTATTAATTATATAGGGAAACTGGAACTAAAACTAGAACTAGAGATAACTGACTATAGAGAATCCCCTCTCCCTCTTGAATGTAACTTGATCACACCTTATATATCTAACTGAGGTTCACCCACACCCATATATAGATTATGGGATTGAGGTGCATAAGATAGGCAATAGTCTAGTCTTTGCACTCGACCAACATCGAACCCAGATGGGAAGGGAACCTTTCATCGACCGATTGGAATATGGAGGTAGATCAGCCCCTATTTATATATTGGGCCAACCAAAAAGACACTCCTCTATATCGATAAGATAGACCCTCGCCCTAGCAATCTATCCCAACCCGACTCTAGACAAACTCTAGCTAACCGATTATCTTATAAGATATAATATATCTAATTAGATTACGACTATCTTAAATTTTAAAAAAAATTACATTTTCTACACAATTTATTAAATCTTATTTAATTTTAAAAACATTACAAATCATTATCATAACCATTAAATAAATTAATTTCAAAAAATCATATTTTCGATATTCCTTTATAACTAAAATTACAATTACTAAACTATACAATTTAATAAATGTTTTAAACTAATTGAATCTTTGAAAAAAATAATCACCGACATCATATTCTTTCATATATATATACTCTTAATATTTGACCTCATTCCCAAGCTCACAAGCTCAAGTCTACACTGATATATGCATATTCACTCAATCTACAGTGATATATGCACATTCCCTCCAGCATAATCATTAAGATTAATATAAAGAAGAAAGTTGGTCATTTGGTCCACGAAATAAACATAATCTTCCTTTTTAAGAATTATTTTTTCATTAGTTAACCTCTTTTTCTTCGTTTGATAAGTCACAACCCTTAAGATCGTCACTCTTAGAAAATATCAAACCAACACTGAACCGGGAAAATAAAAAATAAACTTTCAGAACCAAAGCTTCAGCTAATGGTTTCTAATGGTTTGTAGTAAACTATGGAATTCTCCTTAAATGTGCAATGTTTTTTTAAATAGATTTTTTTTTCAATTTTGTTAATAAGAAACAATTACTGGAATTCATGGTATAATATTTTAATTTACTTTAGTGAATAGTTAATTTATGATAAAAACATAATCAATACAATTATTAGAAATGATAGAGATTAATATAATAAAATTTGATTTTACATTTTTATTTAATTCAAATGTTTTTGTGAAGGATTAAAAAAAATTGTTTTATCCTTTATTTTATAAAACTCATATTAACAATAGTTTCCAATATAATTAATTAAGAAATTCATAAAAATATTAAATTAATTTACAATATAAACAAATTTAATACATATAAATTTATGTTTTAAATATTGTATATTTTTAATGATTTTATTCATTAAAGATTTAGTCTTTTTTAATTCCAAAGCAGCATTGATAATTCTATCTAGTACTATCTTTGAATTTGAAAAGACGACGACTTTATATTGATTACACAATAATTGAAGGTCTTGATATGTAACAAATGCCTCTTTATATTTTTCGAAAAAATCTTATAAATTACTAGATTAAAACGAAAGATTCCATCTATATAATATGGTTGTAAATAGGTATTTAATTTTTTCTTAAGAAAACATTGATTTGTAAATAAGTATTTAAATTTTTTTTAAGAGAATATTGGTTAATTTAAGTTTGAAGAGATTTTTTTAAAAAAAATTTAGAGAACTAGACTCAAGAATAGTTTTATTCATATATAAACACATTTTTTATTTTGGGAAGATGAGATGAAACAAACTAATTCTTATGAATGATAATAAAAATCTCCCCCATTTTAAATAACACAACTATTCTTTTTAATGAAATAACATTTACTTTCTTTCATTTTATATTTATCCATTATTTATTGAATAGAAACTATGAATCCATAGTTAATTCGAATAATTACAAGAGAATAATTTTATTAAATAATTTTTTTTTTTTTTTAAAATTTATATTTATTTTTATAATAAAAATAATATTTTTTTAAAAAGAATATATAAACACTTCATCTCATATGATATCTAATCTTTATATATTTTTATATAAAAAAATTCATACTTTTAATATTAAATATTAAATGTAAAAATTTGATCAATCAAATATATATATATATATAAACAAATCCAGATTTTGAAGATAAATTATCCCATATACTTCTACACAATATTAAAAAATAATATTCTTTTAAATAAAAATAATTATTTTTAAAAAAAATATATAAACAAGTATCGAATCTTTACATATTTTTATATTAAAAAAAAAATTGATTCCTTTAAATCTTAATATTAAATATGAAAATTTGATGAGTCAAACATATATATAAATAATTCCGGATTTTGTAGACAAATTATCCAATATACTTCTACACAAAGTTTAAAAAATACTTTGACTTTGACACACATATGTTGCCTTACCGAGATAAATTGTGTAACATTAAAAGTCAAAGTCGTTAATGCTAGGGAAAATTAAAGATAAAAAGATTTAAAGTCCATAATATCGGCGGTACAAATCATCTCCAGAAATTTAGGAAGAAACGCGGTGCGTTGATTCAGGGGATTCGAGAACGTGTTTAGTCAACGAAACCCAAGCGTTACGAACGAACTTACGTTCGAAATCTCTCAACCGTGTCATTCAACACGTATTCTTGGGGTTAAAACCCTTAAAGTCAATTGCTCATCCGACGGCCGAGATTCATGCGATAAAACTGACATACTGATTACGACCAAACACAATGTAAAAAATGTGTCCAACTGTCGCTATTTATTCTCCGATCAAGAGGCAAACCAGATGTCATTTGAAGCAGCGCCTTTGTCTCATGCTCTGTTTTTTTGGTGTGAAGAATGGAATTTCAAATCAGCTATCCCCAACACAAACAAGAAGCAGAATCAGCAACAGCAATTCCATGGACTGATATAGATGAAGAAGTTGCAGTAGCAGCCATAGCAATTCCACTTATTGATCTGAGTCCTTTTTTCGACCAATTTGCCGACCAGAGAGACAAAGAAAAAGTCATCAAAGCCATCGGGAAGGCCTGCGAAGAATGGGGATTTTTCCAGGTGATAAACCATGGTATCCCTGTGGAGCTTATAGAAGAGGCTCTGGACACCTGTCGGGTGTTCTTCGAGTATCCTGCGGAGGAGAAGATGAAGGTGAGAGGAGGAGTATCGGTGCCGCAGCAGATGCCGACGGGCTACAATGTGTACCCGCCGGGCAGCTGGGATCTGTACGAGAACCTGTATTACCGCGCCGGCCGCTCATCGCCTCGTCAAACTACTTCTGATTTCAGCGACGGAAATGCACAGTGCAATGCTTTTCCGGAGGATTTGCCTCAATTAAGGTGAAATAATCACGCCCCTTGCGGTTTTCTGTGCGTTGTCATGGAAATTATGTTATTCCGGTGTTTTCTGCAGGGCATATGAATGAAAGTGGGTAGGTAGCCATTAAAAATCGAAGCTTTACAAGGCAGGGGATGCTTTTTAAGGTTTTTTTAAGATGTAAGTGAAAGAAAAGGGTTTGATTTGATTGTGGAAAAGCGGTTAACTGTGCCGGGTTGAATTATTTTTGAATTGGATTCGATTTGGAGGCTTGAGCCTGAGCTTAGAAATGAACTATTTTTGTGCACAATTGATGAATTTTATGTTTAGTTTTGGAAATTTACGGTAAGGGATTTTTTTTTTTTTTCCGTCAAAGTTTGGATTTTTAACCCAGGAACAGTTTCAATCTCACTTTTTCACCATTATGTGATTTATTATTGAGGCTATTTCACGTAGGTTTATCTCGCACAGTATGGGATGGTTGATTTGTTGAATCCCCTGCTTCGCACAGTACGCCAGGGTTTATTTCCTTTTTATCAATCGCACTGTTGATTGTGACTATTGATGTTATGAGATGTTCGATTTTGTTAGTTTCAATATTCAATAATAAAATAAATATGCTTTGCGCAGATTTGTGATCGAGAGGCTACTCGAATTCCTGGGCAAGACGACGGACTTGATCGAAAGCCTGATTTCGCAGAGCCTGGGATTAGGTGGGGATTTTTTGAAGGAATTGAATCGAGACAAGATCGAGCCTCTTAAAGTGCTGTGCTACCCGAAGGCCACCACAGAGAAGGAAATAGGAGCGTGGCAACACCAGGACAGCAGCTGCATCACTCTCGTCGGCCAGGACGACACAGGTGGCTACCAGGTTCTCAAGGACGCCAAATGGGTCGACATCAAGCCCACCAGGGGCGCCCTCGTCATTAATGTCGGAGATATACTTCAGGTAAAATTAATTACTTCATCTCTCTCCCTTTAAATTCAATTCCAGACCAACCAACCCACACGATCTTTAAAGCGATCTTTAATCATTGCAGGTGTGGAGCAACAACAGATTCAAGAGCGCCATTCATCGCGTATTAAATAACCGGGAGAGAAGGCGGTGCTCTTTCGCGTTTGCGACAGTCCCCAACCCGAACAAGCTGGTGACCCCGTTGCCGCAGTTCACCAGCGAAATGAACCGCCCCGCGGCTTACCAGGAATTTTTTTACAGAGATTATATGGTGAAGAGGGTGCGTAACAAAACTCACCCGCCTGAAAACGCCGAAGACTTTGCCGACATCACCATCTACGCCCTCCAATCTTAATCTTCCTCCTCCTCCTCCTCCTCCTCCTCCTCTTCCTCCTCCTCCTCTTAATAAATATAATATATAGTATTGAACACACAGTCATAGTGAGGCATTCTTCACCTATTACCTGTATTTGTATTTGTATTTGTGTACTAATTTTTCCAACAGAATAGAATAGAGAAAGATTGACATAACAATACCCAGTGTGGTCTGGTCATGGTTTTACTATTCAAAGAAACATATTTGTCTGTTGGTGCTATTTGCGGATCTGGTAATGCTATAAATAGACCAACATGTTATGAAATCGCTTGGGACGTGAAGTCACGACCTCGCGTGGGAATGAAGGAATGCGCCATCTATTATATTCTTCAAACTATAAAATATGGATGGGGCTGGGCCTGTTTTTCCAACGACTCAATTAATGGCGGGGTGTTCTGCAACTGCAAAAAGTCTCACAATAAAGATTATTAAATTAGTTGATAGAAGGCCAAAAAGTATGCGAGAAAGGGATATGACTGAAACCCATAATAATAAAGAATACAACTTGCACAGACGCGTAAACTCATTTTTTAATATTGACTCACTTCAATTCTACCGATATTTCAAAGTTCTATTTATTTAAATTAAAATGTTTACATCTATTATACCGTATCGCATGGTGTAACTTCATTCAGGAAAATTCAGTGAATCGGTGATTGGGGAGGTACGTGTACTCTCACAAAACCATCACATAATCATTAATTAAAAAAAAAGCTAAAACTTTAATAGATTATGATGTTTTGGATCATCAATTTTATTTCGGCCATTAAAATTATGTGGAAAGTATTTGTAAGATACTTACGATTTTAATTTTTAAAAAAATAAGGTGGATTATTTAAAAAAATAAGGTGGATTATTACTCAAGGATTAAATATGTAGATTTTGTTTATATATGTATATTATCATTTGATTGATTAGTTTTGTTTTGATGGTTATTTTTAATTATTATTATTTTATTTTTTTTGAAAGTGATATCTATTTCTTTCTATTTACACAATTAATAGTGTTTTATTTCACAAGTACCTTCTCTATTTATCCATATATATTGATTGGGTCCTTTCTCTTAAATCTAATTTGTTTCCAAAATAAAAATACAAATACATTAATCATAAAGATTTGTAGATAAATTGTTGGTGATTTGGTTAAGTGGGTTGGTTGTATCTAGCCCTACCCATAGTCAAATTTTGTTAAGCATTTGAAATTGGTTATAGTTATATATCTTAAATTATAAGGAAGTGGGTATGATTGTGGTTTCATCGAGTTCATTATTTCAATTGAATATATTATGTAGAATATAGTAATTTAGAAATAGTCAAATTTTGTTAGGCATTTGAAATTGGTTATGGTTATATATTTTAGATTGTAAGGAAGTGGGTATGATTGTGGTTCCATCGAGTTCATTGCTTCAATTGAATATATTATGTAGAATATAGTGATTTAGAAATAGTCAAATTTTGTTAGGCATTTGAAATTGGTTATGGTTATATATTTTAGATTGTAAGGAAGTGGGTATGATTGTGGTTCCATTGAGTTCATTCTTCAGTCGAAAATGTTATCATCGAATGTGGTGATTTAGAAATGATTGTCCACCATTGGTCACGAAGTTGGTACTCACATGTAAATTGTATTTGACCATTTGAAATAATTAACTAATTTAAATTATTATTTTTTATGAAATTTAATTTATATATTTAAATCATTTTAAAATAAGTTTTATGAATAGTTAAAATAAGAAGACTCATTTAATTAAAAAAAATTATGTTATGTATTTTAAAAGAAAAAGGAGAGAGAATGATGACTAGTGAATATAATTTCATTATTTTAAAATTTTCATTATAATATTTTTATTTTTTAAAATTTAAATTGTGGGTACATTGCTTAAGAGGTTTGGTTGTGTCTAGCCCTATCCATATTCAAACTCTGTTATGGCATGATTTTGTTGGCTCGAATCAAAAGCTAACATATTTATTCAATAAAATAAAAAAATATTTTCCTTTTCTAAAACTCAAATTATCATTAATATATTTAATTTTTATATATTAATAAATATTTAATTTTTAAAAATTAGTAGAAAAATAAATATGAATTAATTAGGTCAAGTTTTCAATAAATTTTAATGAAGAATTTCCTATTAAATTTATTAATAAGTTTATGACAGAATTTATGTTTTACTATAACGTTGTAAAAAATATATTTTTTAATTTAAAAATTTTAAAAATATATATTTAATACTTAATATTAATGTAAAAATATATTTTAATTAAAATAATTATATTTTTATTTTTATTTGATAATGAATTATACAATGTAATTTCAATGATACAAATTTTAAATAATAGTTATATTTCAGTAAAATATATAATAAATTTATAAAATTTTAAATTAAATTGTGTTATAATTTTTAATAAAAGTTTTAGATTATATTTTATGATTTATTATTATTATAAAACTTTCTATCGTTTTTAATAAATAGATTATGAAATGTATTTTAAAACATTGAATTAAAATTTGAGACAAATTTTTATTTAAAAACTCATTATTATAATATCATATAAAATTATGACACCTAATAAACTATATAAACAATTATATATCCATTCATGTTCACAGTGTTCTTATTTCAAAGTGTTAAAACAAGAAGAAAATGCAAAAAACTATGGTTTTATTTATAATTTAAATTAATTTAAATTAAATTAAATATTATCATATTTTAGACGTTTCTTTATGAAAAAGCTCCAACACTTTTTTGGTCCATGCCTTGTATGGATTTCCAATACATTGGCACAATAACATCAACACTTCGATCCTCTAGGAAACTTAATCAAGGAAAAGACAAAAGTAAAACTTCCGTTCCCAGTAAAGAAGATATCAATAGGGATTGAGTCGTATCTCACACACAAATATGTCATACTTAGTGACAATTATCAAATATTAAAAAAAATAAAATTTTTGTACATCTGTTATGTCTTTAACATGATATTGTTCCCTTGTTATTCTTATTGTATTCAATTATTGTGCTCATCGATTACTTTCTCAAAAAATACATTGTATTTTTTATGCATGGTCTTTGCATACAATGGTAGATGTTTTGTAAATCCAAGCAATGAAGAGTCGGGATGCAATCACCAACACAAAAGGCATTTAGCTGCAACAAATATCTCATCAACTATTTCTTTAAAGTCATCACGAGTCGATTTTGAGAAAATCATGTTAGAAAGAATGTCATTTTTTCATTTTTTACGAACTCTTAACACCATTAGTGAACTAAATTTAACACTATTTATGTTATCTCTAATGCTATTATTGTCAATAATTTTCTGTTACATAGATTTGTGTTAAAGAAATATAAAAAACTTCTAAATTGGTTGTAATCTTTCATATTTGACATTTTTTTATAAACTCTGTTGCTAGTAATGTTGCTATTGGATCAGCAAAATAGAAAATGCCTTTAAAATAGTGTGAATCCTCTAAATTTGATCGAGGCTTTGGCTATAAAAAAAGCTTAATATAAATTCTAATGTACAAACATTGATGCAAAGACTGACATAAATATTACCTACATTTTTTTCAAAAAAATCTTTTGTAAAATTCAAACTTGATCTATTTAAAATTTGAGAAAATTCAACAATAATAATCTATATGAATACATTACAGCACACCATAGGTTAAAAAAACTCCCCAAAACATATTAAGGTAAATAAAACATTCATTTGCCTTTTATAATTCATTTACCTTTTATATATTAGAGAATATTAATAAAAAGAAAAATAAATATTTTGAAAGGACTTAATTGTTCTTATTGTATTGAGATTTATTTATATTTTATCTTATCTTATTAGATTTATCCCTTTTTTAAGATAGATTTATCTCTTTTTTGATGTTTATATTTAAAATGGTAGGTAAATAAAAATTAGAAAGAAGAAGAAAATGAAAAGAGAAAATCAAAGAATCATATTACAAAGATAATTGATTTGAAATAAATTTAAAAATATGTAATAAGAAGAAGGTGAAGAGGAACAATAAAATTTTGTAAGTTTTGTATATTATTCTTTATTTAAATTTTTATAAAATGAAATAGGTCTTTCAAAATAATTTTTAATTGTTTGATTTTTTTTTAAAATTTATCTTATATGATCAAATTTATTTATTTTTTATTTTTTAAATTTTAGACATTCAATTTATCAAAACCTAATGTTAATTTTTCAACATACAGGCCTAGTGTTTGAAAAAATAAAACTTCAGCTTTTTTTTTTTTTAGTTTTTTAAATATATGTATTTTTTTCTATAAAGGATTTAATCTATTTTATTATTATGAAATATTTTTTATTAAATTTTGTTTTAATTTATTTTTTAATAGCTCAAAACTTGATTTATGATGTTGTGTATGCTTTTAGATAATGAGTTACAACAAGAAAGATGAAGAAGATTGTTACAGGGGTGATGAAGGTAGTGTTGATGATGATGACAAGGAGAATGATGAAAGTTAAAAATTAAAAAATAAAAATTAAAGTAAATAATGTTATAAACAATTAATGGCATTCCAAAAATTACTTTAGTCTAAAATTTAAATAGATTTGAAATCTAAATTTGAATTCAAATTTTTAAAAAATGGCACAACAAGGTGCCACTTTCTAACACAAATAAATGTCACCTCTAACACAAATAAATGTCACCTCTTACACAAAAAAGTGTCACTTTTGATGTAAAAAGTGTTAGCTTTGATGCAAATAATGTGTTAGTTCTAACGTAAAAAAATATTAGCTCTAATGTAAAAAGGTTTCACCCATGACAACACAAATTTTGTTAGTGTCTAACGTAAAAATGTGAATTTTTTTCATTTTCCACATATGTTTCCGTTTGAAAACTTAAAATTTAACATATTTAATTTTTGGAAAAGTCAAAAAATCTAACACAAAAACATTGATGTAAATTTGTGTCCCCTAAAACTTCTACCAAAGTTAGTGGTTAAGTGTAAAAAAAATAAGCACATAATGCATATTAGTATCATCAACACTAATGCAAATTATATCATCAAAAGTTTTACATCAAGATATGGAAAAGGTCTAAGTAAAAAATGCCTCGATTTTGACACTACTACTGATGCAAAAACCTCAAAATCTAATAGTGCATGGGATTTGCTCAAGTCTTTATTGAAATTCATTTTATGAATAATATTTGAGGAAGAAAACATTGTAAGGAGAAAGTAACTTATAAATTTGTGATTTTGTTTTTATGGTATAATAATTTTGTTTTTGTTTTATGAATGTAATTAAGAGAAAGTTTTTGTTTCATGGATGTAATGATCATATTTATACTCCTACAACAAACATATTGCTACTTTGAAACATTACCTTGCCCAAGCTCCTTCATGCCAACTCTCCTCTCCCTCACCATTCACCATGTTAGGATAAATAAATATAATATTTAAAATATCTATATTTTATTTATAGAGTGTTAGGATAAATAAAACTTTGGCATGAGAATTGGTCATATTAGGAACCCAAAAAAGTTATTTACAAGTATTTTTAAATATATATATTTTAATTTTTAATTGTACAAAATTCAAATCTAATTAAGAAAAAAAATCAAATATTTAACCTTCACTTACTAAAATGCACTTATAAATAACATATTATTTTTTGAGAGATATTTATACACAAATCCATAATCCATGGCTTAACATTTTGACCAATGGATATTTTAACATTGCATACGTTAGTATGTAATATAGAAGATGGTATCCTTTGTGGTCTCTGAGTAACTCTTTGATGTATTTTACGGTCATGTAAAATTGAATAACTCTCTGATGTTTTTTATGATTATGTAAAATTGATTTAAATAAGGGATATTCAAATGACGATAATACTTAATTTTAAATAAGCCAAATAAAATTATTTTTTTTAATGATGTGATGTCATTTCCGTAATTTAATGCATAGCATGCATATTTCTCACCTACCATGTATTCAAATGTAGTTGTAAAACATATCATACTTAATATCAACTTTATATTTATTCAACATCAAAATTGTCAATATACTACGTGACATCACTATCAATAAAGGGAAGGTTATCATTCACATGCCATAAACATTCTAAAGTGAGAATTTTTATTACAATGAAACGAGTTTTAATTAAATTGCACTATAAA
This sequence comes from Torreya grandis, assembly GCA_037957365.1. NCBI lineage: Eukaryota > Viridiplantae > Streptophyta > Pinopsida > Cupressales > Taxaceae > Torreya > Torreya grandis. The sequence goes on from JARHVA010002314.1 coordinate 581,500, forward strand.
TATCCATAAACATTCAAGATAGCCAAAATAAATTTAAATTAGCAAACTAAACTTAATTAATTTTCTAAAAGCCATGGTTTACAAATATATATTTAATATCAGAAGATTTGTTAGACATAGTCATTGAAATTTGACAGTATAAATTACGTTTTTATTACAAGACAACAAAAACATTGGAAGTCATGATAAATTTAGGAACTTGTCCAAACTATTAACTAGATGTCTCTAAACCCCAGAAGCATAGACATTATGTTTTTACGAATTATCAGGGAACTACAAAAAAATTTAACAAGTATATTTATTAGATGTAAGCCTCCAACAATATTTCTTAATTTTTTGAAACTTCGCTTTGATTATTATAAAAATATACGTCTCTTCATCTTGATTGAGATTTCCTTATTATTTGTTAAGCCCCTACATCATATACAATATTGAAAAAATCTAATAATTATAATAATAATCTATCAAAAAATTCAATGTAATACAATATATCATTTTATATTATAATATAATTGTTTTACTTCTCTATAATACTTATATCAATAACTAAAAAATACATAAATACCAATTAAAATTATATAATTTAATATCTAATAAATAGATAAGGATCATTTATAAATCTTTATATTTTTACTTATTTACAATACACATTCACAATTGTTGAATTATAATCATACAATATCAAGTTACCAGTGACAATCTCAATAAAATAAGATGTGTTGGTGTGCAACCATAAGCTATAGCTACCAAATTTGGCTTGTTTAGAAGTTGAAATACATTCAACTTAGACACTTTTGTTGTTACATCCATTGTAATATATCTGTGATAATCGTTGAAATAAATTGTAATTTAGATGCCTTTCCACCTTCATAGACACTTATACGTGTCGTCGCCAACATAACTTATATTTACTCATTTATATACATAGATGTCAACTACTAAGCTAGATGTCATAAATTGCTACATTTGTTCAACCCCCATGACTAATGCACTGCCACATGTATGCTAGTTTCATGGATATATATTTCTTCTCATCAACTTTACTTACATATATATAAACATAAACCTTGGTCCAAAAAAAACCATACCCTCGTTCTATACCACCACGTTGGATATCCCCTGCCCTGGTAGCACTCGTTGCCACTATGACACTTTGTTAGCTATTATTCTTCAATTTTATTTGTTGGAATATTAGCCATAATGTAAGTGTGAATTATATATACTATTGTTCAAAAATAATCGGTTGAAATTTTCATGCCTATTACAAAAAATCATTACTTTTAATTGTTTATTATAGTAATTCATTACAAGGATGCATTACTAAAGAATCAAGTAATGCACGAACAATTATTAGATTTTTTCCAGTGAGATTTGTTCATGATAATGAGAAATATAATTTGTGATTGTAATAAGGTGGTTTTATGGAGGAGGTAATTATTTTATAGTTGTAGAGGGTTTTATACAAGTTCAAATTTTTTCAATTGTAAAAACTAGAATCTTTTCTTGTAAAATAGGAGCAATGGTTGTATAGGAACAAGATTTTCAGAGATAGCTAAATATTGAGGGTAAGAATTTACAACACTTGCAAAGAAAATTTAGGCATAAAAAAAGTACTTTACGATTAATAAAAAAATTGTGTTATAATTCTTTTTTACATTCAAACCTCTTAGATTTTTTGTGTTAGTATAATTTTTACAATTTTTTAAATCTTTGGCACTGCTTCACTGTATATCTATTCATAAATAATCTCTGCAATACCTACTAAATATTTTTATAATTACAATACTATAAGGCCAATCATAAAATAGTTTGTTCTTCATGCTTATATTTTTATCAAATTGGTTTCGTTGCCTTTTAGATAATTCTAAATTTCTAATTTTAATGTCATTAAGAAGAGGATTGTAGAATCTTGTAAGATTCAAATTTAAGAAAGTTTTAATTTTGTTTCAATAAATGATGAAATCTTAAAAAGGCACAATACCACAATTTTACACTACCTTATATATGAAGGAATCACAATTTTATTATTAAGAAAATAAAACTTAAAATATTTTTTTTCTTTTTTAATTAAATATTTTAAATAATTAGGAAAAGATTTGATTATATTTCACAATAAAAAATTATATATAGAATTTACACTGCGATTGTAACGCTTATTAGAACATGAACATTGAAGCTCATTTACAACTACAAGATACAAACAATATTATTAACATTATATTGAACAATTTTTTTTTATTGATGTGGACTTGATTTAGTTTAACTATGGTTACTAGCCGAGTTATGACCAATTATTTTAGACTTTGGTTTCTCCCAAGATTTTTTTAATCTCAGTTTGGTATTTAGGGTGTGACTTTTCCACCCATTTTTTTTAATGACTAGCATTGTACTATTAATTTTTTAAAAAAAAATTAATAAAAATGATTTTCAATTTAAAAAAAGAGATCAACTAATCATTATATCATTTACCATTACTAGTGTAATATGTTTGGCACGTGATGTATGGTTTTATCTATGCAAATCCATATTCTAAATTCATTTCCCTTATGAATTTTACAATTTTTAAATTTTGGGCTTTCATTGCTAATAACTTGATAGGCTCCAACATCTTTATGTCTAGAATCTCTGCCAAAAAATCTTATAAGAATTTTCTCTTTATCACATGTGTATTATAGATGTTAGGTTTGTGGTCAGTGGAATTTGAATTAGAAGCACTAGAACCTAATACCAAATCTGGTGTCTCCCAAAGGAGTGGAAAAGTAAATATATTTTTCTCTTCTTCATGTTTAATATTACTCACAATAAGGAAAAAAAATGATTAGCAGATCTAAAACCACATTGAATATCTACCATTTTAGGCACATGTATAAATTCCATGTTTATTACAAGATTATCTACAATACCCACCTCCCCAATTAAACTCATCACTACTTTTATTTTGTGGCTTTTTTGTAAACCCTGAATCCTTATCAATAGTCAATTTTTTTGTATTGAAAGATCCATCAAAGTAGCAACAATCTTACATCTGTAAACTATTATACTTATTGTGGGTGTTACTCTCATAATTGGGAATATCGGGCCTCTTGACCCCTTTAGGACTCTAGGTGGATGGATTTTAAAAGAAATAAGAGGCCCACCTCCTTTGTCCACTTCTATTGTGACCACCATTATCGATTTTAGGACTATTGCCTCCCTTGTGGGTGGTGTTGAATGTTGAACAAAAATCCATAACAAAATTAGATTCATAAAGAGACTTACATAAGGTGGGCTTGGGAGTAGCTGGCCTATATTTTGACATAATTTCATCAACATTTGATATAAAAATCAAAAGTAGTGTATTCTTGTCCATATGTGTTGCTAGAAATACAACAAATGTCTATGATTTCTTGTTAAAACATCTAAAACAACAACTATAATGTGAACTTTCATTTCAATGGTTGTCATGGCTTTGGGGATAGGTCCCCAACACTTAAATTTTTTATTGTGAAATATAATAAAATCTTTTCCTTTTTATTGAAAATATTTAATTAAAAAAGAGAAAAAATATTTTAAATTTTATTTTTTTAATAATAAAATTGTGATTCCTTCATATATAAGGTAGTGTAAAATTGTGGTATTGCGCCTTTTTAAGATTTCATCATTTATTGAAACAAAATTAAAACTTTCTTAAATTTGAATCTTATAAGATTCTACAATCCTCTTCTTAATGGTATTAAAATTAGAAATTTAGAATTATCTAAAAGGCAACGAAACTAATTTGACAAAAATACAAGCATGAAGAACAAATTATTTTATGATTGGTCTTATAGTATTGTAATTATAAAAATATTTAGTAGGTATTGCAGAGATTATTTATGAATAGATATACAGTGAAGCGGTTCCATAGATTTAAAAAATTGTAAAAATTATACCGACACAATAAATCTAAGAGGTTTGAATGTAAAAAAGAATTATAACACAAAATTTTTATTAATCGTAAAGTACTTTTTTTATGCCTAAATTTTCTTTGCAAGTGTTGCAAATTCTTACCCTCAATATTTAGCTATCTCTGAAAATCTTGTTCCTATACAACCATTGTTCCTATTTTACAAGAAAAGATTCTAGTTTTTACAATTGAAGAAATTTGAACTTGTATAAGACCCTCCGCAACTACAAAATAGTTATCCCCTCCATAAAACCACCTTATGACAATCACAAATTATATTTCTCATTATTATTTATTGAATAATGTTCTTTTTTTCTTTTTGATTTAGTATGAAAAAATAATATGCATATTATTATAGATTTTAATAACTTGTACTAGCACACACACCCATGCCAATGCCCATCCGTATAGCCACAAGTTTAAAAAGAAAAAAGTGTTTTAGGGGAAAGGTCCCAATAGTTGTGCATGTTCTAATTGCCGATCAGACTTTTGTTAATATGTGCTTTATTGATGGAATATATTGGTGTCTATAAATATTAAAGTGTACCAGACACTAATCATCTAGTATCTAATACTTGCTTAACATTTATTCTATAAAATTAAAAGTAACCAATCACATCTTGACAAGTAAGACTCAAGTATTGATACTCTAATGCATAACGATTGGTACTCCAAAGGTTAAATTTTGGTCATAGGTTTAAAAAATGAATTTTATGACCTCTCGTGATAAAATTGGTTATATCGTAAAATGTATAATGTGTTAGACCTTGAAACCTTAGTTATAAATAATTAAGACAACATATTAAAATGGATATTTTTTTTGAAATCTAATATGTTATTATAACACCTTAATTCACTATCCAAAATTAAAATGTGCGACTACTAAAACCTTTTCCCTAAACTCCAAACCAAAAAAAACATTCCATAAAATTTATTCAATGAATATTCTTTGAAAAATTGAAGAATAAATCCCTCTGATAATAATGCGTGGGAATAAAAATATATCCTATCTAGTATATACTAATAATAGTACTTAAAATAATGCCATGAATAATAAATGCTACCGTCATCAACGTGTAAGCGAAAATAAGCGTTACAATCGCAGTGTAAAAAGGTTGACCATGGAGGAGGACTTTGAAGTTCTACCGACTTTTTGTAGAGGGAGAAAATTCATCCTCTCGTTTCGAATCGGAATCTAGGTCTAGATTTTCTTTGGATACCGATTCGATGGTTTGCATGAATTATCACACGGAATTCCGCGATGAAAAAGAAAACGAGATAAACGTGGATAATTTATAATGCAATCCAGAGCATTAAGAAACTTCCTATATCATATACTCTGCATTAGATTTTTCCAAGGTCAAGAAGTGGGGGAAAAGAAAAAAATTATATCTGAGAGAAAAGGTTGTGCCAACGGTTAAAATACGGTGTTCCGGATTGCATTGGTGTCAGGTGTGGTCCATTCACAAAATAAATCCCAGACACGTTCAGAGTATTTGTAATGTGAATGACATTTGTTAGGTCAAAAGTATTGAGTTTGATTACTTTTCGGGGGACTGTACTTGATAATTTAATGAAAATCTCTTCATATTATCGGGTCGGTGATATGGACATAAGAAAATTGAACTCGGCTTCACCTAGGAAACAAACCCTGCCATTCACTTTTCCATTGCTGGTCTTTTCACATATCCATCAACTTTTCTATTGCTGGTCTTTTTTATTGTTGGTCTTTTTACACATCCATCGACTTTTCTATTGCTGGTCTTTCCATATATTCATCGATTTTTTTATTGCTGGTTTTTTCACATATCTATCGACTTTTTCATCGCTGGGCTTTTCATATGTCTTTTTAAAAAAAAGAAGGTAACCGATCTCAATACTATTTTAATTTAATCTAAAACGAACATAATTTTTGTAAAAATTATATATTTTAGAAATAAGCTTTCAAGTTTGAAGGCTCCCCTAACCGTTCCATCAACAATGCTTTGTGCCACTCTCTTGCAAGATGAGCTTGATGCGTTTTCCTCTAAAAGCCATTGGATTTATGCAGAGTGTAGGAATGCATCGAACCCTTTCCATGAGTGTAGATATTTTTGCAAGTCTCGGTGCTCTTTAGGGTCTTTTGTCAGTTTTCCTACTCTGGTCGATGCTTCCAAACTCTCTGACCCTCTCCCTTTCATTTCTCTTCATCTTGGTGGCATCCCTATGCTTTTCTCTGAGGTCCCTCTAGAGCCAGTTATCCCCGATTATGTTTTTCAGGGTATGGAGCTCGATTTTGAATGCATCTAACTGTTTGGTAACTCTGTGGGCACCTTCCTTTTGTCTGTTGATCTTTCCAATTGGGCCTCTATTGTCTGGGATTCCATTGTTGCTCTTCCTTCACTATCCTAAGCTTAGGTTTCTTCCAAGTGGTTCAGAAGGCCTTCAGATAGATATTTTGTTTGGAAAATCAACCCCTGGTTTTTCGATAATTTTGGTTTCTTTTTTGGCCTCTAGTCCCCTTTTTTTTTAACTTGGCTAAGGCTCGAATCTTGTTTGTTCCTCTTTGGATCACACTGTATAATCTTTTGTTTGTCCTTAGAAGAGAGGAGAACATCAAATTGCTAGTTAACAAAGTGGGATCTTTTGTGAAAGTTGACAAATCCTCTTGGGGACACATATTTATGAGAGCTTGTGCTCTCCTTGATCTTTCAAAACTTATTTTCCATTTAGTTCAGTTGAACTCCTCTCGAGGTTCGTGGACTCAATTTCTCACTTATGAAGGTCTTCCTTTCTGATGCCTCTGTTGTAATTCCCTTAGTGATCAAGCTATTGGGTGTCGTTCTAAGTCTCATGGGTTAACTTCATCCCACTCTTTTTTATTTGGAAGAAGGATGGTGTTCTAGATCAATATTTCTTATGGCGCAATCATGGCAAGTTTTTTCATCTTCTTGCTTCCTCTCAACCTTATTATGTTTCTTGAGATTGTGGGGCTCCCGACAACAGGTGGATTTATCAAAGGAAGTGTCAGCACCCCTCCATCAAGAGGTATTAATGAAGGAAGCATCGATTCTCGTTCCCTCCTCGATTCCTCCACAATAGATTAAGGTGGTCTCCACCCCTTCTTGATCACTTGTTGCAAGACTAGACGCTGATGTGGGAGCCACCTCTAAAAGGAAAGGGCGAAGATTAGAGGCTTGAAGGCTGAGAGCAGATGTAGAGGGTTTAGTGATTGATGGCGATCAATGGACATTGGAGGACCTTTCTCAATGAAGGAGAAGAATGGCCTCTACCTGTGGTTAATTCTATTCTCCTTGTTTGTGTCTTTTTGATATTTGGAGTGAGTTTTTGACTCTTAGACTATTTCCTTAGGTTATGCTAGTTTGTTATTTTTATGTTGCTCTTTTGTCATTGTTCAATGATGTTGTTTTCTTATTTCTTTTCTTTCCCCTTAAGCTAAGAATTTTGCTTATGTGGTCAGCGTCTCTCTCTATTTTTGCGGTTTCTTCCTTGTCTTGTTTGGCCTTTGGTTTCTTTGGGCATTGAGCCCCCTATTTGTGTCCCAAAACTAGTTTTTAGCCTTGGTTAAAAGTTGTTTCCGAGTTCCAAGCTCCAATTAAAAGCATGTAAGATGAAAGGGCCCCTCTCAAAACCTTCCTATTACCAATATAAAAAAAACATATCTGGTATGTGATTCTTATAATAACTTAGCATCAACATTAACATATAAATATATGTTATTAAATGGTTTTTTAATTTACTTGAAGAACTTGAGAGAAGTATTTTTAGATTTTATTTCAATTGTTATACGTGTGCACACACATCAAAAGTGTCTATTCAAATATTTATATGATCACACCTAATAAACCCTTCATACTTGGAATGTGATGCTTATAATAACTTAGCATTAACATTAACACAAGTTTATATATGTTATTAACTTTGTTTTTATTCGAGTCACATTTAAGGCATAAAAGTACCTTTAATTTTCTTTCAATTATTACACATGTTCATACATTAGAATTTATTAACTATTTTTTAAATAAGCCACGTTTAGGGCATAAAAGTATATCTAATTTTTATTTCAACTATTACATGTGCTCATACATTAAAAGCTATTAACATTTTTTACTTAAACCATATTTAAGGCATAAAAGAATCTTTAATTTTTCTTTCAATTATAACATGTGTTCATTCATTAAAAGTGTGGATTTAGATATTGATATGATCATACCCAATAAATTATAACATGTGTACATTCATTAGAAGTGTGGATTTAGACATTGATATGATCATACCCAATAAATTATTCGTATTTGGATTGCGATTTTTATAATGACTTGGCATTATCATATATTGAATTATTTTTTATTTTTACTCAAACCACTTTATAGTATAAAATTATTTTTAGTTTTTATTTCATTTATTACATGTGCATATATATTATAAGTGTTAATTCAAATATTAATAAGACCACACTCAATAATATTTTAATACTTTCATTTTAATTCTTTCTTTTTAATTGATAAAATAGGGTTGTAAGGTCTCTCAACCTTTTCATAAATTAAAGAAGTCTTATAAAAATAATTACCCTATCAAATAAGCGAGACTGAAGTTTACTAAATTTATCATAGAGACAACACCTAAACCAAATCAAAGTTACTCAATAACTTATAAACTAACAAAGAAACCTCAATAATGAGAACATGTTTTATAAGAGCCAATTTAGTAGCTACAAAAATAAAATCATCCACAAAAAACAAATAGATCTTTCAAGTTGAGAATAAAATAAATAAATGATAAAGGTGAATTATATTCTATACATCATCCACATAATGAACCAATGAAAACCATCTATATCCAAACCAAAACTAGAGATTATAACACTTCTATAAAAGTTATAGAAGCTTGTGTAAACCCGATTGCCAAAGCTACATAAGCTTAATTCCCTCAACAAAGAATATGAACAAACATACACTAGGGGCAAGAAGATACGAAACTAGAGACAAAGCTTCTAACTCAAAAAATATTTGTAACATCATATGAGAGTCAAAAGGTATCCAATTCCTACCAACTCAACTTTAAAAAACCTTGTGTCATATAATAAAGTTATAGAAGGGGATTTTCTTATTCAACTACCTCAACATGCTAGTATCAGAATGCAAACTTAACCATTCAATCACTTTTGTTTCATAACTAAGGAACACCTATAGCCATTTCGAAACAAAGCAACAAACAAGAGGCAAGTGGAAATTGAAAAATAATTTCCTTATTTTAATTTAAATAATTTCAAATGTATTAAAGAGAAACAAGCTCTAGAGATGAGAGGGGAAAATATGTTCAAACATTAAATCTTAGTCCATTCCCTTGTTAACGATCATTTACTCAGATTGTCTAGGGATCTGGGATCTGCTTGTGACTCGTATTTTGAAGATTATGATGATTTTGTGGTGTCCCTCGAGTAAGAGGAGGTTCATGTCATGAGAGAGTCATGTTCCAAATGTATCTCCAGTAGTGTGGATTTGAAGGGTTGCATGTTAGGGTTGCAGAAAAGATTTCTTAACTCTGCTAAACCTATAGTTGGGTGTTTGAGGCCCAAGCTGTCATTGCCACTCAGTCCTCTTTAGCTTGTTGACCTTCCACCTCCAATTGAGATGCAAAAATTTTGTTACAATTCTAAAAATAAATCAAGATTTTTGGGTCCTTTTAATCATTATTTTCCAGCATCAAGCATCATTGAAGGTTAGTTAGTTGTCCATGATAATAAATTTATAACCCCTATTTTTCCCCTTCCTATATCTGGTTTGGTTGTTCCTATCACGTCTGTCTTCTAAAGTTTTGTGCTACTCCCCTGCCAAATGAACTTGAGGCATTTTCCTCTAAAAGGCATTGGATTAATGCAGAGTGTAGGAATGCCTCAAACCTTTTACATGAGTTTAGATATTTTTTCAAGTTTCAACTCTCTTTAGGCTCTTTTTTTGGTGTTCCTACCCTGGTTGATGCTTCCAAACTCTTTGGCCCTCTCCCTTAAGTTTCTCTTCATCTTGGTAATGTCCTTGCACTTTTCTTTGAGGTCTCTTGAGAGCTGGGTATCCCTGATTCTATTATTCAGGATATGAATCTTTATTTGGATGCATCTCCCTATTTGGTAAGTGTGTAGGCACCTTACTTCATCTATTGATCTTTACAATTGGGCCTTTGTTGTTTGGAATTCTAATGCTACTTCCTCTTTCACTTTGATAAGATTGGGTTTATTCCAAGTGGTTTTCCAAATCCCTTCAGATAGATATTTTGTTTAGAATTATAGCTCCTAGGTTTTTCTAAAAAAATTGGTTTCTTTTTTTTCCTAGTCCCATTTTTTTGACCCAATTAAGGCTCAAATATCAGTGATTCCTCTTTAGATCAGACTATATAATATTTCAATTGTCCTTCGAAGAGAGGAAAACATCAAATTGTTGGTTAACAAAGTAGGCTCTTTTATGAAAGTTTACGAATCCTCTTAGAGATGCAAATTTGTGAGAGCTTGTGCTCTCCTTGATCTTTCCAAACCTCTTTTCCATTCAGTTTGAATGAAATCCTATCTGATTTTTTGTACTTAGTTTCTCAATTATGAAGGTCTTTCTTTCCAATGCTTCCATTACAATTCCCTCAGGCATCAAGTGGCTGGGTGTCCTAAGTCTCATGGGTTAGTTTCATCCCATTCTTTGTTGATTTGGAATAAGAAAGATGGGGTTCCAAACAAGGATTTCTTGTGGGGCAATCATGATAAGTTTTTTCATCTTCTTATTTCCTCTTAAGCTTCTTCTATTTCTCAAGATTATGGAACTCCCCCCAGTAGGAGTTTTTGTTAAAGGAACTGTTGACTACCCCTCATCAAGAGATATTAAATGAAGGAAGCATTAGTTCCCATTCCATCCCTATGTCCTCCAAAATAGATTGAGGTGGTCTCTACGCCTTCTAGATCACTCATTGTGCGACCAGAAGATGATGTGGGATCTAAATATAAAATGAAAGGGTGAATATTAGAGGTTTGAATGATGAGAGGATATGTAGAGGGTTTAGTGAATTATGGAGATCAATGGACATTGGAGGACCTTCTTTCTCAATGAGGGAGAAGAATGACCTTTGCATGCGGTTAATTTTAATCTCATTTCTTTCATATTTTTGATATTTGGAGTGTGTTTTTTACTCTTAGATTATTTTTTTGGGTTATGTTTGTTTATTGTTTTTATGTTATTCTTTTGCTATTGTACAATGGTGTTGTTTTCTTATTTCTTTTCTTTCCCCTTTGGCTGGAAATTTTTCTTCTATAGTTGAATTATCTCTTTGTTTTCATAATTTCTTCCTTGTATTGTTTGGACTTTGGCCTCTTTGGGCATTGGGACCCATGTTTTGTGTCCTAGAATAGGTTTTCATCCCTAGTCAAATTTTGTTTCCTAGTTCCAAGCTCTGATTAAAAGCATGTAGGAGCAAAGAGCCTCTCTCAAAACCCTCCTATTACCAATATATATATATATATATATATATATATATATATATATATATATATATATATATATATATATATATATATAAAAAATCATATTTAGAATGTGATACTTATTATAACATAGCATCAACATAAACATACATTCATATGTGTTATTAAACTATTTTTTAATTTACTCAAAGTACTTGAGAAAATTATGTTTAGATTTTATTTTAATTTTTATATGTGTGCACATACATTAGAAGTGTCTATTCAAATATTTATATGATCACACCCAATAAACCCTTCATACTTGGAATGTGATTCTCATAATAACTTGGCATTAACATTAACATAATTTTACATATTCTATTAACTTTAAAAAAAAAATTCAAGTCACGTTTAAGGCATAAAGGGATCTTTAATTTTTCTTTCAATTATTACACATGCTCATACATTATAATCTATTATTATTCTTTTACTCAAGCCATGTTTAAATCATACAAGTATCTTAGTTTGTATTTCAATTATTATATGTGCTCATATATTAGAAGCTATTAACTTTTATTTTACTCAATTGCGTATAAAGCATAAAGGAACCTTTAGTTTTTATTTCAATTATTACATGTGCTCATTCATTAGAAGTATTGATTTGGATATTGATATGATCACACCAATAAATTATTTTTATTTGGAGTGTCATTTTTATAATAAATTGGCATTATCATGGTATTGAATTATTTTTTATTTTTACTCTAGCCACTTTATGGTATAGATCTATAGTCAAATAAAACGTCACTTAAGTGCAATGAGTGTCACTTGAGACACCCTATCCCTAGCTTAGCCCTAGACATATCTTAGGGCCTCTTTTGATTCTTATCTAACTTTTGTGTGGTCTAACCCATCCCCATATGTACCAAGAGCAGTCCCATACCATCTCCTAGGCATCCAGGTCCCTAGTGCACCAGATTCTACCACCTGGACACTAACACGCCCCTTTGGACACTAGTGCACTGCATTAGTGACCAAAAGACTACACTAATATCCCTTACCTCTTTTATTTTCCAATGGACATATTTAAATTTCCCAAGACACCTTAGGGTTAACCTAGACCTATTCCACATCCCAACAAGCACCAAATCAATATATCTACACCAATTTTATCCCTTTACCCACTAAATGGAAATTAGATACAAATACACACAAATAAGCTTAGAAATAAGTTGTACAAATCAAGGCCATTGATATCTATTATTCCCTACTTCTACATACAACCATCTACAATAATCTTAATATTATATTATTTAGATCTAGTCTCAAGTCATACTCAAAGCACTCAAGCTGACACTCATACTAACATTCACTTACATTTGTACCAATACTTATGTTAGGTATTGGTATGTAGGCAAATCTCAACATAGCAGGGTGTTGAGATCACATCTAGTCTATCTAGCTAACATCACACTTTTTCTACTTATGTTCCTCAAATACCCTAACAACATGGAGGTCTAGGGTTTTTAGTCAAAAATAGAGAAAATACAGTGATCCAGTACTTATACACATAGGTACATGCATCATGAACTCAGGTTAAGGTCCACCTAGAAGCTCATAGTCCCTACCAGCAAGGGACACTACTAAGCCCAGAGGATGCTAACACAATGCACTAATGTCCTAAGGATCACACTACTATCTGAGAGGATTTTTGACTTTATATTACTATTGATGACACCCTTCCTAGGAGCTGCATCAATTTCTAGCCTATCAAATATCCAGCTCAGTTAAATTTATAACTAAGTACATCTTTGTGTAGTTCATTACTATTTTTAGAATAATCAAATTAGGTCAATTATTGTATAAATCAATGTTTGTATTTATTGCATATTTATTCCATGATTTATTGTTCCATCCCTTTAATAACCTAGGGTTTTAAACTCTATAATCCCCTTAAAAATTAAATCAATATCTATTTTTAGTTTTTATTTCAACTATTACATGTGCATATATATTATAAGTGTCATAACATTTAATGTCTAAGTGGTGCAATTATAAAGTCCTTAGTACATTTTAAGTAATTAAATAATAATGATTTATTATTTATTAACAGGGCTTAACAACCTCATCTAAATAAATAATAAAACATAAATTATTTATTACTTATTGTTAAAAATAAAACACAATTATTTATTATTATTGGTGATTTAAAATGTTCTTAGGATGGTTGGACCCGTTATTTGCAATGATCACCTCCCTTCACATTTCACTATAAATAGGGTTTTACCCCTATTGTGAAACATGTTCAAATATCATGAATTATGCATGAATATGAATACTTGATGCATTCAAACTTACTTGAGTCTAAGGTTTTGTGAAGGCATTCAGAGATGAAGTGGGAAGGAAAATTTTTGTATTGGGGTTATAATTTGTTTCTCAATCATTAAATATCACTCATGGGTTTTTTTAATCTCTGAAGGTTTTCCCACGTTCAAATACTATGTAATGTGTGATTATCATTGTGCTTTGATTTATCAATTTACTCTAGATCTAGTATGTTCATATGTTTATATAAAATTTATCATGGTGTTAGAGCCAAAGGGAGAGCAATTGTTCAAGAAAGCCATTATCAATTGATTTACAATTTTTTTTAATTACTTATATTTTCTCCACGTTGACTGGGATAGTATGACTTGTGAGAAGTAGATAACTTCAAAAATTATTTCCTACATATTTTATTGACTCTCTGTGTTCTCTATAAGGGATAAATCATGTATATTTGACAGTCTAAAGCCTCTACAAACCCTGAGAAGGACCTATTTAGCTTATTCTATTTTTTATTTCTCCCCATATGTGCCATTACACTGCCTTTATATGATCTTTGTTGGTTGAAAATTAGTCAAAAATTCATCTCTCAATCTCTACAACTTGTTTTCTTTCTTAAAAGGTTAAATCTTTCTATTTTTGGCCAGTCTAAGCCTCTGTAAGAGCTTGTGGATCATTCTTTCAAGATTTATATTTTGTTCTCTCCCATAGATGCCATATATAGCCAGGTAGATTTCTATAGTCAAATTCTGAGCTAAATATTAGATTTTTAAGGTTGCAATGGATTTATCTTTCAAAATTAGTCGGCCTATCAAAATTTTAGGGCAAATAGAGCCATGTGGAAGGAGATATGAGCTGCTAAAGATCTAAAAAGTGCCATTAATTTCTAGCTTGCATGCAACGTGAAAATAAAAGGTTAGTAATAGTTTTGAATAGTATTTATTAAATACATGAATTATTAATTACCTTTATTTCAAATAAGTTGGGGTGGGACCTTTTTGACGAGTTGTCATTTTTAAAAATAAAGACAATTCTTTTTTACAAAAAAACTAGTAATTTTTATTTACTATTTTCAAATTCATAGTAAATATTTATGTATATATATTTTTATTATTAAAAATAAAATATAAAATATAAATATAATATTATGCATATAATTTTTTGAATAACCTCATAGATGAGTTGGTTATTATAATTTTGTTAAAACTTACAACTAAGAACATTTCACATTCAAAACCCCTCAAAATTTTTATTTTTTTGGTCTTCTTGTTTATTTGGTAAAATTAACTTCAATTTAAATTAATTTTAATTTCATTCTTGGTTTGTGTGTCAATATTCACGTGTTCAAAACCTTAGTTAACATGCCAACCTTGTTTCAACATTTGACTTAGTCAAACCTAGACAAACATAGTCATGTAACAGGTTGATCCTTAGGTTTTGGTATCTTGTGGATGCATCTACATTGTTTATTTTTTGTTTTGAAGCCTCTTATTATTATTTTTAAAACTTTTTTAATAATAATGTTTAGGTGATAATTCTAAGTGTAACTCTTTCAACACCTAGATTAGTACAATTCTAATTCAAATTTTTTATATTATTTGGCATCTAATGTTGGAAATATTGTCATTGATGTCAAAGGTCTAGCATTATTGGTGATAAAGGTCCCATTGCATTTAATGACATTTGTAATAGTTATATCTTGGCTAATGTGTGTTAATATTTATTTAGTATTAATGAATATATATTTGGTTGCATATGAGACAAAAGAAGGGCCCATGGAGAAGTCAAAGAGTCACGAGGTAAAGACAAAAGAAGGATCAGACACATTTTCCCATGAAGAGTCATCTTGGGGAATTCCAAGAGTCACCAAGTGAAGACAAAAGAGGAAGGGTGCAATTTCTCATGAAGGGACACTTTGAGGAATACGAAAAGTCACCAAGATAAGGACAAAAGAGGGAATGACATTTTTGCTCATGAAGGGTCACCACATGACTTTTCAAAGGCAAGGATATGAAGGGTCATACAAGTTTGGTGCCATTTTCCATGAGGATTGAAGGGTCACAAATGGGGAAGGCCAAAGGTCATTTGAAAAGCTATAAATAAAGGCTTGAGAATTCATTTGTAATATGAGTGAGAGAGTTTGATTTGAGATAGAAATATCTAGGTTAGAAGAGCATTTGTGAGAGATGAATATGATTTGTATTTGTTATATCTAGCTTAGAAGAGCAAAGGTGAGAGAGAGGAAAGAGATATTGTAATGAACTATCATTTGTTGGGATAACAACATTGAGAGATAGTTGTGTGGTATACACAAAGGGTTGGTGATCTTGTGGGTTGGTGCTCATGAATTATTTCTATGTTGGTGCTTAGCAAAGGGGTTGGTGCTCACAAATTGTTTCTGTGTTGGTGCTTAGCAAAGGGGTTGGTGCTCATGAATAGCTATTGTGTTGGTGCTCAGCAAAGGGGTTGGTGCTCCTACAAGTTGGTGCTTGAGAATATTGTTTGAGTTGGTGCTCATTTATATACTTGAGATTGTTCTCCATGGTTTTTCCCACATTGGGTTTCCACGTTATATCTAGTGTCTCTCTATCTTGTGTGGTGTTTATTATTTTAGTTTTATTGCATATCTTGAATGTTTGGTTAAGTAAATTTTGATTAAGGGAAAGTTTTATAAGATATATGATAAACTTTTTCACCCCCCCTCTTAGTATATCCCATGTTTAATAATTGGTATCAGAGCAAGTTCCTTTTGAAAATATTTTACAGCTTGAAGGTAGACTGGGAAAGAATGATGGCTAGATCACATGAAGGATTTTATACAAATAAGGCCCCTTTGTTAGATGGGATGAATTATGATTTTTAGAGCATAAGAATGAGGACTTATTTGATGGCCTTTGGATTTGACATATGGAAAATGGTGGAGGAATATAAAGAGCCACAGACACATGCAATTACTCCAATAGAAAAGAAGGCAAGTGAATGTAATGCTAAAGATTTAAATGCTATTTTATGTGGTTTATGTGAATCTAAATTTGTTAAAGTTATGCAATGTAAATCTGATCATGAAACTTGGGTAAAACTTGAGAATATTTACAAAGGTGATGGAAAGGTTCAACAAGCTAAGCTTCAGAATTTTAGAAGATAGTTTGAAAGTTTGAAGATGGAAGAAGAAAAAGATATAGCAAGTTATCTTTTACGAGTTGATCAAATCATAAATTAGATTCAAGGTCTTGGAGAAATGTTGGAAGAGTCAACGGTGGTATAAAAGGTTTTGAGATCTCTACTAATGAGATACGATGCAAAGGTTTCAACAATTGAGGAGATGAAGAATTTAGCCAAGCTAAAGATGGATGAGCTTCATGGTATTATCATGGCATATGAGTGTAGATAGAACAAGATAAACCCTCAAAGAGAGAAGCAACTTTCAAGACATCAAAGAAATAGAAAGCTAAGATTCAAGAATCAAGTGATAGTTCTAGTGATGATGAAGATGACAATGGAACACTTTTCATTCATAAGCTGAAAAGTGGAACAGGTAAATATCAAAGAAAATTACCTTTTAAATATTTTAATTATGGAAAGATTGGACATTTTTCAGCTAGATGCCCAAATAAGGGTAATGATGATGAAGAAAAAAAGACTACATACAAGAAGAATTTCAAAGGCAAATCTAAGAAGGGATTCAAGAAGAAGAGCCTATATTCTAAGGATCCTATCTTAGTCAAAGATAGTGGAGTCAGTGATTCAAAAGAAGAGATTCTATTCATAGCCATATATGAAGATGATCAAGAAGAAGAAGAGGAAGAAGCTGAAGTGAATATGGAAGGAGAACTCATTTATGCCTTAAAAGAGTTAGAAGTTGTTGAAAAGAAGAATCGAAGATTGATGCACCAGATCGAGAAAAATGAAAAGGAGTCAAAGGAAATTATGGATGATCTAACAACACACTTGGAAGAAGCCAAGAAGAATGAAGAAGATCTAACATCACAGTTGGAAATAACAAGAAAAGAATGTGAAAGGTATGTTATTGAAATTGCCTCTTTAAAAGAAGATATTGAGAAAGCAGTCAATGATAAAGTAGTTAGTGATTCAAAATTTGAGGATAGCACTAACATGCTGAATAAGATATTGGAAAGTCAAAAATCAAATTCAGATAAGACAGGGATCAGATTTGAAAAGAAGAGCTATGTTGAAGCTCTTACAAAAGAGGAAATAAGGGAAGAAGCGAAGAATACAGAGGACATTTCAAACAGAGAAGGCTAGAGGGAACAAAGCTAAAAAAGGCAATCAAGTCAGAGATATACAGATAGGTCTTATTTTTATGGCTATTATTTTTATTGTAATGGATATGGTCACAAGAAATTAGAATGTAGAAAAAGAGCTAACAGTTTCAGAAATAAGGAGAAGGAAAGTCAAGTAGAGTCAAGCAGAAGCCACAACTCTTTTTCTCCTCTATCAAGCTTTGATGAAGAGACCATAGTATGCTACAAGTGAAATAAATTTAGACACATAGCTCGGTATTGTAGAAGCATGTTGGAGTTAGTCAAGAAGGATCAAAGTTTCAAAGCTCCATTCATGAGAAAGAAGGTTCAAACATGTTCATGGCAGAAGAAATAACCTGAAGATTCTATGTTGGTGTAGACAACTTTGCATGTAAGAAATGAAGATCAGCCATGGTTCATTGATAACGGATGTTCGAGGCATATGACAGGAGATAAAAGTAAGTTTATAACTCTAAAGAAGATCAATGCTAGCACAGTGAGATTCAGAGATAAAACCACTGCTAAGATAGCTGGGAAAGGTACTTTGAGTTTGGATTATGGTAGAACTAAGACTAATAATGTTTTGTATGTAAAAGGTCTTAAGCATAATATATTGAGTGTTAGTCAAATATGTGATCAAATATACACATTAAAGTTTCATGCAGAAGGTTGTGAGATTAGAATAAAAGATTCAAATGAGTTGATTGTAGATGCTCAAAGGACAAGGAATAATGTGTATGTATTGTCAGATATCTTCTCAAAGGCATGATCAAAGGACACATTCAAAGATCTGTGAGAGGAGTTGGGAGTAATTTATATTACTTCATGCCATTGATGTTCAGAATCAGTTGAGGGGGAGCTAAGTGTTAGCTCTAGGTAGGCCCTTTGCCATTGATGTCAAAGGGGGAGAATAACAAGTACAGGTACAGGTGCAGAAATAGGTATAGGAAATAGGTATAAGTTACTACAGTAAGGGGGATTTATTGTATGTTTTTAGATGACAGTATGTGTAGGTGACAGGATGTGGTAGTTTTAGGATTGAGGTTGCCATTAATGACAAAGGGGGAGATTGTTAGAAATATTGTCATTGATGTCAAAGGTCTAGCATTATTGGTGATAAAAGCTCAATTGCATTTAATGATGTTTGTAATAGTTATATCTTGGCTAATGTGTGTTAATATTTATTTAATATTAACGAATATATTTTTGGTTGTATATGAGACAAAAGAAGGGCCCATGGAGAAGTCAAAGAGTCATGAGGTAAAGACAAAAAAAGGATGAGATGCATTTTCCCATGAATAATCATTTTGGGGAATTTAAAGAGTCACCAAGTGAAGATAAAAGAGGAAGGGCATAATTTCTCATGAAGGGACACTTTGAGGAATACAAAAAGTCACCAAGATAAGAACAAAAGAGGGAAGGACGTTTTTGATCATGAAGGGTCACCACATGACTTTTCAAAGGCAAGGATATGAAGGGTCATACAAGTTTGGAACCATTTTCCATGAGGATTGAAGGGTCACAAAGGGGGAAGGCCAAAGGTCATTTGGAAAGCTATAAATAAAGGCTTGAGAAGCCATTTATAATATGAGTGAGAGAGTTTGATTTGAGATAGAAATATCTAGCTTAGAAGAACATTTGTGAGAGATGAATATGATTTGTATTTGTTATATCTAGCTTAGAAGAGCAAAGGTGAGAGAGAGGAAATAGATATTGTAATGAACTATCATTTGTTGAGATAACAACATTGAGAGATAGTTCTATGGTATACACAAAGGGGTTAGTGCTCTTGTGGGTTGGTGCTCATAAATTGTTGTTGTGTTGGTGCTCAACAAAGGGGTTGGTGCTCCTGTGGGTTGGTGCTCATGAATAGTTGCTGTGCTAGTGCTCAACAAAGGGGTTGGTGCTCCTGCAAGTTGGTGCTTGAAAATATTATTTGAGTTGGTGCTCATTCATATACTTGAGATTGTTCTCTGTGGTTTTTCCCACATTGGATTTCCATGTTATATCTGGTGTCTCTCTCTATCTTGTGTGGTGTTTATTATTTCAATTTTATTGCATATCTTGAATGTTTGGTTAAATGAGTTTTGATTAAGGGAAAGTTTTACAAGATATATGATATACTGATTCACCACCCCTCTCAGTATATCCTATGCTTAACATTTAAATTGTGTAATCATGTATAATTGCATGTGCGATTCACTTTATTTTGGAAAATAGTTCAGAAACTCATTATTTTTTTTAAAAAAACAATTGTACTTTAGTATATTTTTGTAATACTTATGACACCTTATTTTATTATAATCTTTTGTAATTTTCTTGCTTTGTCTAACATTAAATTGAATAAATATCATGTGTTTACACTTATAATCTACTTTTAATTTCAAATAAAGTTAAATATCTACACTAAAAAGGGTTTATTTTGAGCATTTGTTTACTATCCTATATAAAGGGAAGTTATGGCTTTGCCTCTTTTTTCCTTAGATAAATCTCAAATGCTTAATGAAATTAACTATAATATATAGAAAATTCATGTTAAAGCTGATTTTTTAATTTGAAAGATATGGAATATTCTTGTTAGGACTGAAAAATCTTTTTTTGGATGATATGTGACTCCTAAGCTTACTAATGTATTTCAACAAAAATCACAAACGGCTATGTCCATTATTTTTTAGAGTGTTAAGGATGTATTACTTCTTCACATTGGTAATTAGGGGTCTCTTAATGATGATTATAAATTCCTTGAATCCATGCATGAGGGAACATGCCTCTAAAAAATTATTAAATTATTCTTTGAATTGTTGACTACACCTATGAAAGGTGATGAAAAGGTTGTTAATTTTCTTGTTAAAATTAAGAATATTAAAGCTCAGTTAGATAAATTTAATTAAAATTTATTTCAGGATCAATTGATTTATTTTATCATTTTGTTAAGTATTTATGAAAATTTTAGAAAATTTATTTCAATTTTGAATTCTAAGTATCAAACTGAGCAAGATATCCCTGACCTTACCACCTTGTCTACTCTTCTGATTCAAGAAGAGCAAGTTATGACCAATTTTGATTCTAAAGAGAATGCCACTTATGTACTTATCATTTTAAATAATGTTTTTGATAATAATAAAAACTAGAAATCTAACCCTAATTCTGTTAAAGATAAAAATATGAATAAAAAATATGGTAATAAGAATCATAAACCTAAATTTAATGGAAATTACAACCTGTGTGGTAAATTTAGTCATAGAATGGAAACTTGTTATAAAAACAATGATAGAGTTAACAATAAATATTCTAAAAATAAGAAAAGGAATAAATCTAATCAAAATAAACAAAAGAATTAAAATCTTAATCAAAATGACAATCAGGATCAAAATGTTATTACTTTATATGCTACTTTATTAGCTTTAAATAAAAATGAGTGGATTTTAGATAGTGGTGTATCACACCATATGACTTGCTTATCTATTATTTTATCTTATTCTAGAGATATCTCTAAAAATTTTACTTAGGATAATTCATTTTTAGAAATAATTAAACATGTAAAAGCAAAGTTTTCAAATGTTGTTATTAATGATGTTTTTTATGTATCTAAATTTAAAAATAATTTATTATCTTTTTCTCAACTTAAAAATAATAATTTCATTTTAATATTATTTAAAGATAGCTAGTCCATTAGAAATCAATCTAGTTCCTTGATTATTGAATGTGTTCAAAATAATGGTTTATATATCTTCTCTCCTTCTTATGCATGTTTTCTTTCATCGTATAGTAAAAATAAATATCAATTACGGCATGAAAGATTAGGACATTTTAATTTTATAAGTTTAAATTATATATTTATAAATAATCTTGTTATTGGACTTCTTTCTATCCCCTCTCATCATAAAACTTGTGAGGATTGCTTACGTGTTAAGCAATATACTAACTCCTTTCACAAGAATCATGATGTGAATTCCTCACATCCTTTAGAATTAATTCATAATGATTTTGTAGGACCTATTGAAGTTTTATATCTTAATTTTTCCTTATATTCTATTAAATTTATTAATTATTTCACTAGAATGATTTGGTCATATTTTATTAAGAAAAATCTGATGTATTATCTAAATTCAAGGAATTTAAAGTTAGTGTTGAAAATGTATCTGATTTTTCTATTAAGAGATTAATAAATGATAATGGTGGTGAATGTATTAGTAAAGCGTTTTAAAATTTTACATTATTTTTGGTATTCAAAGGGACTTAACAACTCCCTATCCCGTCAGTAAAATTGTATTGCTGAAAAGAAAAATTGAACCATTATTGAGACAGTTAGAACAATGTTGCATTATACAAATGTTCCTCTTAGTTATTATGGGTCAAAACTTTGAATACTATTGAATATATTTTAAATATAATACCTTATTAATATTTTCATTTGAAAAGCTGATGAAGGGAAAAAATATTATATTAATATATAGTTCTATAATTATCTATCTCATGTTTAGTGGAGACTTTATGATTTCATCAAATACGTGGGAACTTAGACCCATGGACCCAATTTAGATTGGGAGAAGCATATAGAAAATAAAAATACTGTGATAATTCTCATAATTTTTCTCATGGTAGTTTTAATGATGATTTTAAGTGGTGTTTTAGAGAAGACAGGAAAGGCTACCCAGAACCCTATGTGAATAACATTATCAATATGGGCTTACCCAATAGAATAGAGCCCAAGCTAAAACCAGAGGTCACATATAATAGTAAAGTATAGAATGCCCTAAAAGTGGGGGGTATTTTTAGATTCATGGAAAACATTGAAGGTTTTGATAGACATCTATCCATTCAATTTGTCACAGCTTGGGAAGAAAGGGTTGTCAACATTAATGGGGTTGCACTTGAAATCATAGAGGAGTTGATTGCCCATGTGACAGGTCTAAGTATAGAAGAAACCAAAAACTACTACACTTATAGAGACTACAAATTGGATAAAGAGGCATTTATGGAGGAGAGTGAATAACTAGAATAAATACATAATGGATTTGATGGGAATCTTTTCTCAAATCATATGTTGAGGTAGCTTTCCAAATTATTCATTATGTTACATTATAAGGTTAGTACAATGTTATTAGGTGTTCCATCTTTAGGATGTTAAATTACTTTAGACATGGAGTAGGTTTTATTCTTCTTTTTTTATTATCAAATCTATGGAAAACTCCATCCAAACATTCAAAAGTGGTAACTACACAACCCCTAGACATGAGGGTGTTATATTATTCATTTACAAATACTTCAAGGGCATGACTCAAAAAAAAGGAAGAAAAAATTGAGTGAAGGACCGGTGGACATGAGAAATATTAAGAAAAATTGGATTAAATACCCTTGTAGCCCAAACGGGGGTGTTAGTAGCAAGGCAATAGAAATTGGAAAAGAAAAAATGAAGGTAGGAAAGAAAAATAAAAAAGAACAAGAGGGTTTTAAGAAAATTCTAAGAGGTGCTTCCAAATGTACCAATGAGGTCAAAGACAATAATAAATATAAGGATCTCAAAAAATAGCAAACCCCTCTCTATAAAAAGGGGGCAAAGAAATTTGTAATTGTGGATAGCGACAAAGAAGAGAGGGACGAGTAAAACATTAATAAGGACATCACTAATACACAAAAGAATACTAAGACAAGGATTGAGAATCAAAATAAAAAGATCCAAATAGATAATATTTAAAAAGAGGAGAAGGAACAGTTCTAGAAAGATAAAAATAAAGAGTTTAATCAAATTACAAACTTGCTCAAGAGTAGGGAGAACACTGATGTGTTGACTAAAGAACTCGAGCTAAAAAAGTCTCTCATGAGATGGTTCATGAAGGAAATATCAAACCTCAAAAGTAGGATGAACATAATTCAATAGGAAAATGAAAATTTATCCAAAACCTAGATTGATAAAGAAGAGGATCTATAGATTCAAAGACTCAGCTTCAGGGTAGATCTCCTTGAGCATGACAATGAGGATCTTCAGAACAAACTCAATTTCATTATAAACTATAGTAAAGTCACTATTAATTAAGGATTATATAATATTTAAAACCTCCAAGAGCACATCAAAGACCTATTTTACCCCAACTATACAAGTAAAGGAAAAGAGACAAAGGGCCAAAGCAGTAGTGGAACACACAACATTGACTATGAAAGCATTATCAAGAAAATTGACATGAATCTTAACAACATGAAGGGATTTTGGGAAGATATTTTAGGAAATATGGAATAATATAAGTTATCTGGCTATGCGGGAGCAATTTTTTAGTTGTTCTCTAGTTATTTTTGTGATGTGTCTTTTGATTATTTTTAGGGCTATTTATTTAGTCTGGTCCTTCTATGTTTTGATGTACTCCTAGGTTTGGGGACCCTAGCTCAAAAAAATCCCCCCCTTTAACCTCAATAAAAAAAATATTTGCATTTGTCTCTATCAAAATACATATATGATCATAACATTTCATTTGTTTTGATAAAACTATTTTGTCGTTACTTTAGAGATACTAACTATATTTATAGTATCTCATCTATATTGTATTTTTTAGTAAAATGATTTAGTTTGGTTCTTGAAAAATATTCATTACAATTTTATTGTAATAGATATATTTGTCTTAGATGAGAAAACAAAATAAATATATTAGATAGTATGATATTTTTCAATTTATATGAATTAGCATGAAAATACATTATATGCATAACATCATGCTTAATTTGACAAAATGATCATGTTTAGTTATTGCATTTGGTAAAAATATCATGCGTAGTAAGTTTGGATCTTTTGTGGTCTAATGCTTTCATTTGATTATTAAAGCAATTTCATGCTAATATGATTTGATACTCTCATTTGATTGTTTATGCTAACATCCTTATATACTTCATTTGATAATAAGATATGTTATGAAATGCAAAGTGAAAATGGAGTTTGTATTATTGGCTCTTCATTATTTAATTTACTAAGTATTCTATTCATACATATATGAACTTATTTGTTTCAGTCTCATATCTATTTGATTGGATGACTACATCTATGTTAAAATTATCCATAGTTGATGTATGAGAGGTTATACCTCAATCTTTTTTTGAAGCATATTAAAACTTGAAAAGTTTTGATAAGACTCAAATGATAAAATGAGTTTTTAGGATATATAATGGCTGGATAAAATTAGAATCATATTATTAGTAAATTATTGTATGCGCATCACATGACAGTTGGGGATGCTCATTTTGTTAATATTAGAGACATCAAATAATGAATTACATACAATAATTTATGTTTTTTCACTACCTTTGTAATCAAAGTAGTGAACTTGTTTGTCTTAAATATGACTTGATTGTTTTAAATGTGTTTTAACATAAAAAAATATGTCATATTTTTATGTATTTGGTTATTGTGATGTTAAACATAATATTATTTCATGATTTTTGGATACATGTTTAAGTTTTGTGTAGGTGCACATCACCAATAATTTAAACATATTGAATTTCATGTGCATTTTATCCAAGAAAAAGTCTTCAATGGTAATATAGATATGTAGTTCTATCCTAAGGATGAACTAGTGACATATATATTCACAAATCCACTTGTTGATACCACGTTTTGGTAGTTTCTTGTAAATTTGGGCCTCTCAGAGTTTCCATTAAGGGGGAGTGTGCATGATAATGCCATTTCCTAATGGCCATGTGTTCTTCTCATTATCCATACTTTTTCTCATTTTAAAAAATTGTAAACATTGTATGAACGTTATGTACTATAAGTAAATTTTGTGTGGAAGTTTTAATTTTGTACCCCATTACATTAAAAGAATAATTTTTAATGGAGGTCCTTATGTTATAAAAGGCTTCAAATATGCTTAGTGATTATTCATGAGAAATTGTGAGATGTAGATTCACAATCTTGCTCGTCTAAATTTAATTTTGAGTAGTTTATGGAGTATAATTCTTTTTATTTTAAAAGGTGATGTTTGGCATGATGAAGGTTTTTAAATCCTTCAATTATGTATATAGTATAATTCTTTTTTTTTTAAGGTGACTATGATATTTATCACCACTTAGCATTAAGGAGGAGTGTTAGAATATGTAATGTCTAAGTGGTGCAATTATAAGACCTTTTGTATATTTTAAGTAAATAAATAATAATGATTTATTATTTATTAATAGGGGTTAACAACCTTGTGTAAATAAATAATAAAACAAAAATTGTTTATTACTTATTGGTAAAAATAAAATGTAGTTGTTTATTATTATCGGTGATTTAAAATGTTCTCGAGATGGTTGGACCCATTATTTATAATGGTAACCTCTCTCCACATTTCACTATAAATAGGGTTTTACCACTATTGTGAAACATGATGAAATATCATGAATTATGTGTGAATATGAATAAATGATGCATTCAAACTTACTCTAGTTTAAGGTTTTGTGAAGGCATTCAGAGAGGAACTAGGAAGGAAAAGTTTTGTATTGGGGTTATAATTAATTTTTCAATTATTAAATATCACTCATAGTTTTTTTACCTCTAGAGGTTTTCCCACTTTACAATATTATGTAATGTGTTGATGATCATTGTGATTTGCTTTATGAATTTACTCTAGATATACTATGTTCATAGGTTTATATGAAATTTATCAATAAGTGCTAATTCAAATATTTATAAGGTCACGCTCAATAATTTTTTCATACTTTCATTATGATTATTATTATTTAGTTGATAAAAGAGGGTTGTGGGATTCCTCACCCTTTTCATAAATTAAATAAGTCTTATAAAAATAACTAGCTTGTCAAACAAGTGAGACCAAAATTTAGAAATTTAGTTAAAAAGATAACACATAAACTAAGTCATATCTACTCAATATCTTAAAAAATTACAATGAAATCCCAAGAATGAGAACATGATTTAGGAGAGCCACTTTAGTAGCCATATAAATAAACAGTCATCCATAGAAATAAATGGATATTTCATAGTAGAGAACAAAATAAATAAATGATAAAGGTGAATCATCTTCTATAGATCATCCATAAAATGAACCAAGGAAAACCATTTATATCCAAACCAAAACTAGAGATTTTAATAGTTACACAAAAGTTATAGAAGCTTGTGTAAACCCTACTACCCAAACTACATAAGCTTAATTACCTCAACAAAGAATATGAAAAACCATACACTAGACTTAAGAAGATATGGAATTAGAGACAAAGATTATAACTCAAAAAATCTCTATCACATCATATGAGAGTCAACAGGTATCCAATTCTTATTAACTCAACTTTTAAAACAAATCTATCATAGAATAAATTTATAGAAGAGGATTTTCTTGTTTAACTACCTCAACATGCTAGCATTAGAATGCAAAATTATCCATTCAATCACCTCTTTTAAATAGTTAAGGAAAAACTATAGCCATATTGAAGCAAAGCAATAAACAAATGGCAAGTGGAAACTGAAAAATAATTTCCTTATTTAATTTAAATAATTTCAAATGTATTAAATAGAAACTTGCTCTAGAGATGAGAGGGAAAAATATGTTCAAACTTAAAATCTTAGCCTGTTCCCTTGCTAACAATAGTCTATTTAGATTCTTTAGGGCTTTCAGATATTCTTGGGACTCATTTTTTGAAGATTATGATGATTTTATGGTGTCCCCCAAGCAAGAGGAGGTTCATGTTGTGAGGGAGTCATGCCAAAGATCTCTCTAATATTGTGGAGTCAAAGGGTTGTGTGTTAGGGTTAGAAAAAGGATTTATTAACTATGATAAACCTAGGGTAACTAGTAAGTATAATGGGGTGTCTAAGGCCCAAGATTTCACTTCCACTCAATCCTATTAGCTTGTTGACTGGCTTTCACCTCCAATTGAGTTACAAAAAGTTTGTTGTGGTTCTAAAAATAAATTGAGGTTTGTTGGTCCTTTTAATCATTATTTTAGAGCATCAAGAATCATTGAAGGTTAGTCAAATATCCATGACAACATATTTGTAACTATCATAACCTTATATTTGACTCTTTTAATAGACATTACTAGATGTACTAGTAGATTTTTGAGTACTGGTCATCTAATGCTTACTTACAGATACTGATTTGATGTTATAATGTAGTATCATACTTTGGTAATGCATATTAATGATATCCTTAGTATAGTTTCACATTATGATGCTTATTTCAATTCAATTTTACATGCATATATATTTTCATGCAGAGTAGATACTAGTGATGTCATGTTTTGTGGTTGTAGGGCTCACATGTACATGAGCTACGTTGGTGGTGGATTTTGGTAGTCAAAATAATAACAATGTAGGTAGTGAGCAGTTGGGTAACACTAACATTACCTAAGTGATACAATGGTAATGAGCTATTAGTCTTTTGAGCAGTTGCAACATGCCTGATGTTTCTCTTTTTATCTTGATTTTTTCGTTTGAGCTTGATTGATATTATCATCTTTTTTTTTCTTGATTAAGGATGCATTTTCATTTTAGTTTTATTATTTTAATTTGTGTATCATGTGTATTATCTTAGTGATAATCTACCTTATTGTCTCAATTATCAATTTTAATCTTTTGAGTAGTTGTAATATGCCTGATGTCTCTCTTTTTATCTCAATTTATTTGTTTGAGTTTGATTGATATTATCATATTTTTATTTTGCTTGATTGAGGATGTGTTTGCATTTTAGCTTTATTATTTTAATTGGTGTCTCATGTGTGTTAGCTTAGTGATAATCTACCTTATTAGCTTAGATATCAAATTTTTATATCCTGGCTGTTAAGGGTTCAAATGCTTTAAATTTCATATTGGGCCTATTAACTCTTTTTCCACCTTGATCATATTGTGATTAAATTTGTTTAATATTGGTATTTGTATCTTAATTTTATTGCCTAGAGGCCTCATTCAGGTTAATGTTTGCATTATAATGGCTCAAGACTTCATAATGCTCTTGATTTAGTTCTTCATTGGCAAGAAATAATCCATGGATAATGTTTTACTTAAATAATTTTTTTAGGCCATGATGATCAAAAAGGGGGTCATGGACTTTGGCCATGCATTATATCTATAAGCAAAAAATTTAAATTTTTAATGATTAGGGTAGAAGTGGCATGGGGTTGAATCTTCTATCCAGTAATGGGTAATTGAGTGTTTTTGGCTTGGGAGGAGAGCAATTGATTATTTTATTTTAAGTAATATCTTTTTATTGTGTTGGATAATGGAGAAACCCTAGAAGGGAAAATGGAATCCATGGAGAGTAAAGGAGGCTTGGAAATCACCCCACAGGATTTAATGGATTGGAATATGTGCCTAATCAAATCGGAAGTAAAGAGGTTGAGCCATGGTAGAAAGGGTGTAGCTAGGCAAGATTATTGGGGGAAAAACAAAGGGTAATTATTGGCCATTTTTGGCCCACATACCAAGCTTGTGCCCAGATGGACAAGCTGAGTAGAGTTCTAGAGATTCGAAGGTTACACAAAAATTTTGTGAATAAGTCTGGAAGGGCTTACAAGATTTTAAAAGAGATAGGTACTATACCTTTGTTTTAGCTAAGTCCTTACTTGGCATATTTCTTTCAGGATTTTTTTTGCTAAGTTCAAAATATTTTGAGAGCATTTTTTGGCTAAGTGTTGAAGATTATTTCAAAAAAATTAATCGATATAAAGTTTTTGAAGGCATGAATTATCTCAGACATTTTATCTGAAGTAAAAGATGAAGACAAAGTTTACGAAGACCTATTTCTTTTAGAGAAAATGTCAAAAAAGGCTAAGTGTTATTTCCTTTGGGAGATTTGTTTTGGGTCTTTTGGGCTAAGTATTGGGAATTATTTTAGACATTTTGTCTAAAACAACAATATTGAAGGATCATTCTCTCAAAAAGTGTCCCAAACACTTTTTTTGACTGGTACTTTTTCTTTGCCAAAAGGTCCAATACAAAATTTTTGAAGGGTACTTTTCAAGCAAAATGGACCAAAGCAAAAGTTCTAAAAGGCACTATTAGAAAGCCTAAGGGTTAATCTTGAGTGGTGAAGGGCCATTTCAAAAAGGTTGAAAGGAAATTATGTAGGGCAAGTGTCCTTGACAAAAGTTTTGACAAAAGGTACAAGGACACAAATTATTTTGGGAAAACTATTTCCAAAATTTGGCTAAGGCATAATTGTTTCAACAAAGTTGATCTAGCAAGTCCAAGATAGTCCCACAAATGTCAAATTCAAGCATAGAAAATAGCTATTGGGATTCAAATATCCCATGAAAGGCATGTGGGTGTCAATTTTAGGCCCCTTTAAGTAGATATTTAGATTTTAAAATCAAAGGATGTTCACATAGATGTCAAAGTTAGTCCTCATGAAATAGCCATTAACATTAAAAAAACTATTAAAGGGTCCCCAACTGAATGTAGGGTTGACAAGTGTCCAAATCTTGGGAACTCAAATTAAATCTAAAGATGAGCAGTGAATAGCATGTTAATGGGTCTAGGTATATCTAATAAAACATGTTTGAGTGTATAAAGTCAGATTAATATCATGTGAGAAGAGTTAAAGAGTCAATGCACTGAGGAGCTGACACATGGCATAAGCACATGAGTAGATAGATTGATGAGTAGATCCAAAGACCAAACACATAGGTGCCAAGTGTTAATAACATATTAGTTAAGGTAGAAGATCTAATGGCACTCATTCAACCTATTAGAGGAGATTCGATGATGCGAGCAAGGGTCAAAGCTGATAGATCCCAAGTTGGTTTGCCAATAACTAATAAAAAGGATCAAGTTGAGACATTTTCAACTAAGGTCAATGGAATAGTTAAACTCAAGAAAAACAAACAAATTAACTAGAGATGGTATAAAATACATGAAACTGAGCTCAAAAAACCCAAGTTGAACTAGGATTGACAATAAGGACCAACCATTGCTAGCAGAGATGCATAGAGGTAAGATAGGTCTTTTAAACCTAATATAGGCTAAAAGGGTGGAAACTTGTTGGAAAAGGGACCAAGCATCAATCAGAGTACCATCTATATAAACTATACAAAAACCAATAATATTATATTGGTTTTCATCTATAGTTGATTCAGGTCTAGGTTCCAAAGCAAAGGCAGTTATGTGTAATTAATGGAGGAACATCTCGAGCCATATCTTTAACAAGTAGATTCCCAAAAAAATATGTCACCATGGATCTATTATATTCATAATCATGGTGATATTATCATTTAATGAATAAGACATTAATACATAGGAGCTTGAGGTATCATCATAATCATTGAATGCATAAGTGGCCACTAGACATCAGAATGCAAGTTCACACCACTCTCTAATCTTGTTATGGAAATATTCCTCCTCCCCATGTGCATGTATGGTTACTACTATGATTTCCAAACCCGATTTGTTAGATAAAATTCAAAAAATGTGGATGTAACACCACAAAATAATTAAAAGTTATACCCATCACCCCAAGTGGTGTATTAATTGTAAAATAGGATTGTTCTCTATTAAATCCTAGATTTCTATGGAAAAAAGGGTTGACACATTTTAACAACATTATGCTATTTAAATTGCCTTTCATGAGTACTTATAGTGGTTAAATCTTGTGGAATAGTGAGAATTAAGTTCACCACCTTCTATTATTCTAATGACCTATTTGCTATTTGCATTTGTTGATCTTTGACTATGGGTAATGTTTGCCCCTCTCACCATTGTCCATTCCTAACTCCTCTTAATCAAACTTGGAACTTACTTTTAGATTGTATTCTATGCACACTCAGGTCTATATTGATACCATCTATGAGCCATTTATTGTCCCTCTCAGTGTTTCACTACATTCCCATCCCTCCATGTGAAACATTTATGCACTTGGAGTATCCTTAGTGGAAGTTGTGTGATATTGTCTTATCCTCAAAGGTTTGTATTGTGTTTATAATAATAGGAGCACTCAATCTATTCTAGATGCATTGCATCTTTATGTTTTTAAATTTATTACCTTATCCCTCTATTTTCCTTGAAGATATTAGGTTTAGGCTAATGGTGGATTACCTTTTTAATCTTTAGGCCTACACACAGGTCTTAAACTAGGTGCGCTTTGAATATAAATAATATGACCTACTTCAAATGCTCATCCCAAGGAGTGTAAGGGTCCTACACATTGAGGACATTCCCATTATTATGATGAGATAATATATTTTCTCACATGCAGTCGAGCCATAATACTTCTATGCCTAGTGTTGAGTCATCTCACGCCCTACGTAGGACCTTTGTACCGAGCACCTCAAAACAAAATCTCCCTTGTGCTACAAAACATCCACGAGTGCACGTTTCAAATGATAATAGTTTTTGGCATGATTGGTGGGACCATTTGAAGAAAATTTAAGGAATTAGTGATATCTTTAACTAATAAATGTAACATACACTCAGTGAGAACACCTGGTGACCCCAAACATCTCTGGTCTATAAAGATCAAGATCATCTACAAGAGGCACTGATTTATATTTCAGTGAGCTTCTAATGCCCTCAAGAAAGAGAGTCAGAATATCCTTGTCCCCTATTAGAAGATGTAGTGCAAGCCAATCACCTCTAAGAGCACACTCTATGCCTCCATTTGGAAGGTTTTACACAATAAGGTAAGGTCTATTTCCTATCCCATTTATGGTTATGTGAAGGAATAAAGTGTTTGTGCCTTTCAATAGAGGTAGTCTATTAATCCTAGCGTAGTATGATGACATTCCAGTGTGTACTCTCAAAATCTTATCCTATTTCATTGGTGAGAATTCAACCTCCCCTATGGAACATATCCAAGACATTATGACCATCTACTCATTACACCATGTCACCCAAGATGATGTCACAATCATATTGATTATTTCCTCATTCAAAGGAAAATCCCTTTAGTGGTACCAAGGCTTGAGACCAAACTCTATTCATAGCTAGGATGAACTCATTGGATAATTATGCAAGAATTTCAAGGATCTAAGTGATCACTTATCCTTGATAGAGTAGCTCACAACCACAAAATGAGCCCTGCATGAGATGAAGGTTGATTTCAACTTTAGATTCCAAAGGGTATGGGATAAAATCCTAGATTTATATAAGCCATCTCTTAACACTGCATTTATATGTTTTCTAAAATCTCTTAATAGTGATATAGTGGTGATGATTCAATCCATGGGAGGTACAGTCCTTCCTGATGCCTAAAAATTTATGATGCATGTAGATAATTATTTAATTCAAATAGGCAAGATTGTGCCTAGGCCTATATTCATAGAACCTCTCCCTAATCAAGCAACTACATAACCTATGCTAGTGATTATCCTTACTATAGTGAGCCCACCTACTCCACTCATCATCTCTTTTAGTGAATTACCTGAAGTGAAGATGCTATTGTAAAGTTTTGGGAATGAACTAGTTTCCCTCAAAAGGCAACAAGTGTAGTATCTTAGACATCAAATACCTTTCACTCAATAATACTTGCCAAATATACCTCCCTACCAAGGTGGCACTTAAACACAAAATTAGATCACATATAATAGAGTACCTTATACATAAAATACTAACATTTCCAACACCTCCAAAGTCTTTATTATAGTACAGAATAATCTAACACAAGATTTTGAATGGTGTTTCCCAAGAAATCAACCACATAATCAAGCTACATGCATGAATGGGATCTTGAATTAGGTGCTCATAGTGAAAATAATGCCTTAATTGAAAGATAAAATAAGCAAAGTATCCCCACAAGAGAAGGGGATCCAAGCACCAATTTAACCGTAGGATGGGTCTATTTTCATTAATTGGCAAGAAGAAGACTTTAACTATGCGAATCAAAGTAGCATACCTAATGGAGGGAGCACTCTAATCACTTTCAACACAAGATTTAAAAGGAGAGATATAGAATAAGCTACACCAACCTCAGTGCCTTTGCTTTTAGTACCCTGAGTCAATCATGCAGTTGCACAACCAAGGCACTTGCATAACCTTTATGCTAAAAAAAGATAGTGCAAAAGGAGGGATCATCTTAAGTTAATGTGCCAACATTAGGAGAGGTTACTATTCCAAAGCCACAACCAAAGGGATCTTAGGTTCCCTTAAATATATTAGAATAGATGAAGAGGATGAGCCTCAACATCATAATGTGGGATACACTCACTATTTTTTCTGAACAGAATCTGCTATAAGATGTGCTAAAAGGTTTTCAGGAACATCAGACACCCCAACTATTATTTGCTACTTCTATGAGATTGTGATATCCAAAAAAAGAAGTGCAAGTGTGTAATAAAAACAAGCAACCCTTATTCTATGTCTCTTTAATCATAGGCCAACACTTGGTGCATAATTTCAAGATCAAATTAGGTGCAAGTAACTTAGTGATGCCCAAAAAGATTGCATATATACTAGGAATAGTGTATTCCCCTATTCTAAAAGGAGTGGTCCATCTTGATGGTATAAAAATCAAAGTGGTAGGTATAATCAAGGATTTAAATCTAACACTACATGCATGCCTAATCATTTCCATTATGTAGGATATCATAATCATTACTTACCCCCTTAATTTTCCATTTACCTCTCCTGATACTTCATAATAAAGGTGGGTAGATATTTATCTTCAGATTAGTCACACATATTGCTGAGAACTAGATACAGGACCAAAGTGACCATAAAGGCAGAGCCTATCTTCAAAATTCATGTAGAACCATACTCTCCCAACCCAGTTGAGCAAAATTGTGTGAAGTTAAACCAAGAGGAGGATTTAATTCTCCATGAATCTGCAACACTGCTAGAGGAAACCCCATATAATATACTAAATGAATGGGTCTAAAAAATATTTGAGTGTGACCTATATGATAATGAAAAAATAGGGTTGGGCACATATTGCATAATGTAATAAAATTCCATACTGCTTGAGCTTATGAAGCTGTGTGAAAACCTTAAAGGTATGTGGTATTTATACTTTGATGGCTCCCAAAGTAGGAATGGCACATAACTGGTGTCGTGTTGGTCACCTACCAAAATTAAAAATACTTTCATGCCTTTAGACTATAGTTTGATTACAAAAATAATATTTTTGAGCATGAGGCACTAATTCAAAGCCTCTATCTCATCAAAAATAAAGGAATCAAGACATTATAAGTGTTGGGTGATAGTGAGTTAGTTGTCAACTAGGTTAGAACATAGAGCATGACTAAGAGTATCTTGATGAAAGTCTATAAACATAGAGTGTGGGATCTGATAGAAGGCTTTAATGCATTCAACATCATATTCTTATCAAGAGTAAAAAGTATCAATGTAGATAGGCTTATGAATTTAGGTGTGAAATATGACATCTCACATGACCTTATGAAGGAGTTTGAATAAATCATCAAGCTCATGGTCAGACTAGTAGTCCTGATAACACAAAAAATTGGCAAGTGTTTGAAAATTATGAACAAATCATCAACTTCCTATAGGATAAGGTAAAGTTTTGTGCCATGAACTAGGCAAATATATGAGCCTAATATGAAGATCAAGTCATCCAATTGAAAGGAAACAAACTACCAAAGGGTCTAGTCACCTTAGAAATTATCTTCAACTCTGATGACCAATTCAAAGGATAAAGGCATATCATGATAGACAAGTAATAAATATCTATGACTATAGTCATTTTGAAGGGTAAAACTCTTAAAGATGGTAAGGTTTGTTCCATGTCAAAAATAGAAAGCATCATTCATCTCAGTAGGAGATATGATGATATCTTCACATGGAGCTATAAGGATATAAGGGGCTTTAACTCAAGCTTAGTGTAGCATACAATTGAGATAGATCTTAGTGCATAACCAGTGCACCAAAATTAGAGGCCTATTAATCTAAAGTTAGAGCCATTGATGTACAAAGAACTCTCCAAGTTCATTGAGGCTAGTATAATACTTACAATCAAACATTCCTCATGGGTCACCAACTTAGTCCTGGTACATAAGAAAAATGGGGAGATTCATCTCTACATGGAATTCAAGGACCTAAATAAGGCTTCCCTTAAAGACCACTATCCTCTCCTATCAATAGATCATATCTTTCAAATGGTCATAGGATTGGATATATTCTCATTATTGGATGGTTACTCGGGCTATAACCAGATCCTTGTGTAAGAGTGTAACCATTAAAAAACCATGTTCATCACTAAGTCGGGAACCTTTGCATACTAACACCTACCATTTGGTTTAAAAAATGTAGGCAAAACCTTGTAAAGAGCCATGCATATGGCATTAAAAGATCTAATCAATAAGATCATCTTGGTTTACCTTGATGACATAACTATTTTTTCTAAATATGTTGAGGATCATTTGGATCACCTAAAGCAAGTCTTTCAGAAGTGTCATGAGTTTGAAATATCTCTGAACCCCAATAAATTCATCTTCATAGTTCATGAAGGTACCCTCTTTGGGCACATTATTTTAAAATGACTCATGATTGATCCAAAGAAAGTCAAGGCTATCTCATCCCTCCCTCTTTTGTGCCATAAGAAAAGTCTATGGAGCTTTTTGGGGAGAATAAACTTTGTGAGAAGGTTTGTGCCTGGCTTGACCATCCTGGTCAAGCCTCTCACTATCATATTAAAGAAAAATGCTGAATTCAATTGGATGTATGATGGTAAGGAAAGATTTGAGTCCATCAAGCATGAGATTGTGCAAGCCCCCACCTTGATCAACCTAGATTACAACAAGGTTTTCATCCTTTACACATTTGGTGGAGTTGAAGGCATCTCAACCATCCTAACACATTAGATTAAAGATCAACTAGAGTAACCAATTGTATTCTTTAGCTAGGCACTGAAGGATTATGAGCTATGCTATAGGTTTGTAGAGAAGTACACACTCATAATTGTGAGAGCACTAAATAAATTTAGGCATATACTCTCCAAAAACAAGATCTAGTTTATGGTCATGCATGCGAGTATGAAGGAGTTCCTTCTCATCAAGGACATTAAAAATAAATGAGCTATTTGGATCACCAAGGTGATGATATACGATTTATACATACAAATCACCAAGTTGGTGTGAGGAAAAAGACTTTGTGACTAGCAAAAAAAAGTAAAGGAACTTGAGGATGGTACAGTCCTAGTGTCACATGAAGAAGAGGATGAAAATGAAGAAGCCATAATTAACTAGGTACAAGATATGAAGACCTTACTTTAGCATAATATGTATCCTCCTGGCCTTGATAAAGTTAAGTGTAGGCATTTCAAACTGTAGTCTATTCCCTATGTGCTCATAGAATATGCACTCTTTTGGAAGGATCTCAATGGAGTCCTCCTGAGGTGTGTTGAAGTAGAGAAAATAAGTAGAATTTTTCAAGAATTCTATGATAGCCTTGAAGGAGGACATTACTCACCTAAGACCACTTCTATAAAGATCATGAGAGCCAACTATTATTGTCTAACTCTATTCAAAGATGTGCATGCATATTTGTAAAATTTTAAGAAATGTTCCTTCTTCATAGGCAAACAAAGGTTTACAACCTTACCACTACTCACAATTCAAGCTGATAAACCCTTTATGTAGTGGGGCATAGATTTCATAGGCATGATTAACCCACCATCAAATGATGGGCACAAATGGATGCTCACAGTCACTGACTATTTCATAAGGTGGAGAAAAGTAGTTGCAGTCAAGGAGGCTAATGAGACATCCATCCTTAACTTATATGAAGGAATCATAATGATATTTAGTGTCCTAGCCACCATTATCTATGATAATGCACTAGTTTTCCTTAGAACTAAGATCAGTGAGTGGGCCATCAAGCATAACATCTACTTGAACACCTCATCAAACTATTACCCTCAAGGTAATAGTCTAGTTGAGTCCACAAATAAGAACCTAATTTGCATCATAAAAAAGACTCTAGAGGATAACCAATGAGCTTGGCACACTAAGCTCAAAACTACTCTTTGGGCTAAATGGACCATGCCCAAGAGGGTGTTGGGAAATGCACCCTTCATTCTAGTCTATAGAAGGGAAGTCAGGTTGCTAACATCCCTAGAGTTACCTTCCTTAAAACTTGCACATTAGTTAGAGCTGCTTGAGAGTGATCCCCTTGAAGTAAGAATGGCTGAGCTCATAGATATCAAAGAAACTAGAGCACAAGTTATGTGCACCATATAACTCCAATAGGCATAGACCAAGAGGGTCTTTGACAAAATAACCATCGAGAGAAGTTTCTAGGAGGAAGACTTAGTGCTCAAATGGGATGTGGATAGAGAAAAAGTTGGAAGGCACTCTAAGTTAGATATAATATGGAGTGATCCATATACCATCACTAGTTTCAAGCCATCTAACGCCTTCCAATTTGATAGAATGAATGGAGAGGATTTGTCAATTTCAATCCATGGGATTCATCTCAAATACTATCTCCATTAATATTTTTGTACATCTGTAAATAAGTAGATTAGATGTTTTCATTTCCCTAAAGTACATTTTATGTGCCCTTGTTTTAAATTAGTTTCAATTTATCTAAGTGCCTATGCACAATATCTTCTTAGCTTAGGTCTTTTATTCTAAGCACTTCTAATGTAGTTCTTGTCTTGTCAGGTGAATCTTAATTCATTTCAAAGTTGAAGGTATGCAGCTAGTGTGTTTTCAAGAGAAAGAATCAGAATCTCTAAAGACTCTATGCCTAATGGATTGTTCATGGTTTGGGTTCTCAAGCATAGCAAGCATGTTTCCCTATGAGTCACCAAAAATGTTGGCCATGTTTGGCCCACATACCAAGCTTGTGCCTAGATGGACAAGTTGAGTAGAGTTCTAGAGCTTTGAAGGTTAAACAATAATTTTTTAAACAAGTCTGAAAGGGCCTACAAGATTTCAAAAGAGCTAGGTACTAAACCTTTGTCTTGGCTAAGTCCCTACTTGGTAGATTTCTTTCAGAGTTTTGTTTTTCTAAGTTCAAAATCTTTTGAGATAATTTTTTGGCTGTGTTGAAGATTCTTTCAAACAAATTATCTGAGACAAAGTTTTTGAAGGCATGAATTCTCTCAAACATTTTATTCAAAGCAAAAGATGAAGATAAAGTTTATGAACACCTATTTCTTTTGAAGAAATTGTCTACATCAAAAAGGGTTAAGTGTTATTTCCTTTAGGAGATTTGTTTCTGGTCTTTTGGGTTAAGTATCAGGAATTATCTCAAATATTTTGTTCGAAACAAAAATCCCAAAGGATCATTTTCTCAGAAAGTGTCCCAAACACTTTTTATAAAGGGTACATTTTTTTCACCAAAAGGTCTAATACATAATTTTTGAAGGGTAATTTTCAAGAAAAATAGACCAAAGAAAAATTTTCAAAAGGCACTTTCAAAAAGCTGAAAGGGTAATCTTGAGGGGTGAAGGGCCATTTTGAAAAAGCCAAAAGGCAATTCTGTAGGGCAAGTGTCTTTGATAAAAGTTTTGACAAAAGGTAAAAGGTCACAAATTCTTTCAAGAAAACGATTTCCAAAATTTGGCTAAGGCATAATTATTTTGACAAAGTTGATCCAATAGGTTAGATTAGTCTCACAAACATTAAATTTAAGCATAGAAAATAGCCATTGGGATTCAAATATCCCATGATAGGTTCATGGATGTTAGGTTTGGCCCCCTATAATTATCTATTTAGATTTGAAAATCCTAGGGAATTTACATGTATGTCAAAGTTGGTGCTCACAAAATAACCATTGGTATTAAAAAAAAATGTTTATAGGTCCCCGACTAAATGTAAGCTTGATAAGTATCCAAATTTTGGGAACATGGATCAAATCTAAAAATGAGTGGTGACTGGTAGGTCAGTGGGTCCAAGCAGATCTAATGGAATACATATGAGTGTACAAAGGTAGATCAACCACATGCAAGAAGAGTTAAAGAGTTAATGAGCTAAGGAGCTGACACATGGTATAAGCACAATAGTAGATAAACTGATGAGTAGATCTAAGGACCAAATGTGTGGGTGCCCAAGTGTCAACAACACATTAGCTTGGGAAGAAGATTTAATGGCATGTGTTTAACCTATTAGAGGAGATCTGATGGTGTAAGTAAGGGTTAAAGTTGATGGAGCCAAGTCAGTTTACTAACAACCAATGAAAAGGACTAATGTGGGATATTTTTGACTAAGGTCGATGGAATATTTTAACTTGAGAAAAATAAATGAATGAACTTAACCTAGTATAAAATACATAGAACTGAGCTTAAACAAACTAATTTGAATCAGGATTGACAATAAACACCAAACATTTCTAGTAGAGGTCCATAGAGGAAAGATAAGTCTTTTAGACCTAATATAGGCCAAAAAGGTGAAAAATTATTATAAAAGGGACCAGGAATTGAGTAGAGTACCATTTATATAAACTATAGTAAAACTAATAATATTAGATTGGTTTTCATCTATAGTTGACTTAGGTCTATGTTTCAAAGCAAAGGCAGTTGTGCACAATTAATGGAGGAACATCTCAAGCCATATCTTCAACAAGTACTCACCCAAAACAAGATGTTTCCATGGTTCTATCAGATTCATAAGCATGATGATCTTATCCTTCAATGAACTAGCCATTGATATTTAGGAGATTGAGGTATTGCTAGAATTATTGAATGCACAAGCGGTCACTAGAAATCAGAATGTAAGTTCACACCACTCTCTGATCTTGTCAGGGAAATCTTCCTCCTCCTCATGTGCACATAAGGTTCTTTCTATGATTTCCAGCCTTATTTATTAGACAAACTTCAAAAAGCATTGATGTGGTACCACAAAATAATTAAAATTTATACCCATCACCCCAAGTGGTGTATTAATTGTAAAATAGGCTTATTATTTATAAAATCTTGGATTTTCATTGAAAAAAGGGTCAACATATTTTAACAACCTTATGATATTGAAATTGCCTTCCATGAGCACTTGTATTGGCTAAATCTTATAGACTAATGAGAATTAAGTTCACCTCCTTCTATTATTTTGATGACCTATGTGCTATTTGCATTTGTTGATCCTTGACTATGGGTAATGTTATCCCCTCTCACCATTGTCCATTCCCAACACCTCCTCATCAAAATTGGAACTTACTTACATGTCATATTTTGCCTGTACTCAAGTCTATGTTGATACTATTTGTGGACTATTTGTTGTCCCTCTCAGTGTACTGCTACATTCCCATGCCTTGATGTGAAACACTTATGCGCTTGGAGTATCCTTGGCAAAAGTTGTGTGATATTGTCTTGTCCTCAAAGGTTTATATTGTGTTTATGGTATTAGGAGTGCTCACTCTATTCTAGGCACATTGCCTTTTTATGTTTCAACATTTTTTACCTTATCCCTCCCTTTTCCTTGAAGATTTTAGGTTTAGAATAGTGGTAGATTAACTTTCTTCTCTTTAAGCCTACACACTAGTCTTAAACTAGGTGCACTTAAAATAGAAGGAATCCAACCTACTCTAGAGGCTCATCCCAAGGAGCATAAGGGTCCCACACCTTGGGGATGTTCCTATCATTACAACGAGATAACCAATTCTCTCACATGCATCCAAGTCATAATACTTTTGTGCCTAACATCAAGTCCTCCCATGCCCTATACAGGACCTTCATGCCTAGCGCCCCATAACAAAAGCTCCCCTATGTTGCAAAGCATTCACAGGTGCATGTTTCTTGAATGAAAACAATAATCAAGGAGAATTTTCTTTTTCTTTTTCACATGGTAAATTTGTGCTAAGTAAATTATGCATTTGAAAATTTTTGCTAAAGTTTTTTTTATGACTATGTAAATCAATTTACTTCTATACACCGGTTTACTATTTGTAAAAAACACACACACTTACAAGTTCAAGAGGAAGTTATGAGACTTCCTTATGAACCTCTAAGGTTTCTAAAATTGGATAAAATCTTTCAAAACTCTTTTATCATGGTTTAAAATCAATTTAATGTTAAAGGGTTTCTTAACTAGCCATTGGGTTGGATTCATACCTGGTGTATAGTGTTTTAATTCACT
This sequence comes from Torreya grandis, assembly GCA_037957365.1. Classification (NCBI taxonomy): domain Eukaryota; kingdom Viridiplantae; phylum Streptophyta; class Pinopsida; order Cupressales; family Taxaceae; genus Torreya; species Torreya grandis. Next base: position 623,384 of record JARHVA010002314.1, read on the forward strand.
CTTTTTCCTATAGATCCATTTATTATAATTTATTAAACCCTAACTGGTTATTTTTTATTGGTGGTGTTTCTTTAAAAATGGTGAACTAGGTATTTCCTTTTCTGATATATTCATTTTATGGTTGTTGAGTTTTTTAATTATGGCTTGCTTTATTTGATCTAGGTGTAGAGAAATTTGACCCTAGCAATCTTTATTTCTATTTTGTGTAAATATGGAACCATGGATAAACATACACATTCTTATCCTTGGCTTATTTTACTTGGGTTTTAGTGCATTTTAAAGTATTTGTGTCAATGGGTTGTTTACCCTGATTTACCTCTTCTATTTTGCTAGCTTGGATTGAAAACTTGACTAAGCTTGTTTACTTTTCTCATATTTAAAAGTTGCAGACCTAGGTGATTTATTTTTATGTATTGACTTGATGATTGGGAAACATGTTTATGTAAATGCAACTTTTGCTTTTTTTAGAGTGTTGTTATCTTTGTTTGGGGTATGGTGTAAAATGTTACTCTTTTGATGTTGTTGTGTACTTACTATAAATTGCTTAATGACGGCTAAAAATATCTTAACTCATACCTTTTCCCTAAATCCCAATGACTCCACCACCTAGTTGATGATTAGGGTAGTGAGGGCCATTGATTGGTGGGTTCATAGGATAGGTTGATTCAATGTGTAGATCATTTAGTGGATGTTATTTCATTGTGGAGTTGTATAGTTTTCTCAGTGTTATGCTTGGTTGCATTAATTAAATACTTTACCTATAACATGTTCATAAGTTATTCTACCTACTTATTGTTCTTGTAACATTCTCTTGTGATGTAAAATTTATTTAATTTTAGCATAATTTATAAAATTATGTCAATGGAAATGTATGGATATGAGTTGAGCATTATTATTTGTTATGCTAGGGTTACTTTCAACTCACTATTATCTCATTGAAAATCACTGAAACTTGTAGTGATAGCATGAATAACATGCTAATATTTGACAGTGTTAGATAAGGAGACAAAATAAAATGGTAGGTTTATGAGAAACACTCAGCTAGTTATAATTTTCACTAAGTGCTATGATAATTTTAATATTCTAAGTGTTTTATTGGTGAGTTTAAATCATAGGTGAATTATGTGGAATTAGATAATGTTATTGTGGCATTCTTTAATGACAACATTATTTCATTAAATATATTTATTGGTTGTAAAATATCTTCTTATTTTTGGCTTGAGAATTTTAGTTGTATGGATGGATAAAACCTTGCCAATTTTATTTTATGTGTATTTTTGTACATGTGCTTATCCTATAGAGTATTGGGTAAGAGTTTTGTTTCATTGGAATCATTGCAATGTTGTGAATGGAAATCATTAAGCTACAACTAATCCTAAATGAGTTTGAGATAATTACAAGCTCAGTGTAGGAATTGATTTGATTATTAGTATGTTGGAAATTTAATTATGGTTTGTATGCTTTCTTGATTTCATTATAAATATCTCCAAAATCATTAATGAATATTATAAAAATGTAAATGAAAGTAATTGTAATCTATTGGTAGCTAAATTAATCTTTGATTTAGTATGAAGTTAGGATATTATTATGGCTATAGCAAATGATTTAATTATCTTGTATAGCTATAGAAATTGATTTATTTATTTTTGTATCATTGTAGAAATTAGTTTTATTATTTCATTATGGATATAGAAATTTATTTATTTATTTTATATGTATATATCTTTTGTATGGATGTACAAGTGTTTATTGATGTTAACTACATCACCTTAGGTGTTTGAAAGTGACCCTATGGGGTAGATATAGCGTAATGTTATTACATGAGTTTCTTGGTATGGATTTTGAATAATAAATAATTTTTAAATTTTAAGTGGAAGTATAGATACAATAGTGAATTTTAGTCTATTCCATTGTAAATGTAAAAGAGTTGGTGTTTTAAATTTAATGCATATTGAAACAAGTGATTAACATTTTCAGAATCTAAAAATAAATTATTCTATATTTAATTATTTCAATCAAGTTGTGTTAAAATATTAATGTTGTAGTCATGAATAATTATCCTAAGATGGATTTGGAAAGTTAAATTTGTAGGCACAAATAGTGTCATGTGTATAGGACTTGAAATCTTGAATTTCTTTAAATTGGTCAAGGCATGAGTATATAGTGAAATATCCATACCAAGCTAATTTGGATATGAAGTAGAAGCATCACATGAGTTAAAGATAGATAATGATTTTTTGGTCCTTTTGGATAATTAAATTCTTTAAATAAGTGTAATTAGTTTGCTTTTGGTAACCATATGACAAGCAGTCAAAAATATAAGGGCTAGGACCCTAGTTGATGACCTATGGGATGGTTTTGGCATTGGCATAAATGAACTAGTTCTTGCATAATTAATGACAATTTCATGGTGAAGACTCACTCATATGATGTCATCTATATTTTTTATGAATATTTATGTTGATCAAATGCAACTGAAAACTTGTCTTTGGATAATGAAATCATATCCTAACTTGTGTTGAGTGTAAGGTGGAAAAAAATTATGGTGCGATGATCCTTAAAAATATGAGATATTAGTTTAATGTTCTGTAGGGGATAGTACCATTTCATATTACTTATATGTATGAAGTTTAATGGAGTAAATAAATATTTTGGAAGCTTATATATTCTTATAGATTGATGTAGGCATGCTTTGTCCTGGCTAACCTGATTATGGTAAAAATCTTAATTTAATTGAATGATGATTCTTTGGCATTATGCGTCTTGCATTTAAATTTAATATTATATGTTTTGATTATTGAATATCAAAATAGTGTGTGAAGAAAATTGGAAAACCCTATATTATTTATTAACTTAACCTATAATAGTGTTCACATGATTTAATGACTGGATAATTAATGCTCCTTCCAATTATCTCGAGTGAGGTAAGAATTGTTGTACCTAAATTGATACCCTAATTTACATAGGTGTGAGTACCTTATGTAGGTTAAGGACATATATATTGTCCTATTGGGATGATATATACTCCCATTTATTTTAGGGCTTATAGTTATGGATTAAATAACTGTTAGGAACCCGAGGAAGCACACAATTGATTACCATATATAAGCAACTTAAGATGCGGAATTAATCAGAAGTAAAAAGTAACTAGAAACCAAAAACAACACAGAATATGAGAGACATTACACAACTTGTATTAATACTCATACAAAAAAGAATACAATAAAGAAGATGCCACTTCTTCTTCACCACCTCTCAGAGGCTTCCCACACCTCAAGTGAACAGTACTTCTTTCCTCAAAGCTCTCTCTCTTATGGTCCCAACACACAACTCAAACACAGAGTTGGTGTTCACCTCCAACCAGTCAGTATCCACTATTGCCAGTACACCCATGTTCCACACACTCCACAAGCACTCTACGCACTCCAAGTAGATCTCCCCTAAATTATAACAACCTGCAACCCACTGATCTTACTTATGGAAGGAACTGCCTTGCCTTCCTCTCTTGCTCTCCAATCGAGTACACACCATACTCCAAGTAGATCCCACCTGATCCTGCTCCCTGTTGTGTTGCTGTCCTCCCTGATCTTGCACACTTGCAAATCAATCTGGTTATGCACACCTACAAACCTGGATCCCACACCCACATACACATGCAGATCAATGATCTTACTTACCATGCAAATCTCCTAACGTAGCCATGCACACCTGATGACCAAGATCATACATACATGAAGAACCCTTTTGATTCTCCAAACCAGCACCCACACTTGGCACTGTGGCACTAGGAGGAACACACCATGCTCTCTTCACACACAGAAGGAGCTAATATTTGCTCTCTTACTCTCTAACACAACTTACAATACAGCCCATGAGTCTATTATATAGATCTCATGCAAACAATAAATAGACACCTAATTACAATAATTAGATCCCCAGCTTTGAGTCTAAAATTGGCTCTCATCATGAAAATAACTGGTTCGTTAACTAACTATCTGTAACACTCATAGTTCTAAACCACACAGGTGATCAACGTTGGTCCCTGTCTGCCTGGAGGTGACCGACACCGGTTGATCCCTGACTGACGTCAGTTGCTCTTCCTATCTAATCCTGCCAATGTCAGTTGGCTTGACCGATGCTGGTGTCTGTGACACTTTAGTAACCTCTCCCAATGACCTCCTCCATGTCTGCATCAGTGAAGCTTTTAGCTCCACAACCTAACAATATCCCACTTGGAGATAAATAGCTACACTGTACCTATACCTGTACCCCATCTAATCTATTTCTTGGCTTGTATCCCTCTTCAAGCTCAACCCTAAAGACCACCCACCACACAACCTATGGTGCACCTCCTATCATCTGAGTAACTTGCCACATCTGAACCTACAAACCCATGTAGTGAAGTCCTGACCTTGCATAGCATGAATCCCTGCTACTGGTCCCTCTCAAATACCTAAGAACCTACTTTCCTAAATTGGCTCCTAACTCTCTGACAGCACCCACTACTTGGGCAAACTCAAGTCTATACCAGACCTCATGTGATTTCAAACACTAAATTATCTAGCCCTTAGTGTGCTCTAGTTCTGCATCCTGAACGTTGCCAACCCTTGATTCACATCAGCTCCCACTAGAGACAAAATCAACCTGTGATCTCCATGTCTCTCATGCCAAAGAATTTCACTGCTCCAAATCCTTCATGGCAGACCACTAAACTAATCTTACCCTTAGCTCAGCAAAACCCTGTATGTCTAAACTTGCTAGCAAACCATCCACATATAGTAACAGGATAATGTCATGACCATCATCCACCTGGTAAGACAAACACAATGGTTACACTAACATTGACTAAAGCCCTGCTTTGTCCTCCACCTGTCAAAACCTGTACCACTGTCTTGTAGCTTCCTCAAGACCATATGACCTAGCCTTCTGTCTCATGTGTCCATTCTCTCTATTCTTTAACTAAGGTATCCATTCATCTCTGTGCTTTCATACTAGCTTTCAACCCTACCAAATCTCCCATTTGGTCCTGCAACCTGTCATGCCATGCTCCCATTATTTCTTGGATCCTTCCTGCTCTACAGTCAGCAACTAGTATAAAGAAGAGGAACAATGAATTTGAGGCCTGCTTACACTTTTAGTCCTCCCCATGGGCATTTGAGACTCCTTGATAGCTTGCTGTTCACCCAAAATTTGTCTCAGTGACCGACCTCAGTCACTACACAGTCTGCATTCGATCGACGTCAGTTTCTATGTGCCTGTCCTGACTACCAACTCTATCGATGTCAGTGTCCTTATTGTCGACATCGGTCCTCCTGACCGATGTCAGTCTTACCTATTTCTGATGTTGGTCCTTCTGACCGACATCGGTCTTACCCTACCTGACATCACCAGCTTTGGTCTACATTTGACTGACATCGACATCTATCTGTTCAATGTCGGTTCCTCCTGACCGATGCCAGTACCTGTGTTTTCTTGTGAGTGATGACTTTTTACCTACAAGCTCCTTTGAATCAAAACCCATGTCCAAACTACCCTGCTCAGATGTATCCAACCCCATCCACTGGTCTCTGTCCGTCATCTCCTCCAAGAATACCAAGGCTTTCCAGTTCTTAAGTTTGTCAAACACATCTATCTTCCACTTAAGAACATGCATCTCCTTCTTGCTCATGTGACCAAGCCTACAAAGCCATGTCTTCACAACAAAAGAATAATCAGTAATATAAGCAAGTAGATAAAGAGTACCTACTTTTTTACCACCCACTAATTCAAGTGCATCTGCTGTGAGAGTTCTTATGCATCTCTCATCACCCAACTTTCCTAAAGTAATTAGCCACATCTCCAAGACTGGGACCTGCATGACCTTCTTCAACACCCATGTGTTGGCCACCTATAATTTTAGCAACACTTCCCCTTTGCCAGTAATTTGACAAGGCTCACCAACCCCTCTACCTGGGGTTGCATGGAAAGAGGCAACATAATCTGTAAAATAAGATTCAACTTTATCCAGAGCATCCTGTGCAACAACACCTACAACATCTGCTTTTTTATGCTGATCTGATACCAACCAACAATCTTCTTTTCCCTGCTCTTTCTTTCCATAGGACTGTAATTGACCATTCGTGCTTTTCAATTCCTCCATTCTTAGCTTACTTTCTTCTGCCATTGTTATACTCCCACTCAATCAGAAACCCCTGAGAGTGCCCTATAACCAAACACAAAACCTGCTCCCTGCAACCTTAGCTCTGATACCAACTGTTAGGAACCTGTGGAAGCACACAATTGATCACCATATACAAGCAACTTAAGATGCAGAATTAACCAAAAGTAACAAGTAACTAGAAACTAGAAACAATACAAAATATGAGAGATAATACACAACTTGTATTAATACTCATACAGAAAATAATACAATAAAGAAGATGCCACTTCTTCTTCACCACCTCTTAGAGGCTTCCCACACCTCAAGTGAACAATACTTCTTTCCTCAAAGCTCTCTCTCTTACGGTCCCAACACACAACTCAAACACAGAGTTGGTGTTCACCTCCAACTAGTCAGTATCCACTACTACCATTACACCCATGCTCCACGCACTCCACAAGTGCTCTATGCACTCCAAGTAGATCTCCCCTGAACTGCAACAACCTGCAACTCACTGATCTTACTTATGGAAGGAACTACCTTGCCTTCCTCTCTTGCTCTCCAACCGAGTACACACCATACTCCAAGTAGATCCCACCTGATCCTACTCCCTGTTATGTTGTTATCCTCCCTAATCTTGCACACCTACAAATCAATCTAGTTCTACACACCTACAAACTTGGATCCCACACCCACATATACCTGCAGATCAATGATCTTACTTACTATGCAAATCTCCTAACATAGCCATGCACACCTGATGACCAAGATCATACATACATGAAGAACCCTTCTGATTCTCCAAACCAGCACCCACACTTGGCACTGTGGCACTAGGAGGAACACACCATGCTCTCTTCACATAGAGAAGGAGCTAATATTTTCTCTCTTACTCTCTAGCACAACTTACAATACAACCCATGAGTCTATTATATAGATCTCATGTAAACAATAATTAGACACCTAATTACAATAATTAGATCCATAGCTTTGAGTCTAAAATTAGCTCTCATCATGCAAACAACTGGTTTGTTAACTAACTATCTGTAACACTCACAATTCTGAACCACACAGGTGATTGACGTCGGTCCCTGTCTACCTGGAGGTGACTGACGTCGACCGATCCCTGACCGATGCCAGTTGCTCTTCCTATCTAATCCTGCCGACGTCGATTGGCCTGACTGATGCTGGTGTCTGTGACACTTCAACAACCTCTCCCAATGACCTCCTCCATGTTTGCATTAGTGAAGCTTTTAGCTCCATAACCTAACAATAACTATACACCTTGAACTGCATGTATTTCTTAGAGAAATAATCTTCCCCATAGAATATTCTAGGAGTAATCACCATAATTAAGGAAATTGTACATGCATAACTCTAGTTATAGGTTGTGGGAGCATTATAAAAATCCCAACTATGCATAGTGAAATTTATTCGTAACTCTTTTTGCACTTTGAACAAAGTGATGCTCAATGTTTTTGGGTAATTTCACCTGGTATCAGAACTTGTCCTTGAATTAGCAAGTTTATTACATATTTTAAAACTTGGAAGAACTTATGAATCTTGAAATGACATATATGAAATCTATTCTATGACTTATTAGGAGAATGGTTAGGACCAAATCTGGTGGTAATTAGAGTGTTAATGGCCAAGGTGTGGACATGCCAATCTTAAGGGGTAGAGGTAGAGGCATAGGTAGAGGCCATGAAACCAAAAATTAGAATTAAAATAGAGATGAACCTCTTATAAATAGTGATAAAAATCCCCAAGAATCACCAAATTTAAATGTAATTAGTGAAAACCCCTCTAATAAGCATGCATAAGTATTAAGTGAGATCCTAACACTACTGAATGCCATTTAAGGCAAGCTAGACAATCAGGAACTCATGATAAAAACCCTTGAGGGAAATCCTCCTAAAGAACATCCCCATCTTGAAATAGAACCCATTGAGGAGAAAACACTCCAATAAGTACTATTGAGAGTGGTATACCATATCATAAATGAACTCAAGAAGATTCCACCATATATCTTCACGAGTGATGAATCTAGAGATGAGGTTGATGCATGGATTGTAAAGTTGCAAAAATACTTTAATTTGCATAACATGTCTTCAAATGTGAAGGCTAGAATGGTAGTTTATCAGTTGAATGGGTCTACTACCCTATGGTGGAATCACCTGTGTGATTTAGAAAGGTACCAACCTATGACCTTTACTTGGTCCACTTTTGAAAGCTAGTTTCAGAAAAGATATTTAAGTGAAAATTATAAAGAGCAAAAAATAATATATTTATAGCTACTGAAACAAGAAAATATGTTTATTTTAAAATATGAAAACAAGTTTTTAAACCTACTGCATCATGTCAAGTACATGCATGATGAAGAAATAAAGGTGGAAAAATTTAAACTAGGGATATGATAAGTATTGATGCATGACATCAATATGATCAATCCTAATATATTGGTAGCTATTATAGAATCTACTCATAAGGCATAAGAAAAAGAAAAGTCTCAGAGGAAAGTGAGATAAAAATTCAAGTTGAGTAGGAAACAAACTAAAACAAAAAATATATTTCTTACACCTAAAAAATTCAAAAGATTAAATTAGAACTACAAGTTTTAAGGGAACAATAAAGGTTACAACTGATTTAAGGAGAAGAGTAAGAGTTCTAAACCTCTAAACACTACAAAATCAAGGTCCTTCAAGAAGGAACAAGACTAAAATAACCAATGTGGGCTAACCATGGGGGATAATACTATTGCTATATCCCCACAAAGAATAATAATGTGTTAAGAGTGCATTGATAATCACTACTGCAAGGACCACCCAATACTAAAATCTAGACAATCAACTGAGCATCAGGTGTATGCACCAGTGGAAAATCAAAACATCGATTTCCAAGCTACCCCAATTGAGATAAAATGTATTTTATCTACTCATCTTGTGACTTTTTAAATTAATTCTGGTGCAATAAACTACTTTATTATGCTTTTTGTAGTAAAATGCTACAAGCAAAAACCTATTCATTTAAGAGAAGGCTGGGAAGTTGAGTTTGGTACCAAAAAAAGGGTGCCTATCCAAGAGTGCTTAAATTAAAGTAAACTTGATATTGGTGTTTTTAGAACCAAGGTGAACATATTTTTATTCCCTTTAGAGTCTTATGATGTGATATTGGGCATGGATTGGTTGAAATAACACCATGCAACCCTTAGTTGTTTTAGAAAAATAATGTAATGCATTAACAAACATGGTAAACTTAGGGAAATTCAAGGCTTGCAAGGGTCAAAACCATGAAATTTATTTTCAACTCTATAATTGAAGAGGGTTGCATGAAAAGGATGTAAGATTTATATAGTTTAGTTGTAATAAATAACCCCTAAGAAAGAGAAATTCTACCAAAATTTTCCTATTATAAGAGAATTTATGGATTTTTTTCTTGAAAATTTGCTTGGTTTACCCCCTAAACATGAGTTTGACTTGTCCATTAACCTTATTTTAGGGGCTGAACTTATGTCAAAATATCTTTATAAGATGAATGTTTAATATTTTCAAGATTTAAAGGTTCAATTGTAAGAACTTTTGGACAATGGAAGTATCAGACCTAGTGTGTCACCTTGGGGTGCACTAGTAGTCTTCATAAGGAATAGAGATGAAAACTTAATATCATGCATTGATTATCAAATTATCAAAAAGGTGACAAAAAAAATTAGTATCCACTACCCTGGATTGAAATTTTAAATTGATCAAATGAAGGGTGTAACAATATTTTCTAAAATTGATCTAAGATTTGACTATCATCAGCTAAGGATCAAAGAGGAAGACATTCACAAAATTACCTTCTGAACCAAATATGGTCATTATGAGTTCATTGTTTTATCATAAAAAATGCACCAATAGTATTTATGAATATAATGAAGAGCATGTTCAGGGATTTATTGGATAAATTTGTTTTATTGTTCCTTGATGACATTCGTGTATATTTTAAGAATGTAGATGATCATGACTAACACCTAAGATTGGTTTTGTAAAGGTTGAGACAACACAAGTTGTATAAAAATTTGTCTAAATGTGCCTTATATCAAATTAAAATTAATTATTTAGGGCATGTAATCTCTAAGGAAGGCATTGCAGTAGACCCAACCAAAATTCAAGTTATTTGAGAGTGGCCTGCTCCTTCCAATGTGCATGAAATACATAGTTTTATGGGCTTGGTAGGGTATTATTGATGGTTTGTCAAAAATTTTCCCCATATCCAACCCCATTACATCTTTGCAGTAAAAAGGTATGAAATTTGTGTGGACATCTTAGTGTGAAGGAGCCTTCAATAAGCTTAAGGAGCTGTTGGATACAACACCTATTTTGATTATATCTGACCCTAATGGAAACTCTGAAGTGTGGGATGACACCTCTAAAGAAGGTTTATGTGGTATATTGACCTAAGATGGGAAGGTAGTAGCCTATATGTCATAAAAGTTGAATGAATTAAAAAATAACTATCTGATGCATGACTTAGCCTACACACACTTAAATAATGGAAATATTTATTACTAGTCAAACCTTTTAAGGTGAAATCAGATCATCATAGTTTAGAACATATTTTTTCACAAGATTATTTGAATTCCCACCAATATAGGTGGCTAGAATTTATTAGCAATTTTAACATAGACATATCATATGTGAAAGGTAAGGAAAATCAAGTAATTGATGCACTTAGCAGGCGTCTCTACCTCGCTGCCCTATCAGTACTACAAGGAAATTTCAAAAATGTTTTATTAAAATAATAATGTGAGGATAATATTGAAATAAAACAAGTAAATAATTGGTTGTTGAGCATGTAGAAAAGGAATTTATTGATTTTTATGTTGCAATAAATGGCCTTATCAGGCATAAAGTTAAATTTTTTTAACCTAAAATAAATAATTTGCATAATGTTGTGATAAATGAAGTGCATATAAACACCCCATTTTATCCATATGGGTGTCATGAAGATGATAAATGAGCTAAAGAGGCACAATTTTTGTCCTAGATTAAGTCTAAATGTTGCCAATTTTATGGCAAAATGTCTAGAGTGTCAACATGTGAAGGATGGACACTACCACCCATGAGGTTTTTTGTACTCGCATGATATACCTAAGGATAAATGTGCAATAGTATCACTACATTTTATTATAGGGTTACCAAAATCTTTCAACATGCATGACACTATTTTGATGGTGATTGACAAAACAACCAAAGTTGGCCATTTCATAACTAGCAACTTAATGAATGATGCTTCCATATTTTTAGAGTAGTTAATTAAAGAAGTGGTATGATTTCATGGTGTACCAAAATTAATCATTTAATATCAATAAAAATTATTCACATCAAGGTTTTGGTAAACCTTGACTGCAACATTTGTCACCTGACTAAATTTTAGCTTGTCATATCATCCAAAAACATATGGTCAAATTGAGCTGTTAAACCAAGTAGTTGAGGACATGATGGGTATGTATGTTATAGACCAAAAATATAAATAAGAGGACTACCTCCATTTGGTAGAGTTTTCCACCAATAAATCATACCATTAAGTTTTGAAAATGGCTCCTTTCAAAGCCTTGTATGGGCAAAAATGTTGAACACCACTTGGCTAGGATGGTTTGGATAACAAGGTTATTATTGGGCCTAAAATTTTGTAATAATATGATAAGCAGATGGATGTAATATGTCAAAATATTAAAGTTGATTTTGATCAACAAAAGAGCTATGTGGATCAAAAGAGAACACCACACGAGTTTACTATTGGTGACAAGGTATATCTGTGAGTAAGATTGCATAAAAGTTTGATTAAGTTTGGTAAAACCTCCAAGTTGGATCCACATTTTTTTGGACCATTCAACATTATGGATAAGATCAATCCTATTGCCTACCAATTAGATTTACCACCTTATTTTTCAAATATCTATGATGTATTTCACATTATATTATTAAGTAAATATGTACCTAATCCATCTCATGTGTTGGATTGGAAACACCTATAGGTCTTACAAGAGGAAAATATGTAGTTAGATATAATGAAAAACCTAAGTCATCATTGTATTAACTTAAGAAATTGGTAAGTTTAACAAGTCCTAGTACAATGGGATCTATTGAGTGAAATAAATGCCACATGAGAAGATACATAACTATTCAAACAACACTATCCATGGTTGTTTTGATTTGTCACTAGGATGACTCCTTATTAAGAGGAAGAGGATGTCATAACCTATTATTTGACTCTTTTGATAGACAATAGTAGATGTATTAGTAGTTATTTGAGTATTAGTCATCTAATTCTTACTTATAGATGCCAATTTTATGTTATAATGTATTAGCATACTTTGATCATGCATATTGATGATGATGTCAGTATAGTTTTACATTATGATGCTTATTTTAGTTCAAAATTACATGTATATATGTTTTCATGTAGAACATATACTATTGATGTCATGTTTTGTAGCTATAGGACTCACAAGTACATGAGTTAGGATAGTGGTGGATTTTGATAGCGGGAAAAATAATGGTGTGCGTAGTGAGTAGCTGGGTAAAACTAACACTAGACAAGAGATACAATGGTAATGAGCCATCTAGTCTTTTGAGCAGTTATAACAAGATTTATGTCTCTCTTTTTGTCTCAATTTTTTTGTTTGAACTTTATTGATAGTATTGTCTTTTTATTTCATTTGATTAAGGACATGTTTGCATTTTAGTTTTATTATTTAATTGGTGTCTCATGTGTGTCAGCTTAGTGATAAGTTGCCTTATTAATTCAGCTATCAATTTTTTATATTCTGATAGATAGGGGCTCAAATGCTTCAAATTTTATATTGGGCCTATTAAATATTTTCCCACCTTAGATCATATTGTGATTAAATTTTTTTAATCTTGGTCTTTTTATCTTAGTTTTATTACCTTGAGGCCTTGAGCAGGTTAATGTATCACATTATATATGGCTTGGGACTCCATAATGGTCTTTACTCTATTCTCTATGGGTAAGAAATAATCTATGCATAATGTTTTGGTTAAATAATTTTTTTTCTAGGCCATGATGACCAAAAAGGGGTTTGTGGACTTTGGCCATGCATTATATCTATAAGCAAAAAATTTAAAATTTTAATGATTAGGGAAAAAGTGGCATGGGGTTGACTCTTTTACCTAAAAAGGGTAAATTGAGTGTTTTTGTCTTGGTAGGAGAGTAATCGATTGTTTTGTTTTTGAAGCAATATCTTTTTGTTGTGTTAGCTGATGGACAAACTCTAGAAGGGAAAATGGCAGCCATGGAGAGTAAAGAAGAATTGGAAATCACCCCATAAGATTTAATGGCTTAGGAAAATTCATGCTTGTGTAGAGGGGAAGTAAAGAGGTCAAACCATGGTATAAAGGGGTGAAATTGGGCAAGATTATTTGGGGGAAACAAAGGGTAATCAAGGAAAATTTTATTTTTATTCTTCACATGGTAGATTTGTACGAAGTAAGTGATGCATTTTAAAATTTTTACTGGAGTTTTAATTTTATATGACTATGTAAATTGATTTACTTCTATATATTGGTTTAATATTTTAAAAAAAAACATTTACAGGTTCAAGAGGAAGTCATGAGACTTCCTCATGAACTTGTAAGGTTCCAAAATTAGATAAAATCTCTCAAAACTCTTTTATCTCGATTTAAAACTAGTTTAATGTATAAGGATTTCTTAACTGGACGTTGGGTTGGATTCATACATGATGTATAGGGTTTTAATTTTCTCTTTTTCCTATAGAGCCATTGAGTATACATTATTAAATCCTTGTTGGTTATTTTTTTATTAGTGGTGTTTCTTTAAAAATGGCAAACTAGGTATTTTATTTTTTACCAGTATTCATATTATGGCTTGCTTTATTTGACTTGGGTGTATAGAAATTTGACCCTGCTAGTCCTTTTTTGTATTTTGTGTAAATATGGCACCATGGTTAAGCATATACATTCTTATCCATGGCTTATTTTGCCTAGATTTTGGTGCATTTCAAAGTATTGATGTCAATGGGTTGTTTACCCTAATTTAACGTTTCTATTTTATTAGCTTGGATTGAAAACTTGGCTGAGTTTGTTTACTTTAATCATAGTTAAAATTTGGAAACTTGGGTAATTTATTTTTATGTATTGGATTGATAATTGGTAGGCTTTTTTACGTAAGTACAACTTTCATTTTTTTTGTGTGGAGTGTTGTTATCTCCATTAGGGGTATGGTGTAAACTTTTACTCTTTTGATGTTATTGTGTAACTATTGTAAATTTCTTAATGATGGCTAAAAATATATTTCTCAAAACTTCATCCTAAAGATTAAATGCTTGACTCCACCACCCAACCAATGGTTGGGGTGGTGAGGGCCACCGATTGGGGGGATCATAAGATAGGATAGGTTAGTGTGAAAATCATTTGGTAGCTGCTGTTTCATTGTGGATTTGCATGGTTTGCTAAGTGTTATCCTTGCTTGGTTGCATAATTAAATGCTTTTCCTATAGCATGTTTAGAAGTTATTATTCCTACTTATTGTTCTTATGTCATTCTCTTACAATGTAAAAGTTATTCAAGTTGAACATACTTTATAAAATTTTGTTAATGGAAATGTATGGATACGAGTTGAGCATTCTTATTTGTTATGCTAGAGTTGCTTTCAACTCATTATTATCTCATTGAAAATCATTGAAAATTGTAGTGTTAGCATGAATAACATGCTAATGTTTGATAGTGTTGGATAAGGAGATAAAATAAAATGGTAGGTTTATGAGAAACACTCAGATAGTTATAATTTTCACTAATTTTTTATGCTAATTTTCATATTCTAAGTATTTTATTGGCGAGCTTAACTCATAGGTGAATTATGTGGAATTAGATAATGTTATTGTGACATTATTGAATGACAACCTTATTTCATTAAATCTAGTTGTTGGCTGTAAAATATCTTCTTGTTATTGGTTTAAGAATTTTGGTTGCATGGATGGATAAAACCTTGCCAAAAAAAATTATATGTATTGTTGTACATATGCATAATGTACATTGTTGATCCTGTAGGGTATTGGGTAAGAGTTGTGTTTCATTGGAATCATCGCAATGTTGTGAATGTAACTTATTAATCTACAATGAAAACTAAATGAGTTTGAACTAATTACAAACTTGGTGTATGAATTGATTTGATTATTAGTGTGCTAGAAATTTAATTCTAGTTTGTATGTTTTCTTGATTTCAATATGAAGATCTCCAAAATAATTAATGAACATTATAAACATGTAAAGGAAGGTAATTGAAATATATTGATAGCTAAATTAATCATGGAGTTAGTATGAAGTTAAGATATTATTATGGCTGTAGCAAATGATTTAATTATCTTGTATGGCTATAGCAAGTTATCTATTTATTTTTGTATGGTTGTATAAATTGATTTTATTATTTCATTATGGTTGTAGAAGTTGATATATTTATTTTATATGGATTTAGACATTGAAATATTATCTTTTTTATGGTTATACAAGTATTTATTGATGTTAACTACATTGCCTTAGGTGTTGGCAAGTGATCCTATGGGGTAGATATAGCATAATGCTATTACATGAGTTTCTTAGTAAGGCTTTTGCATAATAAATAATTTTTAAAATTTAAGTGGAAGTGTAGCTACACCAATGAATTTTAATCTATTCCACTACAAATGTAAAAGATTGTATGCTTGAAATTTAATGCATATTGAACTAAGTGATTAGCAGTTTTAGAACCTAAAAATAAATTGTTCTATATTTAATTAATTCAATCAAGTTGTGTTGAAATGTTGATGTTACAATCATGCATAATTATTCTAAGAGGGCTTTGGAAAGTTAGAGTTGCAAGCAAAAATGGTGTCGTGTGTATGACTTGAAAGGTTAAATTTATTTAAATTGGTTAAGGCATGACTATATAATGAAATCTCCATACCAAAGCTAATTTGGATATGAAGTAGAAGCATCACATGAGTTAAATATAGATAATAATTTATTAGTCATTTGGGATAATTAAATTCCTTGGATAAGTGTAATTAGTTTGATTTTGGTAACCATATGACAAACGAACAACAACATAAGGGCTAGGACCCTAGTTGATGATCTGTGGGATGGTTATGGCATTGGCATAAATGAACTAGTTCTTCCATAATTAATGAAAATTTCATGGTGGAGACTCACTCATGTGATATCATCTATCTTTTTTATGAATATTTATGTGGATAAAATTCAAATGATAACTTGTCTTTGAATAATGAAATCATATCCGAATTTGTGTTGAGTGTAAGGTGTAAAAAAAGAAGCATGGTGCAATGATCCTTAATGATATGATATCTTGGTATAAATATCCATATGGGATAGTACTATTACATATTACTTGTATGCATGAAATTTAATGGATAAAAGACATATTTTGGGAGCTTATATATTCTTATAGATTAATGTAGGAATTCTTTGTCCTAGCTGACTTGATTATGATAAAAATCTTAATTTACTTAAATGATGATTCTTTGTCATTATGAGTCTTCACTTTAAATAAAATGTTATATGTTTTGATTGTTGAATATCGAAATAGTGTATGAAATAAATTGGAAAACCTCTATTATTCATTAACTTAACTTATAATAGTGTTCACATGATTTAATGAACAATTAATTAATGCTCCTTCCACTTATCCTGAGTGTATAAAAAAGTGTTTTACCCAAAATTATACCCTAATTTCAAAGGTGTGAGTCTCTTACATAGGGTAAGGACATATAGATGGTCATATTTGGATGGTGTCTACTCCCATTCAATTTAGGGCTTATAGTTATGGATTACATAACTATACACCTTGAACTACATGCATTTATTAGAGAAATATTCTTCCCTATAAAATATTTTATGGGTACTTACCCTAATTAACAAAATTTACATGCGTAATTCTAGTTATGGGTTGTGGGTGCATTATACAAATCCTAACCATGAAAAATTAAATTTATTCATAAATTTTCTTGTACTCTGAACAAAGTGACACTCAAAATTTTTTGGGGGATCATTTCAGTAACCCCTATTTCACCCAATACTCTATCTAGTTCAACTATTCCTATCAAGTTTGTATCACAAAGTCTATGTCACTCGCCTACTGAATGAACTTGAGGCATTTAACTCTAAAAGGTGTTGGATTTTTTTTAGAGTGTAGGAATGACTTAGACCCTTTAAATGAGTAAATATATTTTCTCAAGTATAAGCTCTCTTTAGGATCTTTTGATGGTGTTCCTACTTTGGTTGTGCTTCCAAACTCTTTGGCCCTCTCCCTTATGTTTCTCTTCATCTCAATGATGTCTATGTGTTTTTTATCTAAAGTATATGTAGAGTTAGTTATCCCTAATTCTATTATTTAGGATATGGAGATCGATTTTGGATACATCTACCTATTTGATAAGTGTGTGGGAACTTTCCATTCGTCTACTAATCTTTCTAATTGGGCCTTCATTATTTGGAATTCAGATGTTGCTCCCTCCTTCACTCTACTAAGCTTGTGTTTATCCTAATGGTTTTATAAAGTCCTTCAAATAATTATTTTGTTTGGAATTTGGACACTAGGAAAATTTAGTGAATCAATGATGGCAAAGGTACATATACTCTCAAAAAAACATCATATAATTATTTAAAAAGATATTTAATTATGATCTCTCTGATCATCAATTTTATTTTTGGCATTGAAATTATGTGGAAAGTATTTTGTAATATATTTGTGATTTTAGTTCAAAGAAAATTAAGGTGGACCATTACTTAAGGATTAAATTATGTATATTTTGTATGCAAATGGAAATGTAACTAATCTATAAATCAATCCTATCTTAAAGAAAATAAATCCTACTTACACTTCCAATTGTTGATACATTAGATATTTGAGGTCATGACCAATATGGATCCATTAAACCTAGCCAAGGGATCTCTTACAATAATAAATTTACTAAGGAGGGTTTCAAATCCTCCAGTCAAAGTAAAATTATGTAATAACCCTAACTAGGTCATATGTTTTCATATTCACTAAGTATAATGACATGTAAAGTAAAATCTAATCTAATGCTCACCAAAGCTTGTGACACAAAGTGGGGGTAATAAACACAAAATGTAAACATGCATAGAAGATATATAATCATGTGAATTTATATAAAATCCTAATATATGGGATATAAGTACACATGTTAATTTATCTAATTTTACAAAGGATGAACAAAGTTAGGAATAATTACCTTTGAAGATGAACTCATTGAACCTCAGTCTCTCCCTTGGCCAAGGTGATTTGTAAGAAATTTTTTTGGTATGTAAGGATGATAAGGATAAATCATATCTAGGATATATAACCTATATATACATCTAAAATTCTTCTCTAAAGACAAAATCCATATCTCTAAAGAAAGCATTGAAACCCTAGGCTATGCTCCTCAAGTAGAATGGTGGATAAGTAGACATGTAATATATTCTTCTTCTTATTATCTTCCTATAAATAAATTATGAAATGAGTGTGTGTGTATAATTAAATATAACCTTAAACCTTTTCAAAAATTTAGATAATAAGGTCAGACCAATCGACTATGTATTGTTAATTGATAAAAATAAGTTAGGTCTCAGTCTAGGTTGACTAGATCCAGCCTAGATCTGTAACATATTTTTAACAATTTAAATACAAGGTCAACTTAATTAAATCTATATTATAAAATAATAAAATCTCATAATAAAGTTAGTCTAGGCTGACTTAGTACTGTAAATGGTAAAATAAGGTTTTGGCTCAATTAGGTGCTAAAAAGAAAGAGTATAAATATAAAATAAACATTTAAGTATAAGTTGACATTTAGACATGGACATCTAGTTTAATACATATAATTTTCTATACTTTAATTTATATTTTAAATTTATACTTTTAGGATGTTTGAGAGTGGTTTTAGACCTCTAGGAGATATAATGCAAATTATAAATTTTGGAGGGTCTTATTAGATTTACAACTTAGCCATATTTCAAGATTATAGGATTTTATGAAGGTATCATATGAGGTAAGTGGATAGACAATGTAAGGAATTTGGAAAAATGGTAGGACTGATACAAAGCCACAACAATCTTACCAATCACCAATTATATGCTTACCCCTTTCTTGGTACACCCTTTAAGGCATGCACTCAGAGAGATTGAAACTTGATGGGTTCTTGTAAGAGAGGAAGTTTTAATAAGTGGTAAAGTTAATAAAACTATTGTGTGTATACATATGCCCCACTTGAAGCTCATCATGTGTCACATGAGTGTAACTAGGGATGGTTCTTTGAGAAATAACATAACAACACTAAAAAATGAGCTAACTAAAAATGAAATAATAAAATTAATGTTGAAATAAAGTGAAAGTAACTAAAAATACCATATACATACCTTAAATTACCTTTCTATTGAATGATGACATGCAAATATCCTAGTCTTGATCATGGAGGGCATAATACTTGTATTTTGAGAAACCCTAGGGATATAAGTCTAAAAATAGAATCAATGCATGTGTATATAGGATGGTTAAATTAAAAATTAATAACTTTAAAAAATAATTAAATTACTTAAAAAAATTGGTAAATTAGGATTGATAAGGCAAGGTTAGAACCAAAATATCAAGTGTGTAAATGATAAGATGATGGAAAAATGATGACAACTAATTTTAGAACACACTAAATTATGTTTGGAAGCATGTAAAATAGAAATGGGAAAAAGGAATATATAAAAAACTAAATCACATTGGGAAGTATGAAAAACATGAATGAAAAATGAAATATCAATGCAAGAAAACTCTAAAAAAGAAATGTAAGCAAGTGAAATGTAAGCCCATGTAAGATAAGCATATCAAATCAAATGTAAATCATAAATGATTGAAAATGAAATTTAAATCAAGATGTAATACAAGTATGTCAAATGAATATTAAGAAATAATAAATAAATGAAAATGAAATTTAATTCAAGATGTAAGAAAAGCATGAAGAAGTCATACATAAAGAGAAACATGTAAGAATGTAAAATGTCATAAGTAAGATAAGTGAGGTCCACAAAATAAAACAAGAAAATGATGGATAAATGAAATAAAAATTTCTAAAGGATGAAAACTCAAACTTAGTGCTTTTTCTAAGATACAATGTAAGAAAACACAACCACCTACTGACATGACTAGTATGATAATGAGATGGTATGATAAACAAATGGTGTAAGGGTGTTTGTGAGGAAGGCCTGGTCTAATCCAAGGTCTTAAAATGCAACTCACAAACTATAAACAAAGAGGTGTAAGTAGGTAGAAGTGATAAAGGATGTGATAAAATAAAATAAATATCCAAAAAGGGGAATATAATGAAAATATGATGTATATAAGGAATTTTAGGTGCTACATGGGTGATGTGAACATCCTTAGCAAAAATGAGACACACTAGGCAAGTGAGAAATGTTAATAACTATCAACACCAAGGACTTAGGACACTTTTAATAATGAAAAAAAGTCTTGGGATAACAAGTGAATTATATATATCAACCCATGATGGTTATATGCATAAAAATTAAAATGGACACACATTCCCATAATATGTTCCTTGTTCCTCAGGACCCCTTACATGATAAATTAGGTGGCACTAGATAGTATATGATATAATGAGACATCCTACCCTAGTCTATTGGCCTACCATACCCCAATGGACTTCAAATCTATCATGAGGCCAACTATGGAGTTTAATATTTGACTAAGATAGGGGATGTGCCTAATGTAGATCATGTCTTTTGGTGTGATCTAAATTTTAATATTATTTATGCTTTTTGATCATCACCTTTTATTTATTTTATGATTTAGATTTTTTTTTTTTTTTTGATTTTTCTATTCCTCCTCTATATGGATTTAGAGATCCAATCATGAGTGAAATAGGTGATAGACACGAGATATTACACTTAGTTACTAGAGAAAAGAACCTAAAGACCAAGGTGTCTAAAGACTCCTAGACTTTCCCCCAAGTAAGTGTGCAATATCAAAATTGATTTATGTGAGCATCAAATGAAAGGAAATAAGGGAAATATGGGGATCATGAGATATCCATCTATGTAATAAGTGATACAATGATTAATATTCTCATAGTTGATCATAAAGAGGTAAAATAATGATATGAAAGGGATGGGCCTATGCTTATGATAATCATGTCATTAACAAGTCTTAATAACCTACAAAGGATATAACACAAGCACCAAATAAAGTAGTCATCCTAAAAGAGGGGAAAGGTAAATGGTCATTTCAAAAGAGGGGAAGCTACAAATAATGAAAATTATACTAAGGCAAATAATGACATAAATGGTTAAAATGATAATACTAAAAGAGATATTTAAGAGTAAAAATGGAAATAAATTCCAAACATAATGTGAAATAAAACCAAATAATGTAAAGGAAAATAATGATGTGAGTAAAGTGTGTTTGTGAGGAAGACCTAGTCCTATCCAAGGTATTATAATGTAACTCATAAACTATAAAGTGAAATTAAATTAAATAATCCAAAGGAAACAATGGTGAAATTAAAATGAAACTAAAATAAGTAAAGTGTATAAAAATAAATAAACATGAGACAAACATAACAATCAAAATCTATGCTAACATCTATATCAAAGATGAGAATTTAAAATACAAACCTATATGTCTCAGAGGTTTATTGAAGTTTAATTTGTTTGGTATTGTATATTATAGAATAATATTGGGCATCACAAGATGCCCCAAAGGGTAATTGGATGTAGGGATGGGAATTATAAGATTCCCCAAAGTTTGAATTGGTATAGTAATGGGCATCATAAGATGACCCAACATGTGATATGGAATGGGGTGAAGCTAAGTTGTTAGAATGAACTACACTAGGTTGAATTGTATAGTTGGAGATAGATAAATTGGTTGATAAGTTAGAGTTTGAAGATGGTTTGTTGGATGTATGAGAGGTATGAAGAGATATATAAGGTAAAGGAGGACAATTTATGATGCACTTTGGAGTAGGTATTTGAATTAGGTGCTCCTTTGGTTTTTGTGACTTAAAAGCTCAAGGTTAGACAAATGCAACCAATGTTTGAAGTTATTCATGTTAGCCATCCTTTCCTTATTAGTGTAGGAATAAGGATCAAATATGGTTAGGAAAACATTAGTAGATGAGGTAGAGATGTGAGGTAATTATTATTTATCATTAGGGATGTGATGTTTATGTGATTATAATTCTTTAGATTGAATTTGTGAGGCTTGAAGATAGTATTGATAATGTTATTTTGTGAGAGTATCAAGATTAAAATATGGAACAAACAAAATAAAGAAATAATTAGTAAATATCATGACAAGATTCATGAGAACGACCTAAAGTAGTATGCTACCAACAAAACTTATCAGGATTGTACCATTTTGGATAAGGTTTGGAAGGATCAAAGCTCATGGGTTTAGAGGGTGTGGTAATTTCTTCTTAAGTTGGTCTAGACTCAAGGGAGGGGGGGGGGTTGGGTTAAAATTGGTTGAATTGGATGCTCCATTTTTAGTTTAGGGAAGCTTGGATGAATCAATGTTATGAGAAATTTATTGGAAAGGTTCTTTAGTAGTTATTTGAGGTGTTTCAAATTGAGTCATAATAAAGTCTTGCCTTTTTGGTTGGTCTAAATATTCTTCTAAAGTTTTAGGGGAAAAGATTCAAACTTTGTATTGAAGGGGAGATTTAAGAATAGTAAGAAATAGTTTCAAAAGAGTATCATCATTCATGTTATGGTCTAATTTATGAGCTAGATACTTCCATTATTTGATGAAAGTGTGATCAGATTCATTAAGAAGTTGCTTGGCATTGATGATATGGCTAAGATAATTTTTAGAAAGCTGATCATGTTGGAATTATTTCACTAGAACATTGACTAAATCCTCTAGTTGTGAGATGGAATGTCTAAGAAGTTAGTTGTACCATTCAAGTGCATCACCAAAAAAGGTTTTGGCTAAGATCTTAGTGGTAATAAAGGTATTAGTTTGGATCCATTCCTTATAGAGATTACCGCAAGACTTAAGAAAGATAGTAGGGTCCTTGTCCCATCATATGTGATAGTTGAATAAATGTTTCCAATATATATGGATGTAATGGATGGAGCTAAAGGTTCATTTTCAAGTTGTTGAAGCTTTTTTATGCATTGGAGGTTGAGGGATGATATTCCCATTGGCATCTCTAAGAGGAGGAGGGAAAAAAATTTGATTTGGTTGAGACATGATGACTTGAGGTGGTTGAATAATCATGTGTAATAAATTTTGTTGCATTCACATCATTTGGGAATGGTTAGTTGTTTGCATAGTTTTCATTTGTTGAATAATTTGCACAAGAATTTAAGTTGTGTCGATTTGTGCATTACTAGTTGAAGGTGGGGTATTAGTGTTGTTATGAGGGGGATTATTAGTGTTGGTGGGAGGAGGGTTATTAGTGTTGGTGGGAGGAGGGGTGTTGGGTGGAATATTATAAACATTGGTATTGGGAGGGATTTTCCCAACATTAGTGTTAGTTGTCCTAAGTGTGTTAGAATAATAATTAAGATTTGTAAAGCCACCATTCTTGTTATAAGTGTAAATGGTATTGTCATCAAGGTTTTTGAATAATTGGGAATCATCTAGGTCATTAGTTTGATTTATTTCAACCATGTTACTTTGTGAAGTGATAATGCTAGTTGTTCTTGTTATGGGTGTAACAAGATGATCATGAGCATTGGTTGTAATAGGTGGAACACAATGTGTATCTATAACTTGTGAAGTAGATGTGTTGATGAGTCTATGAATTGAATGTTTATAAGTTTTAAAAGTGGTATACGGTGTATAATTTCCATGATTTGGTATTTGTATTTGAAGATTTTCTAGATTGACTATACAGTATGGGGTAGATCAAGATTGAGAAGACTTAGAGTGATTTGGTGAAAAGTTGAATCAAGGGTGACAATACTCTTAGATACCAAAGGTAGGAATTAAATAATATCCCATATATCATCTAAATGGATTAAGGTTATCTAAAAAGATTCTGATAGGGGATTTCATGATGCTTGAATGAAAATTCTAAGATTAGGAAGTAAAAAGGAAAAATAGGGACACAGTTGGCCACACATAGAACAATATAAACTGACATGTACATAGTTAATAGGTCAATTGAGTATGTTAGAAAAATCCATTAAACAAGATGCAAAATACATAGTGGAATAGGTTGAGTGTGAACTATTAGATAAAAGAATACATAGTCGTATAAGTCGACTATGTATTTCAAATGATGAAATTGAGATAGGCTAGAAGGATACACAATCATATGGGTCAATTGTGTATTATAAATGATGAAATTGATAGAGGTTAAAAGGATACATAGTTTTATGGGTTGACTATGTATTGAAAATTATGAAACTAATATAGGTTAGAAAGATACACAATCGTATGGGTTGACTATGTATTGGAAATGATGAAATTAATATAGCCTAGAAGGATACATAGTCACATGGATCAATTATGTATTAAAAATGATGAAAATAAGTGTAGTCATATAAAATGAAAAATTTGGTTACTTAAGTATGGATAAAGACACCTAATCCATAGGTCTTCCTACTTACTTGCACAACCCTTTATAGGATTTTATTTCACTGATTCCCAATCATCCATAACCTTTTAGAATTAACCCTTATAGAGTGAGGTATCTATTTTAGGCCCATATCCATCCTCCTAGGTCTCATTCCCTTTGGACAATAGTGCCCAACTTGGATAGGAGCATTGAAACCCAGGGTATCCTATTTTGGTGCTATTGTCTAAGTGCAAAGTTGGCTCAAATGATCATATTCTCCTAAATCCTTATCCTAATTCATGTCAACCTAATGAAAATTCATTGAACTGAAGATCATTAAATCCCATATAAAAGGCCATTAAAAGTTCATTTAGAAGGGTTAACACTCATTTACAAGAGAGAAGTAAGAATACAAGCAAGTGCATTCAGACACTTTTCCCTATTATCTGCATACAACCTTCTAATATTATTCCAAGCTTATTCAAACCCTCATACCAGTTTTTAGTCATTGCAAGTACACCTAGTTTTGCATCTAGTTGCATTTTCATACATAATTTCACCAAATACTTAAATGGGAGAACTACATTAGCTTGATCCCTCCTTAGAGTATTGGTATGTAGGTAGTGTGCCCACACATAGGGTATGAAGTGCATCTAGCTTATCTTTTACACTAACCCCTTCTCTCTCTTTCCAAAATTTTCCTCTTAAGCTTAAGCACAAAGAGTTCCTAAGGCTTTTGAAGATTAAAATAGATGCACAATGAGTTATGTAGACTTTTGGGCTTTGCTATTTCACTAATAGGGTAACACAGACCTCCTGAGCATAACCCAAAAAACTAGATCAACTAGACAATAATGCCAAAAAAAGACTACAACACCAAATAGTAGGGTGTCCTACTTTTGGTGCTCTTGTCCAATCAAAAATAATGTTCAAGAACCTATTTTTGACACTGTCCCAGTCCTGTACCTAAATTCTTAGACCCTATCTCAGACCAGATAGCTTAGAATAAGCTAAGTCATATTTTCTCTCATTTATTACTATTTTTATAAAAGGAAAAAATACATTCTATTTACATAAATTAGTGGCTTAATTATTGCTCATTATTTACTTATTTACTTTACTCTAGACTTATTTATTAATTAGGAATAAAACTCTATTATTTTGAAAAATAATAAAACATTTAGTGAACCTGACTTCAAATTTTTGCATAAAAACCCCATAAACCCTAGGGTAAATTATTTTTTATTTTTGGCCACATTTTCCTAATTTTTCCTATATTTAAAAATTAGAAATCTATAAATTAGTTGCAAAATTATCTTATATTTTGTTAAAACCCTAGTTTGCACATACTAGATCCTTTTTACATACAAACACATTCCAAACATTAGGAAAAATATATTTCTAATTTTTCCTAAATTGTTAAAGTAAAATTCTAAAAATTTTCTATAAATTCATAACAAATTTTTAAAATTATAATACTAATTTTATTTTATTTTTTATTTTTTTCATTCAGACATCCTAGTTGCATCAACTACCTCCTAGTTATTTTCCACTAATTTTACAACCATTTTCTAAAATTTTATGTTGCATAATTAGCTTAGAAATTCAATATAAATTATAAAAATTCATAGTATATTGCACAACTATTTTAAAAAAAATCCCTAGTTGCATGTACTAGCTCTTATTTTAGTTCTTGAGGTATCTCCTTACATGTTTGGGAGTTATGTATCCTTTCTATGCATATTCCAGTTCCTTGTTTATATTATATCCACTTAATCTTTTCTACTATCATCTAGGTTTCTTTCCTTATGCCACCTAAGTTCCTTACATATCTTCCTTTGAGATGAAGTGCAAGACTTAGTGGAAATCCTCCAAAATTCACCTAGATTCCTACAACTTGACCATATACCATGGATAAACAACCAACTCAAGTTCCATTCATAGATTCTACACATTCATATTTCATCAATTTTAATGAGGATAATTTTGAAAAAGAGCAGTATAAAAATAATAATGATGATATACACACCAATGCTCATGCTCCACCACATTGGACTATTGATCCACTTCCACCCATTGTTGATAATGAAGTTATAATTAACAAAGATTTGATCCTCTAAAACTTTAGAGAAAGTCTTAAGGAACAACCTAAGGATCATACACTAATTTTTCAATCTATCATGGAAATAAAAAAGGCTAAACAAGTTGAGATTTCCATCCTCACTAAGTAACCAGTTGAAAATGACACTATGGGGGCAATTATGTCTCAACAACCCCCTATAGCAGCCCAACCTACCTCTATGCCACTAGTTACAACTAGTACATCCCTCACTCCTGATGTGGTAGCCCTTTTGTAAGAGATAAGATCTCTTCAATCCAAGGTGATACATCTTGAGAGAGGTATCACTATACCTATGCAGGATTTGGATTCTTTTGCTCTTTTGCATATACCGTTGACACGTCACATTGCTTCTACACCCTTTCCAAAAGGTGTTGTTCAACCCAAGCTTAATATTTATGATGGCAAGGGTGATTCAGAGACACACCTGAGAGATTTTCATGTAACATGTTTGGACTATGCACCCAATGACTAGCTACTTACCAAGCTATTTCCATAGAGTCTAAAGGATTATCCTTTACAATGGTTCTATAATATACCAAATTATTTAGTTCATGCATTCAATCCTTTAGCTAACTTGTTATTAGCACACTTTAGCATTAACATTGGTGATAAGGTTTCATATGCTCAAATTGCTCAACAAAAATAATGACCAAATGAGCATCTCATGGACTATGTTCTTTGATATAAGGCCATCTTGACTAAGATGACTAGTCCTATGGTAGATCAAGAGTTACAGGACCTCTTCAAACAAAGTCTTTTACCATCACTTCATGAATCAATTATATTCAAGTGATTCTATTCCTTCATTGAATTATGTCATACACTAAAGGAAAGAGAAGTGAAACTCATTTCAATGGGGAAACTCAAGTATACAAGCATTATAGACACAACTAATAAGAGTAAAAATAAAGTAACATACAAGGTCAAGTTCAATAATACAAAGGGCCAAATCAACTTACAGTAAATGTAGCTTCAGAGCCTCCTCAACGTATAATTTTATCAATATCCCCTCGCTATACTTTCTCACATCTTCTCATTCCTCCAGTGAGGTTTTACAATAAATTTTGGATTGTAATATCATATCTTTCCCTCTTATTCTAGAAGTTGATCCAACCAAATATATTCCCAAGGGATATGATCAACATGGATTTTATGATTACCACAAGGCACCAAGCCACACTACATATAGATGCATCAGTTTGAGACATAATATTCATGACTTGATAGATGACAACCTACTTGATCTTGGATCTTCATTTGAGCCTCTATAGGCTAAGCCAACATAGGATAAAGCTTTTAAGATATTCTTATATCTATTTTCACAACATTAAAAATAAAATACAGGGGAAACATCAATGGTTCACCATGCATATCATGTGCATCCACCACTAGTTACATACCAGGCACCTTCAATTGAGTCACATCCTTTGAGTAGTATGATCAGTGTGTATGATTCTAGAGTTCCAGCTACAATTTCAACATCCTTCTTAGATCAAGAGATTGTGAAAGATAATTCATATTATAATACACTCTTTATTTGAGCACATATTCATAATCATCTCATTCACAGTGTTCTCATCGATAATGGTTCCAGTATCAACATGTGCATCATTACATTATTACAACATTTGGGTTATTCAAAGTAGGATATCACTCTAATAGATATAATTATCAATGGATTTAGTGGGTATGTATAGATTTCATTGGGAAAGATTGTAATTCATTTATAGATTGGTCCAACACATGTGACCACACATTTCACTATAGTTCCTAGTGTAGGAGTTTTTGATATGTTACTTGGTCACCAATAGACTTAGAAAATTTGAGCAGTACCATTTACAATTCATAGATGCATGAAATTCATTCATGATTATTAGGTTATAATAGTTGGTGGAGTTTTGTATGAGTTACCACTACCCACTTCAGATCCATCCACTTCACAGTCACCAGTTTCAACTTCTCCACTAGTTTTAGTTTCCCCACTAGTTATATTTCTTCCTCTGGTATAGATTTAGACATAATTGACACATCCATCACCGGTACAAAGGGTTCATACACCTCTACAACTTTGGGATTTTAGACAACTTCTAGCTACAATTTTCACACCCAAAGTAGTTTTATTGAGATATTATGGGTCTACACGTAAATCACATGTTTAGAGAGCTTTTCCTACTTCAAGATGAGTCCTTAAGAGCCCTATAGTTACATCCACTTCTCAAAGTTATAGTGGGACCCCATAGTTGGTTTCTACTTCAGAGATTTCAAAGCATCTATAACATATATAGATTTTAGAGCCATAGTCTCAACATTTTTATCATGCTTCACATTGATGCACTATTCCACTCCTTGATACAAGACACCATGATAGGGAGTCTCACATGAGACTCATCGATTAGTATCATCCTATCCCAACCTACTTGTACATAATCTCTTTTGCTTGATTATACATAACTTATACAAAAATACAAAAGTAATACAAAATTTCAAAATATGGAAACATTTAAATAATTCAAAAACACCAAAAACATTTAGATTGTATACATCATCCATGTTGTACATTTTTACTACTATGTTAGACTTACATTTGTTGTTCTATGCTATTGTTTGTTGATTATCTACATTACCATGTTATTGATCAAATTTGACTTCTATTCAAATGAGGTCAATCCCTACTATTTTTAACTTTTTAATAAAGTTCCCATGTGTCCTATGGGATGTTATGTTTGTCTATCTTCTTACTTGGCCTTGTCCTAATCCTTGTTTAAGCTCATCTTCTTTGAAATGGCCGAGTCAACCAAAGTCAAACTTGGTCAAGCCTAAGTCAAACTTGGTCAAAAGGTTATTTTGTGTAAAATTTTCCTAATATAATTTTTAACATGTTTAGATGTGTATATAAGTCATTAATTGGTTATTTGTTATGCCTCATGTGCAAAAAAGGGTCTTTTGGCCACTTTCTAGCCTATTAATTGACTTGTATGGACTTTCATGAGGTCAAATTTATCACCAAGGTGTATGAGAACGTGGAATAGGTTAGAATTTTGTCAAGGCCAGTTAAAGGTTAGCCAAGAGTCAGTTATGTTCATAAAATAAAAGTTTCTCTTTGTTTTGTAGGCCATTTCTAACACTTGTATGGACTTATCAAGTTCCCTTGAAGATAAAAATGTGGTCGTAT
Organism: Torreya grandis; assembly: GCA_037957365.1. Classification (NCBI taxonomy): domain Eukaryota; kingdom Viridiplantae; phylum Streptophyta; class Pinopsida; order Cupressales; family Taxaceae; genus Torreya; species Torreya grandis. The sequence continues at coordinate 653,405 of JARHVA010002314.1, forward strand.
GTATATTAACCTCCCCAAAAGTCATTCCCATGTTTGGATTGAGAATATTTCATAAAAATTTTCATTTCTAACTTCTTTTCCTTCTTTTTTCCATTGGCAAGCCAAGAAAGGCAGGTTCAAGCATTCACCATGGACAATACAATTTGAGTTGGAATAAATGATCTTTGGGTGGAAAATGATTTGAGTATACTTCACATCCATAAAAATAAGTTCCATATTGGTGACTCCTGCTTCATGAACAATCATTAACACTCTAGGCAACTTTTTATAAAATTACATGCAAAAAGGGTATGGTTGTGCATCTATTTCTTATTTTCAAGAATCTATGGAGTTTTGTGAGTTTTATGGAGTGTATTTAGGATATATTAGGCTCTATCCATGATTTTTCCAACACCCAACACTTCCTTTTTCAATTCCCTTGAAGGAGAATTCCAAATTGTGTCTATTTTTCAAGATTGCAGTCATGGATGGTTAATCTAAGCTTTACAATGTGAGAGAGGATCCATGAAATGTTTTAATGTTATTGTACTCATGTTTTCAAATTTATTTTGTTGTATTACCTTAGGAAATATCAAACAAACTTTCCCTTCAAGTAAATGGTTCAATTTCCTTGTTCATTGCCTCGTCTATAGGTTGTACTCACAGTCAACTTATGCTTGAGTTTAAGAGGTTTGTATGGAGGTTCAAAGAGTTAAATCATGGTGGAGTTCATGTTTAATGTCCTAGAATACCTAGAGGTTCATATATTTCATGCCATGAAAACTTAGGATGCTACACAAGTGAAAGTTTTCACTTCAAAGACTAATCAGACTTTTTGGGATAACAATCCTTAAAGGACCAAAACAAAGATCCTAGAGATTCTTTAGAATAGCATATGTCATGACCAAAGATGTTTCAAATGACCTTGTTTGTTTGGTTTTGTAGGCATATCCACCAAGAACACTCATGCCAATTTTTAAGGTCAAAGGAAGAGTGGAGATGGAGTTTGAGCAAGCTTAAAAGTTGCCAAAAATCACTAAATTTGAATAGTGATATCTATAGGTTATAGATGGAAAAGTGGTCTTGCACTCCATTTTGATGATAATCAACTAAAAAAATAGGTTAAAACCATCCAAAATGTTCTAAATATAATTCCTAAGATATTTATGACTAAAGGAAATTTGAATTTGATGTTTGAACCCCCTAATGCAAACCCTCTATCTATACAGGGGATTAAAAACATAGTCAACATGTTTAGCAAAAGTCATGCTTAGTTTGGGATAACAATGATAAAAGTTGAAAGTTTAAGGTGAAGTGAAAATTTTTATGGTTCTAGGGTAGGGTTTAAGTATTTATTGTCAATAACATGACCTAATGGAACTCAAACATACGTACAAGCCCCTAAATCCATGAAAGCATAGTCAGTCATGAGGTATATTGACAGTGAGATGAGAGTTTGAATTTATGGTCTTACCTTGAGGCTTGAAAGGTGAATAAGAGGTATAAGGTGGTTTTATGTTTTCAAGGACCTTAATGTGAGTCAAAATCCTCAAGCAGGCCTAAATTTCCCTTAAAAACACTAACAGGTAGCCCTAGAACCCAATAAACATAGTCAAGGGTAGACTGGTAGTGGGATGGAGGTTTGAAGCTTGGACCTTTGTTAAGGTTTCCAAAATGAAAAATTGGAGAAGTGAATGTTAAATGTGAAATTTAGGAGCTTAGATAAATCTTAAAGACACTAATACAAGTGTGAATACAGCTCAGTTAGCAACCTACAAGCAGGTTTTGGAAGTGTCTCAGTCTAATGAGCAAGTGGCCTAATCTTGAGAGTAAGGGTAATGAAATCCTAGGAGAAAAGGATGGATTATAGATGGAAAATTAGTGTTTTTTTGGATATGAGAGGTAATTTAAATAAAATAACATGACTCCTACATGTAAAAACAACTTACATCTAAACTTCAAGGTGTCAAAAACACACACAACTACAAGTAAGATGAGATAATTGGAGGGTCAAGTGCCTCCACAAGGCCAAGTGAGGATCTAAAAGGATTGAATATGTTGATAAGAACCCAAAATAACATGGGGAGATATATAAATAAAGGAAAACATATCAAAGTTTTCCACTTATGAGGTCAAAAAGGCCAATTCCACCCTCAACTTGTAGGCAGTCACTTTCAAAAATTAGTTTTGAGTTTCATGCTAATTGGAGGAGTAAATGTAGGATTTGAGTGGCCAAATTTGGTATAGAGTACCATAAATAACTAATTAAGATGATACAATAGTTATTTTTCTAAATATATCAATTCAAGCCCTCTCTATTTTGTCTCAGTGTAGGGCCAGATTTCCATGCATAATGATGACAGATTTCAAAGGAAAATGGTGAAATGATGAACCAAAAGGAAAAAAAGGAACAAATTATGATTGGATAAGCTATAGGTTACATATTAAGACATAAATAACCTTTATAAAGGGTCTGGAAACAAACATGATGCTCTAACCATGGAGGGTTGTAGTCATCAGGGTAAGGAAAGGAATAGGCCAAATTCCAAATAGGAGGCCATTTTCAGTTTGGGCCTTAAGAAAAAATTATAATGACTTGGGTCACCTTAATGGAGGTGAAAATGAAGTTTTTGAGGAAACACAAGGCAAATAAATTCATTATAAGGTCATTTTAAGTCTCAAGTGGTAGGTAGACCTATTGGTAAGGTCTAGACCTAAGATCCAAACAGGGGTAAATTTTCATCTTTATCTCTTTGTGAGATTTTATAGTGATTAGGACAGGTTATTGGGATTTTTTATAGGTTTTTAAAACATTTGGTTTTATTTTAAATTTCCCAAGAAGCCATTTTAGGCTTAAGAAGCATTCAGACCCTGCTAATTGTGCAAAATTGACTCAAATGGTCACCTTGAAGTACTTAGAACTTTCATATACCTTTGCATGGGACTTGGAGATGTTTGGGGATGATGGAGAGGGTAATTAAGAAGACAAAAATGAAATTTAGAGAGGATTAAAATGTCTATTATTTATGAATAAATGTTAAGATTAGAAACCACTCCAAACCCTCTCAAACCCTCCTCACAGACCCGATGGTAGAAACTAAGCTAAAAGTGGTTCTATATGGATGAATTTGACTATGAGTGTAAAATAGAAGTTGTTTCCAAATTCATGAGGATCACATCCATGGAATTTTATTATATGAAATTATATGAAATAGGGAAAAATAGGGCTTATTTTGACTATTTTTTTGTGTTTTTCAGGCTTGGGAAGGTTTAAAGACACCAAATTAATTTTGGAGGGAAGCTTATGAATTTTTATAAGTAATAATGGTAATTGGATCAAGTTTATAAGTCCTTAATTGCACCTACCAACTCTCCCTTTTCAGCCAATCCAGTGAGCTAGCTAGGGAATACTTGGAAAAAATGGTGAATCTTCATTTGGAAAGCCTTTTAAGGCTTGTTTATTGCAATTGATTCCATGGACACTTGGAAAACATGCCTTTAATATTATTTTATGGATTAGATTATAGGTTTTAATAGTTTTTAAGTGCTAATTGTGAGAGGTGATGGAAAAAGAGCTATTTTGAGACTGCCAAAGAAGATTATGCATGACTAGATGATCATGAGTGGTTTAGGACCTCAAAAATGCATGTGTGGACCTGATAGTAACCCATAATAATTATAAAAACCATTAGACCTGGTTAGTTGTAGTTTTAGGTTAGTTTTGGAAGGCCAATCATGAGGGTCAACTTTTTATGCATGAAAATGGAGTTTCCTGACCATTTTGCAAGTCTTGAATGATCTCAGATGATATTTGTAACTCCTAGCATGGAATGGCTCACCACATACCTCTCTCTCATACATTTTTCACTAATTTAATAAAGTTGACACATGTCCAAGTGACTCTTGGACTCCCCTTCTCTCTATCTTCCCATTTATTCTAAATTTTTTGGCATTTTGGAATTGTATTGGATCTCTCTACCTGGGTATGGTGAAGCCCTACCAAATTTTTTCATTTAATAAATAAATACAAGTGTTTTAAATCATTTAAATATTTCACTAAGTGTACATGATGGTTTTTGGTCTTGTGCAAGTGTAAGTTTCATTTACCTTTACATGTTACTCTCCTTAGTACCTTGTGTGTTTGTGATCTCTCTCTTATAGGTCAGCAAGAGGTGTCAAAGTGGATTGTAGGTGTAGTGAGTAGGCTAATAAATAGAGTGTATTATAATTCCTATTATATATTTCCTCCTATCCTATGCTATCTCCAAGACCCCATGTTGAAGTATTGATGTGAGAGGGAAGATTAACATTTGGATGAAGTGTATGTGCAACTTGTCCTTAGTTCTAAGTGCATGATAACGGTATGAGTAGAAAAAATATTTTGGTGTATCAAATATTATATAATAGGTTTATTTTCATGTTATCCTTATCATTTTCATCCCTAAAGTGTTAGTAGTAGGATATGAGCTTTAGTGATGCATCAAGGAGAGTGAGCCCCTAATCTAGAGATCCACCTCATAATAGGGATATTGACATCCCTGAGGTGGTTCCATTGTCTCAATGAAATGAGGAAAATATTTTCCCATCTTCTCATTATCTAAAAGTTCAAGTGACAACATATTCTTCACTTGATCTTCTTTAAGTGTGTGCAACGACTTCTAATTCCTTGATTGCTTCATTCTACCCATTGAGGGGGCATCCTACTTCTACATTCGAGACACACATCAACATACATCTTCCCATTAGGGGAATATTATACATGAGCAAACCATCTAGGTTATGTAATTATTACAATACACACTCTCGTTATCACATTGATATACATTACTTACTAGATTACACATACTACTACATCAACATTTCACTAGGATTTAGCACTTATGTATTTCCTAGCATATACCTAGTCTTGTACTAAACATGTCTTGCATACTTTCACTCTTGATATGATTAGCTATATGTCATTGTACCTTTCTAGTTTTTACATTCTTTCTTTTCTTGCTTTGTGTAGCTAGATGTGATTACATTTTTGGTTCCAATTTTGTTTTTTATGTGTACCTTATGATATTTGCCAATGTCCTTTACTTTTATTCATGCGTGTGTACCTTTAGAAATTTTCCAATGTCCCTTACTTGTACTCTTCTATGTGCCTATGGAACTAATGCCAATATTTGCTTATTTCAAATTATATATGTATCTGGCATTTGAAAATGCCTTGTATGATTATTTTCTAGTTTGAGTGACATGTGCCCATGTCCCTTGTTTGTTTGGCCCCTTGGCCACCCTTGTATGCTTCTTAATTCTCGCTCCATGTGCTTGTTTTATTTTTTGTTGTTGTTACAATGCCATGATCCATATCATGAATTTTACTTGATTTTTTGGATGCCATGATGAACATCATGCTCCATCCCTCCTTGACAACTAACAATTAACAACTAACATCTAACATTTCTAGTTTTAGTTAAATACATTACAGATGTTATTACATTGTTATATCTATCTAGGCATACCCATATTGATCTAACAATCTCTCAAAAAAAATATTGATATATCTCAAGATATCTTGTTGATTATCATTGCTATATCATGTATATTTCTAGCTTAACACACTTATAGGGCTTCTTCTTTTGAGGGTAGTCATTATAAGTTACTAATCCTACCCTCAAAAGAGGGGACAATAAATAGGGGTTTTGTCACAGAGATCAAAGCTCCTATTAGTCAAAACAAAAACATTTAGATCACCTAGTTTAGAATCCAGATGTCAAACTAATTGAAACATAATAGAAAAATAGTGACAATTCTAGATCAATAATCAGTTTTAGTACAAGACAATAGCACCAAAAATAGATAATAATGCCAAACACAAGGGTGTCCTCATTTTGGTGCCATTTTTTAGGTAGAAAAACACCTAAGTTTTCTAGTAATAGGAAAAAAGTTTAACTTAGCTATAGTTTTTGCACATCCAAATCAGTCAGAATCAATAGTTTCAGTATAATTTTCTTAGGGAATCTAGATATAGGGGTATCAAGTATGACATGATGGCTCTCACTTCCATTTTTAGATTAGGTATTTGTCATTAATTCTAGATAATAATCAATTTTCTAGACACCAGTGATTAGGGGAAATGTGTGTGGCACATTGGTCTTCTTTTGTTTTTGGGTTTAGTTTATTACCTAGGCATTTTTAGTAGTTGTATGCCTTACTCCATCTATAGGTGGTTGGCATCTTTTTTAAGATGAAATTTCATACAAGTTTTAACTTCCTCAGTACCCAAATTCCTGAGTTGTATTTCACATGAGCCTAGTGCATCAGTTTCAAAGTGGCTTTCATATAGGCATAATATCCATCTTTCAAAATGGCCAAGAGTGGCCTAATTTCTAGCATACATTCAACTATCCATGCCACATTATCAAATTTTCAAAACATGAATGGGATCCATGAGCCATCTCATATGACATCTATTTTATATTGGTATCACTTCATAAATTCAATTCATGGGGAAATGATGGATCCAAAGGGCTAGCCTTTATATTCTTGAGCCACCTATTCAGAGGGATTGGACACATAGTCTAGACATCAATTATCATATGCATGATCATCTATCTTCACTCAGTAAGCAACGATGGAGCCAAAGGTCTAGCCTTTATATTCTTGAGCCACTTTCTAGGGAGTTGACCGCTCATCTCCATTTGCAATATGACTTGTATCACAACATCATCTAGCATAATCTGACATTATTCAGACCTACTCAAGATCATAATAGGTTTTGTATTGGTTCACATACCTGATGAGGTATATTTATTCCTTTCTCTTCTTTTTTCTTTTACTTAGCTTTTCTATGTTCTTATTTTATACCACATATAATAAGAACCGATCTACTCTTTGTTTCATTTCAAAAATTCACACTTGCACAATGTACTCTTTATGTAGTATCCAAAATTACTTAGCATCACATAAGCTTCATGGGCTTCACCTTTATAGGTAAGTTTGACTACACTTTTTATTTTTTTCCTTTATCCTATTATTTCAATTTGATACATCACTAGAATAAAGGTGGGGCAAATGTATTCATATAAAATTCAAAATTTGGTTACTTAAGTATGGCTAAAGGCACCTAATCCATAGGTCCTCCTACTTACTTACACAACCCTTTTAGGCTTTTCTTTCAATGGTTCCCAGTCATCCACAACCTTTTGGATTTAACCCTTACAGAACTAGGCAATTTTTTTAGGCCTAGATCCATCCCCATAGGTCTCATTCCCTCTAGACAATAGTGCCCACCTTGGATAGGAATGATGAAAATTAGGGTGTCCTATTTCTAGCACTATTGTTTAAGTGCAAAGTTGGCTCAAACAGTCATATTCTCTCATATGCTCATCCTAATTCATGTCATCTTAATGTGAATTCATTTAACCTACGATCAATAAATCCCTATAAAAGTCCATTCAAAGTTCATTTAGAAGAGTTAACACTTATTTACAAGAGAGAAACAAGAATACAAGCAAGTACATTCAAGCTCTTTTCCATATTATCTACATACAATCTTCTAATATTATTCCAAGCTTATTCAAACTCTCATACTAGTCCCTAGTCATTCCAAGTACACCTAGTTTCATATCTAGTTGCATTTTCATACATAATTGGACTAACCATTTCAATGGGAGAACTACATTAGCTTGATCCCTTCTCAGAGTATTGGTATGTAAGCAACGTGCCCACACATGGGGTGTGAAGTGTATTTAGCATATCTTTTACACACTAACCCCTTATCTCTCTTTCCCAAATTTTCCTTTCAAGCTCAAGCACAAAGAGCTCCTAGGGATTTTGAAGATTAAAATAGATGTAAAGTGAGCTCTGTAGACTTCTAGGCTTTGATATTTCACTGATAGGGTAACACGAATTTGTCAAGCAAAACTTAGAAAACTTAGATAACCTAGATAACAACACCATAAAAAGACTACAAAATTGAACAATAGGGTGTCCCACTTTTGGTGATTCTATCCAATTAGAAAATTAAGTTTAAAGACCTATTTATGACATTATCCTAGTCCTGTACCTAAATTCTTAGACCCTGTCTTAGATCAGATAGCTCAGAATAAGCTAAGTCATATTTTCTCTCATTTATTATTATTTTTATAAAAGGTAAAAATACAATCTATTTACATAAATTAGTGGATTAATTATTGCACATTAATTATTGATTTACTTTAATCTAGACTTGTTTATTAATTAGGAATAAAACTCCATTATTTTGAAAAATAATAAAACATTTGGTGAACCTGACTTACTTTGAATTTTAGCATAATTAGGCTACTAATTTTCCCTACTTAGACCTATTTATTTAATTAGGAATAAAACTCCATTATTTTTAAAAACAATAAAATACTAAGATGAAATAAATAGGATAAAATAGGTCTAAGTAGGGAAAATTAGTAGCACTAAGATAGGATAAAATGATACATAGTCATATGAGTTGACTGTATATTTCAAATGATGAAACTAAGATAGGATAAAATGATACATAGTCATATGAGTTGACTGTATATTTCAAATGATGAGACTGAGATAGGATAAAATGATACATAGTCATATGAGTTGACTGTATATTTCAAATGATGAGACTGAAATAGGATATAAATATACATAGTCGTATGGGTTGACTGTGTATTATAAATGATGAAACTGAGACATCCTAAAAGGATCCACAATCTTATAGGTCGACTGTGTATTGAAAATGAGAAGGATGAAGCAATTAGATAAATGTGATTAATCTAATTAGAGCACACAACACAACCCTTGTACCAACACTGGATAATGTAAGTTTTTCAAAGCAACTAAAAATAGAAAATAAATAAATAAGATTGTAAATGAAGAACATAAATGATTAAGAAGGTAAGAATGAACATTAGTAATTTGGAATATGCTTAATTTTTTATTTTTTATACTAAAAATATGCTAACATAGTCATCTATGTCGATTTTGTTTGTAAAATCTACTAACAGAATTGACTGTGTCGATTATGTTTATAAAATCTGCTAATAGAGTCAACTATGTCAACTATGTTTGTTAAATATTTTAATAGAGTCATCTATGTTGAATGTGTTTGTAAGCCTATAATCAGGAAGAAAATTAAGTCAATGGAATAAATATAGTTACCTATATTTGAAGATGACTTGCACAAATAAAAATAAATTTTATCTATTTGATTTTGTGTTAAAACTTGTGCACAAAGTGTTAGAATTATATAGATAGGTTTGATACATTATTGCAACAAAATAAAAAATAAATAATATGAAAATAAATGAAATCTTAAAATAAAACTTGTAAGTGTTATATTCATGTAGGTTCACCATAATGTATGCAAATTGAAATGCAACTGATCTATAAATCAATCCTAATTCAGAGAAGATAAAACCTACTTACACTTTCGATTGTCGATACAATAGATATTTGGGGATATTACCAAGATGGATATGCTAGACCTAGCCAAGGGATCTCTTACCAAAATAAAATTAATATGGAGGGTTCCAAAGCCTCTGATCAAAGCAAAACTATGTAATAACCCTAACTAGGTCTTATGTCTTCATATTCACTAAGTATAATGACAAGTAAAGTAAAATCTAATCTAGTGCTCAACAAAGATTGTGACACAAAGTGGAGGTAATAAAAAAAAAGTAAACATGCATAGAAGATATATACTCACATCAATGTATATGAAATCCTAATGCATGGGAGAGAGTATAGATGCTAATCTATCTACTTTTACAGAGGAAGAATAAAGTTAGAAATACTTACCTTTGAAAAGGAACCTGTTGAGCCTCAATCTCTCCCTTAGCCAAGGTGATTTGTAAGAGGTTATTTTGGTATGTAAGGATGACAAGGATAAATCATAATTATGCTACATAACCTATCTATGCATCTAAAAGATTTCTCCATAAGACAAGATCCATATCTCCAAAGAAAGTATTGAAACCCTAAGCTATGCTCCTCAAGTAGAATGGTGGACAAAAAAATGTGTAATATATTATTATTATTATTATCTAAAAAAATTATGAAATGAGTGTGTATATATATCCTAATCTAACCTTAAACCTTTTTGAAATTTTAGTCGATAGGGTCAACCCAATTGATTTTAGATTGTTAATTGATAAAAATAAGTTAGGTCTCAATCTAGGTTACCCAGAGCTGACCTAGACCTATAACACATTTTTAAAAATTTGAATACAAGGTCCTCCCAATTGACTCTATATTTTAAAATACTAAACTCTTAGAATAGTGTCAAACTAGGCTGACTTATTAATGTAAATGATAAAAGAAGGTTTTGACTCAGCCAAGGGCTAAAAAAAGGGAGTATAAATATAAAATAAACATTTAAGTGTTATCATTTAAACACATACATCTAGTTTATTATAACTTAAGTTATATTTTATATTTTTACTTTTAGGATATTTGAGAATGGTTTCAGACCTCTAGGAGCTATAATGCAAATTATAGATTTTGGAGGGTCCTATTGGATTTAAAACTTATCCATTTTTTAGTTTTTTAAGATTTTAGGGAGGCATCATTGGAGGTAAATAGATAGATAATGTAAATAAGTTGAACAAATGGTATGAATGATACAAATACACAACAATCTTGCGAAGCACCAATGGTCTACCCACCCCTTTCCTAGTGCACCCTTTAAGACATGCACGTAGAGAGATTGAAATTTGATAGGTTCTTGTAAGAGAGGAAGTGTTTGTAAGTGGTAAAGTTAATAAAAATATTGTGTGTATACATCTTTTGTATATATATGTATATCATCATTTGATTTCCTAGTTATTTTATTTGATTCATTTTGATGGCTAATTTTTGTTCAATTTTTTATGAAAGTGACATCCACTCACTTCCATTTAAACAATTAATAATGTTCTATTTCATAAGTACCTTCCCTATTGATTTATACACATTGATTGGGTCATCTCCCTTAAATCTTATCTCCAAAATAAAAATAAATAAATAAAAATAAACACATTAATCATAAAGACTGGTGGATGAAATGTTGGTGGTTTGGTTATATCTATCCCTACCCATAGTCAATATTTGTTAGGCATTTGAAATTAGTTATGGTTATATACTATGGTCCCATCACTTGAAAATGTTATCGCACAATATGGTGATTTGGAAATGATTGCTCACCATTAGTCACGAAGTTGGTACTCACGAGTGAATTGTATTTGACCATGTGTAATAATAAACTAATTTAAATTGTTAATCTTAATGAAATTTAATTTGTATATTTAAAACAATTTAAAATAATTTTTATGAATAGTTACGTTAAGAGGGTTCACTTGACATAATTTTTTTATGTTATGTCTTGGAGAGAGAATGATGAATAGAGAATGTAATTTCATTACTTTAAATTTATCGTCTTAATATTTTTTTTCTAAAACTCAAATTGTCATTAATATATTTAATTTTTATATATTTAAAAATATTTAATCATAAAAAACACTAGAAAAATAAATATAAATTAATTATTTAGAGTTTTCAATAATTTTTAATGAAGAGTTTCCTATTGAATTTATTAATAAGTTTATGAGAGGATTTTTGTTTTATTAAAAATATAACGATGTGAAAAATATATTTTATAATACAAAAATTAAAAAATATATTTCATATTTAATTTTAATGTAAAAAATATATTTTAGCTAAAATAATTACATTTATATTTTTATTTGATAATGAATTATATAGTGTAATTTCAACTTCAACGATAAAAACTTTAAATAGTAATTATATTTCAGTGAATTATCTATCATATGGAATTCTTAAAATTATGAAATATTTAATAAGTTCATAAGATTTTAGATTAAACTGTGTTATCATTTTTAATAAAATTTTTAGATTATATTGTATAAATTTTCTTTCATTTTAATAATGGATTATGAAATGTATTTTGAAACAATGATTTAAAATTTGTAACAAATTTTTATTTGAAAACTCATTATTATAATATCATATAAAATAAAAAATTTATATGTTTAATTAATTGTGACACATAATAACTATATAAACAATTATATATCCATTCATGTTCATAGTGTTCTTGTTTCAAAGTAAAAAAAAGTTGAAAATGCAAAGACTATGATTGTGTTTGTAGCTATAATTTCTTGATAAATTTACATTAAATAAAATATTATTATGCTAGAGATGCTTCCATATGAAAAAGCTCCAACCCTTTTTTCTTCTATGCTTTATTTGAATTTATAACACATTGGCATAATAACATCAACCCTTCGATCCTATATGAAACTTAATTAAGGAAAAGACAAAAGTAAAACCTCCACTCCCAGTTAAATTTATATCAATAGGGATTTAGTCATAACTCACACATAGAGTCTAGACATGTCATATTCATGACAATAATCAAATATTAAGAAAAAACTAATTTTGTACGTTTACCATGTCTTTAACATGATGTTGTTCCCTTGATATCCCTATTGTATTCAATTATTTTGCTCATTGATTACTTTCTCAAAAAATACATTGTATGTGTATGGTCTTTGCATCCAATGACATACATTTTACAAATACAATCAATGGAGAGGTAGGGTAAAATCACTAACACAAAAGCATTAGCCACAACAAATATCTCATCAACCATTTCTTTAAAACCATCACCAATAAATTTTAAGGAAATAATGTTAGAAAGAGTGATATTTTTTCATTTTTTAATGAACTCTAACACCATTAGTGAACCAAATTTGACACTATTTATGTTAACTCTAAAGATATTGATGTCAATAAATTTTTCTTATGTAAATTTGTGTCAAATAAATATAAAAAACTCCCATATTGGTAGCAATCCTCCATATTTGGCATTTTTTGGGAATTTTGTTGCTAGTAGTGTTATCATTGGATCAACAAAATAGAAAACACCTCTAAAAGGATATGAATACTCCAAATTTGTTTGAGGCATTGACCATATGAAATAAAAAAAGACTTAGTGTAAAATCCAATGTGCAAACGTTGATGTGAAGACTGACACAAGTATTACCTAATTTTTTTTCTATAAATTTTCATTCTAAAATTTAAACATGGTCCATTTAAAATTTGGGAAAATTCAACAAATATAATCTACATGAATGCATTGGGGCACACCATATATTTAAAAAAACACCTCAACAAATATAATCTACATGAATGCATTGGGGCACACCATATATTTAAAAAAACACCTCAGAACATATTAATGTCAAAAAAACATTCACTTACCTTTTATAAATTAGAGAACATTAATGATGAGAAAAATAAATATTTTGAAAGGACCCAATTATTCTTATTGTCTTGAGATTTGTTTGAATTTTATCCTATCTTATTAGATTTATCTCTTTTTTTATGTTTATGTTTAAAATGGTAGGTAAATAAAAAATGGAAAGAACCAGATTACAAAGATGATTGGTTTGAAAATAAATCTGAAAATAGATGATAATAAGAAGAGGAAGGTGAAGAGGAACAATAACATTTTGTAAGTTTTGTATATCATTCTTCGTTTGGATTTTTGTAAAATGAAATGGGTCTTTCAAAACAGTTTTTAATTATATGATATTTTTAAAATTTTTATCCCATATGATCAAATTTATTTATTTATTATTAAAATTTTGGTCATTCCATTCATCAAAACCTAATGTTATATTTTTCAACATATAGACCTAGTGTTTGAAAAAATAAAACCTCAACATTTCTATTTTATTTTATTTAGTTGTTTTAAATATATGTATTTTTTTCCATGAAGGAATTTAATCTATTTTTTATTATGATATATTTTTTATTAAACTCTGTTTTAATTTATTTTTTATATCTCTAAAATTTATTTATGATGTTTTGTATGCTTTTAGGTAATGAGTTATGACAAGAAAGATGATGAAGAAAATCATTGCAGGAATGATTAAGGTAGTTTTGTTGGTGATGATGACAATATCTTTACTGATAATGATGACAAGGAGAAGGATGAAGGCTGAAAATAAAAAATAAAAATTTACTTAAATAATGTTAGAAACAATTAATGGCATTCCAAAAATAACTATGTTATAAAGTTTAAATAGAGGTAAAATCCAAATTTGAATTCAAATTAATTTTTTTTGGCACAACAATATGTCACTTTATAATGGAAAAAAAGTCACCTCTAACACACAAAAATTCCACCTTTGATGTAAACATGTGTTACCTCTGATGCAAATAATGTGTTAGTTCTAACGTAAAGAAGTATTAGTTCTAACGTAAAGAAGTATTAGTTCTAATGCAAAAGAGTTTCACCCATGAAAACAAATTTTGTTAGCATTGACGTAAATAAGTTGAAAATTTTCATTTTCCACATATGTTTCTCTATGAAAATTTTAACATATTTAAATTTTTCAAAAGTCAACAACTCTAACACAAAAACAATGATGTAAATTTGTGTTCCCTAAAACTTTTACCAAAGATAGTGGTTAGGTGTAAAAAAAATATAACATATAATACAGGTTAACATCATCAACACTGTGCAAATTATGTCATCAAAAGTTTTGAATTAGGTTATAAAAAAGGTCTATGTAAAAAATGCCTCGATTTTGATGCTACTAGTAATGAAAAAACCTCAAAATCTACTAGTGTATGGACTTTACTCAAGTAATTGTTGGAATAGATTTTATTAGAAAAAATTCTATGGATAATATTTGAGGAAGAAAACTTGTAAGGAGAAGGTAACTTATAAATTTTTGATTTTATTTTTAGTGTGTAATAAATGGTTTTTTATTTTGTGGATGTAATTAAGAGATTTTTTTGTTTCAGGGATGCAATGCTAATATTTATACTCCCTCAACAAACTATGTCACTAGTTTGAAATGTTGCCTTGCCAATTATCCTTTTTGCCAACTCTCCCTCTCCCTCACCAATCACCATGTTAGAAATAAAAAACAAATAAATATAGTGCTTACAATATCTATTTTATTTATCAAGTTTTGGGATAAATCAAACTTTGGCATGAAAATTGGTCATATAAGGAACCAAAAAATGTTATTTACAAGTATATTTAAGTATTTTTAAATATACTTCTTGATTTTTAATTGTGTAAAGTCTAAATCAAATTAGGAAAAAAACCACCTACTTAAATTTCGCTTACTACAATGTACTTATAAAATGTATATTGTTCATTGAGGGATATCTATACACAAATCCATAACCCATGGCTTTACATTTTTACCAATGGATATTTTAACATTACATATGTTAGAATGTAATGTAGAATATGGTGTCCATTGTGGTCTTTGAGTAACTCTCTGATGTACTCTACGGTCATGTAAAATGGACCCAAATATGATCTCTTTAAATGATGATAATAATTGATTTTAAAGAATCCAAGTAACATTACTTTTTTTAATGATGTGATGCCATTTCTATTATTTAATGCATAAAAAACATATTTCTCACCTAACATGTATTCAAATGTAGCTGGAAAACATGTCATAATTAATATCAACTTTATATTTTTTCAACATCAAAATTGATGATATACTATGTGACATCACTATCAGTAAAGGCCAGGTTATCATTCAAAAGCCATAAAAATTCCAAAGCAAGAATTTTTATTACAATTAAATGAGTTTTAATTAAATTTCACTTTAAATATCCATAAACATTCAAGATAGCCAAAATAAATTTAAATTATCAAATTAAACTTTTATTAATTTTTTAAAAGCTAGAATAGGGTTTATAAATATATATTTAATATCAAAAGATATTTTTGAAATAGTCATCAAAATTTGACAGTAGAAATTAGGTTTTTTTATGAGACAACAAAAACATCAGAAGTCATCATGAATTGAGAAACTTGTCCAAACTATTAAATGATGTTTCATAACCCTAGAAGCATAGACATTACGTTTCTACGAACTATCAAACACCTATAATTTTTTTTAACTTTTTAGATGTAGGCCTCCAACCACCTCTCTTAGTTTTTTGAAACTTAATTTTGATTATTATAAAAATACACTTCTTCTCCTTGCCTTGATTGATATTTCCTTATTATTTGTTAAGCCCCTCTATAATGTAAAATATTAAAAAAATCTAATAATTATAGTAATAATCTATAAAAAATTCAATGCAATATAATATGTCATTATATGAATTTTAGTAGTACAATGAATGTTGTAATATAATTGTTTTACTTATCTATAATACTTGTGCCAATAACTATAGAATACATGGGTATAAGTTAGAGTTATGTAATTTGGCACCTAATAAATGCCTAGGAGCCATTTTTAAGTGTCTATATTTTAACCTATTTTGTGATCCTCTTGGATTGTCATATATATGATATGTATTTTATTAACACATATTTCATCTCCTCCCCCCAAAAAAAACCAACACAACATTAAGCATAAAATACAAAATAAATATTTTGAAAGATAGGAAATTGAATAACAATGCACATTCACAAATCTTGAATTATAATAATACAATACCATATTAATAATGCCATCCATTTAAAATATCTATAAAATAAGATGTGTTGGTGTACAATAATTGATAGTGCTCTGTGCCACTCCCCTAGAGGATGAGCTTGAGGCATTTTCCTCTTAAAGACATTGGATTTATGCAGAGTGTAGGAATGACTCAAACCCTTCCCATTAGTGTAGAAATTTTGGTAAGCCTCAGTGCTCTTTAGGGTATTTTATTGGTGTCCCTACTTTGGTAAATTATTCCACACTCTTCAGCCCTCTCCCTTCTATGTATAGTCATCTTGGTGACGTCCTTGTGGTTTTCTTTGAGGTCTCTTCAAAGCTTGTTATCCTTGATTATGTTTTTCAATACATGAAGCTCAATTTTGGATGCATCTCCCTTTTTGATAATTGTGTGGGCACCTTCCTTTGATCTATTGATCTTTCCAATTAGGAATCTATTATCTATAATTCCATTACTACTCTTTCCTTCACTAGCTAAGCTTAGGTTTCTTCCAAGTGGTTTTTGAAATGCCTTCAAACATATATTTTGTTTGGAAATTCGGACCTTGATTTTTCAAAATTTATGGTTTATTTTTTGGACCTTAGCCCCTTTTTTTACTTGGCTAAGGATCAGATCTTGGTTTCTCCTCTTTAGATTAGACTATATAATCTTTCACTTGTTAGGGTAGAAGAGATGAGAACATCAAATTACTGGTTTAAAAAGTGGGCTCTTTTGTGAAAGTTGACAAATATTCTTAGGGACACAGATTTGTGAGGTCTTATGATCTCCTTGATCTTTCCAAAATTATTTTACATTTTGTTCACTTGAAATCCTCTCGATGTTCATGGACTCAATTTATCACTTATGAAGGTCTTCCATTTTGATTCATCTATTGTAATTCCCTCATGGATTAGGCTGTTTGGTGTCCTTATAAGTCTCATGGGTTAGATTCATCCCACTCTCTTTTTATTTATAAGAAGTATGGGGTTCTAGACCAAGATTTATTGTGGTGAAATCATGGAAAGTTTTTTCATCTTATTGATTCCTCTCAACCTTATTATGTTTCTTGATATCGTGGGTCTCCCCCCAATAGGTGAAGTTGTTGAAATAAGTGTCAGCTCCCATAATCAAGAGGTGTTAAATAAGGAGGAATCAATTCTTATTCTATCATTGATTCCTCCATGATAGATTTAGGTGGTCTCCACCCCTTCTCAGTCACTCATTGTGAGACTAGAAGTTGATGTGTGAACTGCATTTGGGTGAAGATCAGGGGCTTGAAGGCTAAGAGTAGATGTAGAGGGTTTAGTGAATGATGGTGATCAATGGATGTTGGAAGACCTTATTTATCTATGAGGGAGAAGAACAACCTCTAATTATGGTTAATTATATTCTCCTTTCTTATGTCTTTTTGATCTTTAGATTTAATTTTTCACTCTTAGACTATTTCCTTGGGTTATACTAGTGTGTTGTTTTTATGTTGCTCTTTTGCTATTATTCAATGGTGTTTTTTTATTTCTTCTTTTGTTTCCCATTTAACTAAGAATTTTGATTCTATGTTTAATTTATTTCTCTATTTATGAAATTTTTTCCTTGTTTTGCATGGCCTTTGGCCTCTTTGGGGACTACCCCCTGGTTTTTATCCCAAAACCATTTTCAACCTTAGTCACAAGTTGTTTCTTGATTCCAAGATCTAGTTAAAAGCATGTAAGATAGAAAGGTTCCTCTCAAAATCCTCCTATTACCAATAAAAAAAATCATATTTAGAATGTGATTCTTGTAATAAGTTAGCATCGACATTAGCATACATTCATATATTTTATTAAATGGTATTTTAATATAATTGAAGCACTCGAGATAAGCATATTTATGTTTTATTTCAATTTTTATATGTGTTAATAGTTTACCATTTTAAAATAGTGGAAATCATATGTATGGAGTTTATTAATATTGATATTTTCTAGAATTATATGTTGGAGGTACAATCACTGAGAGGGGGGGTGAATTAGTGATGCAATATATTTCAAACTTAAATTTAAATCCTTTAAAACTCTTAATCAATGATTACAAGCATTCATAAAGCATACAATATGTTCACAATAATGAATAATAAAGATGATACAAGATCACATATAACATAAGATCTACATGGGAAACCCTCTTTGGGAATAAAATCCACTTTCAAGATAACAAACACATGGACTACTTGTCTTATAATATGATAAAAAATATGGGACTTTTTAGTGAATCACCCACTTCATAAGGATCACCCACCCATAAGTATGAAAAAACACCCACTTGTTCTAGATGTTGAGTACCCACACAACACTTATGAAATTAAAAATCTAAAACTCTGATTGCAAATCAATCTAATTGGAGAAATAATGTTTAACACCTCTCTTTCATCACATCACATACACACAAACCTGATCATACAAGAAATGCATTCAAACACCTCTTTTTGATCTATTTAAGCTTCTTTGATCATCTTCTATCTATTCTATACTTCAATCCATCCACTGAGCACACTACATATGATATCTTTCTTTCATCTCTATATTTTTTTCTCTCAACACACTCACATACAAATCTAAAAACCATTGCCTTGGTCTCTACTATTTATAGAGTCTTCATGAGTATCAAATTGTTTGTCAAACATAAGACTTACCTTAACCCTTAAGACATCTATCATGCTAAGACATAGCTCAAATACAATGTCATAGGTTGGCCATAACATCTATGGGTCACACTTTGGTAGCTACAACTTTAAACTAGGCCTTAGTAGCCCTTATGGTCTCATGGAGACCTATTTACCCATTTATCACTCCATCAAGAAAATTAAGAACTTAGGATCACTTTCTACTATATGGGTTCACTCCATATAATCTCTAAGACATCTTCAAGTGATTTCTCCCTCCCAAACACCCTTCTGCTAAAACAAAATTCACTAAAACAAAATTCTATACATAGTAGTACCATTAATGGACAAATAGTCAAATTTTAATCTCCATGAATTTGATTATAAAAACATTCAAACCTTTTAACCATATTCACTAGATGTAACTTGAATTCCTCTACAAATATGATTTTTACTGCATCAAGAAATTCGTCTTGGATCAAAATTTATAAATAAAAAACTAAGCACTAGTTTTTATTCATAAATTTGAATATTTGAATTCCAATGGTCACTGTTCAGACACTAAACATCGAGGAACTTAACTTCATCTCATGCATCCTAAAAACTATGGATAAATACACACCATAGATCTCCTTTGAGTAACTTAGTATTTATCATACAATGCTCACTATTGATCTTAGATCAAATCTCCCATGATTGTGCCACTTGGTAGCTCTACATGCCTTTTACACATTTGAATTTTGACTTGACTCACCATTGATATTTGTCAGTACAAAGAACCTATGAACCGTTGATCTTCTATTAAATCAATGAGATAGTGACACTTGTCATGAATGTATTTAATCATAGGTACCTTTGATAATTTTAATTTACATGCACCATTATATCAAGATATAGATGAGGAATTATCACCATTAGATCAATTTACTAGTGACCTTAGACTTTGATGAAGTTAAACTTGATGGTTTCTATCCCATCACAATCTGCAGGAGAAACTTTGAAGGTTTATAACTTGAGCTAGATAACACTTCAAGAGTCCAAATTTTGAGGGTACCTTATTGACACTATAGATAAAATTTCCATGAAATACTTTAACCTAAGTGAACTTTTTAAGTACCTAAAATAAATTCACAAATTTACTGGTTCATTCATATATTCATGATGTGCAGTGAGAGTTTGGCTTCTCTTAAGTTAAAAGATGCATGTTTTTCATTCTAAATGATCAAGTGACATACAATAACTTCACCAAGACATATATGGATGCCTAACAACTTCTTTGTCCTTATAGACCTATAAATGTGCTATATATCTCCAAACCATCAATCTGATCACTTTGTCATTAATGCATTAGTATCCCATGCTCTCTTTGACATCAATGATAACCTAACATCAATGACTATGCTCAATAATCTCCCCCTTTTTCAATAATGGAAAAAAACCCTTATAATGACTTCATACTCACTTTAACTTCTTCATTTTGATCTTTCTCCCCTTTTGACATTAATGACCAAGGGTCTCTTCCTTAACACACCAATGATCATTCCGTAACATCATGTATGTATTCATATACTATTTAAGATGCTTAAGACACTTACATACTTTCAAGCATATGAATCAATTGCTTCCCCTTTGAGATGTACCAATCTAAGCTTAGACTTCTCTAATCCTTGGACTTGATAGACTACTCACAAAGACTAAAAATATCCCCCTAACATCAAGATCCATCTCATGAACTTGGTATTTTTGATCTTTAGACCTATCTACCTACATAACTCACAAGCTCTCTTTACTTATGCATGAAGATTCAATACTTTACCAAAATACATTACTTGGTTTGATCAAGTTATAATGCCAATCTTCTTGAATTAAAAACTATAGAAGACAAATTCACACTTCTATCATGACTGAAGCATCTTCACATATGCTCCATCTTACATCATGCACATCTTCTTCAAGCCACACAAGCTAACTGAGTTAGCTCCCCTTAGCCAAACATATCTTTAAATGATATTATTATCATGCAAATATTTATCCTTGTCTTGACTGATCAACCTCTTAAACCAACATCCAAGCTAATTTAACCTAATTGAAGTCCTTCATCTACAAGATTATCTTTCACAATCTCTTGCTTATCCTTTACCTTCAAGCTCTGTACTGATTGGCACTTTGATCATTAACTAGAGCACACATACTTGATTCCACACAAAAATATGTCTCCTAAGAAGCATAGCTAGAGACACACACTTGTCATAAAGGGACTAAAGATCCTAAAAATGAGGTGATTCCCATATCTCCATGCTCTCACTTGAATTGCAGTTCTTCCTCATCTTAAGATTGTCTTTGAATGAGTTCTCAACCTTATTCTTTTATTTTATCTCAGGATCATGCTTGATTTCCCTATCCATTTGGGTAGATAAGGATTGTCCCTTGATACTTGAACTTGTTACCTATTCTACCATGTCAAATAATCCACTTTGAGCCTATTTATCATTTACCTTCTTAGGCCTCCATTCACTATGACTCCTCTTTATGTTAGGATTGATAATATTTGAAGTAGATTACTATTATTCTTACAGAACCTTGCTATGTGAACTCTCTCATGACATTTAAAAAAAATGATATTTATCAAAATTTACATACCTTGTGAGTGAGACATATGATGATTCTTTAAATTTTCATGAATTCATTCTTGTACCTGATCATTTGGTCTCTTGATGAAGATATTACAAAACTTTGCAATATGACCAAATACTTGACATTTGTAGTAAAATATGTCATTATTTCCTTGTAAACATGTTGACTATCTTGAGTGATGATGTTCTTCATACTTACCATTCTCTTGTTCATAATTCCATGCAAATTCATTCTTTGAGGATATTTTACACTCTTTTGACCTATGACCAAACTGATTGTAGGAGTAACAATGACCATTGTAATTTGTATACCTCATAGTATTTGGTTGTCTGATCTAATTTATCTTCATTCTAATAACACCTTCATTCCTTGATTGATGATTGATCTTCAAATTCTGATTGTCCTTATTCATATCAGCCTTTATCTTGTCTTGAGTTACATGTTTTTGTTATTCTTTGTATATAAGACTAGTTCTTTCACTTTCATGCTTTTGACTACTTAGATTATTGTCAAGATCATTTGATCTCTTTTAAAACTTCATAAATGACTTCACCTTACAAGATGTTTGGTCTAACTCAACTTTTAATGGCTTAATTTAAATCACATACCTTAAGCTCTCATCTTCTTTGGTTTTTAGGCTTGTATACATAGTTTCTAATTGATTATTGAGATGTTTGATAGTATCTTCATGTTCCTTGGTGTCATCATTTATTATTTATTCAAAAACACTAAATTATTCTTCATAGTACTTGATTTGCAACATCATTTATTTGTTATTTTTCTTCTTAATCTTCATATCTTCAAGAGCATTCATTAATTCATCCATATTATCTGAATCATCAGTTGTATCTTTGCTCATAGCTTGATTTAGTTTCATCTACAAAGACTCTATATTTGAATGTTACATGATACACTCTTCATCCTTAATCTATACTTCTTCATTAAGATTATAAACCTAAGTTTCAAGCTGTTGTGTGATCTCATCATTCTTCTTGGCTTCACTACTCAACCTGCCTTCAAAAAGTGCAATTTTATCCTCATAAGATTCGATCAAGGAATCTTGTTTTATATTATTTTTTGTAGTAACTTCATTTCTTCCAAAGTATCTATATATTTATCTTCAAGAGTGATTTTCTTATCTTCTTCCTTTGAGATATCTCCACAAAAGAAATCTCTACTTAAATAACATTCACCTTTATCATCATTAAGAGCCATGAACAATGTTTCCATGTCCTCATTATGAAAAGAATCATCACTATTAGATGTGTTTACTTTTTATTTTGTAGATGAGTTACTATTTTCTTCATGGTAAAGGCTCTTATTGTTTTTGTATGATTCATTCTTCCCATTTTTCTTACTAAAGAACTTTCTATACTTGCTAGGACCTTCAAATTTCTTGTGTTCATCCTCATGATATTCTTTATGAGCTTATTTATTTTCAAACTTGTCTATACCTAGACATACAAATATAAAATAACCAACTTTACCATATGAAAAAAATTTGAAAGGAAGTCTTCCTTCATACTTACCTAATCCTACATTCAATTTTCTTGCAATCATGACTTCAAGTTTATCTTCATTAAGATTAAAATCTTCAATACTTAACTTGTTCTTCTTGGATTTTATTTCCTTGATCACCTTGAAGGATGTTTCCTTCTTATGAGGTATATCTTCATAAACTCTCATTTCATAGGTAGTAAGGATGCCATGCAGTTCATCCATCTTTAACTAAGTGAGATCACGACTTTCTTCTATAGTAGAGACTTTTGAATAAAACTTGAGTGTAAGAGTCTTCAATACATTTTGTAATATAGTAGCTTCATCAATAACCTCTCCAAGACCTTTTATCATGTTTACTACCTCATCAACCCTTAGAAGATAAGATGACACAGTATCTTCTTCCTTCATTTTGAGACCTTCAAATTGCCTTTGATAGGTCTACAACTTGGCCAATTTTACCTTAGAGTCTCCTTCATAAATAGTATGTAATTTTAACCCAATTTTTTTTTGGTAAACTTATAATTGATCACTTTGGTGAAATCAGCCTCAAATAGACCACAAATGATAGCATTCATAGCTTTTGAATTATTCTCACTCAACTTCTTGTCAATAGCACTAGTTGGAGTATTAGTAGGTGTAGTATAACCATCCATGATAGATTTCCAAATATCAAACTCTAGAGACATAATTCATGTCCTCATCTTTGTACTCTAGAAATTATAATTTGACCCATTTAATAATGGTGCTTTCTTAGTAGAGAAACCTTGCATTTTTTGACATGCCATATTGTACCTTAAATCAATTTTAAGTGGTTAAACTTGAAATGAAGGTCTTGATCTGATACCAATTCTTTAAGGTACAATCAATGAGAGGGGGGGTGAATCAATGATGAAATATATTTCAAAATTTAATTATAATCCTTTCAAAATCTTAATCAATGATCACAAGCATTCATAAAGCATATAAGATGTTCATAACAATGAATAAGAAAGATGATGCAAGATCACACACATAACTCTATGTGGCAAACCCTCTTAGGGAATAAAATCCACTCTCAAGCCTAAAAACACATGGACTACTTTTCCTATAAGATGATAAAAAACATGAGACCTTTTAATGAAGCACCCACTTCACAAGGAACACCCACCCCTAAGTAAAAACAAATACTCACTTGTTCTAGATGTTGAGCATCCACACAACACTTATAAAATCAACAGCTCTAGAACTCTGATTGTAGATCAATCTAATTGGAGAAACAATGTTTAACACCTCTTTTTTAACACATCACATTCACACAAACTTGATTATATAAGCAACACATCCAAACATATATTTTGTATCTCTCTAAGCTTCTTCACTCATCTTCTATCTACTCTGTAATTTAGTCCATCCACTTAGCACACTCCTTTTTATATCTTTCCTTCATCTCTATATTTCATTCTCTCAACACACTCACATCCATGTCTAGAAACCATTACCTTGGTCTCCACTATTTATAGAGTCTTTATGAATATCAACTTCTTTATCCTCCATAAGACTTGCCTTAAACCTTAAGACATATATCATGATAAGACATATCTCAAATACAATGTCCTAAGTTGGACATATCATCTATGGGTCATACTTAAGAAACTACACCTTTCAATTAGGCCCTAGTAGCCCTTATAGGTCTCATGGAGGTATCATCTATGGGTCACACTTAAGCACTCCATCAAGAAAATTAAGAACATAGGATCACTTTTAACTATATGGGTCCACTCCATATAATCTCTAAGACATATTCAAGTGATCTATCCCACCAAAACACCCTTCTACTAAAGCGAAATTTACTCAAACAAAATTTTGTACACAATAGTACCATAAATGGACAAATAATCAACTTTGAATCTCCATAAATTTTATTGTAAAAAAATTAAAACTTTATAACTATATTCACTAGATGTGCTTTGAAGTCCTCTATAAATTTTATTTTTACTACATTAATAAATTTATCCTAGATAAAAAATTATAGCTCAAAAATTAAGCACTAGTTTTCCTTCACAAATTAGAATATTTGAATTCCAATAGTTACTATTTAGACACTAAACATCTAGCACCTTAACTTCATCTCATGCTTCCTAAAAATTATGGATAAATACACACCATAGATCTCCTCTAAGTATCTCAATCTTTATCATGCAATGCTCACCATTGATCTTAGATCAAAGCTCCCATGATTATGCCACTTGGTAGCTCTGTGTGCCTTCTATAGATTTGAATTTTGACTTGACCCACACCATCAATATTTGTCAGTATGAATGCCTATGAACCATTGATATTTTGTTATATCTACAAGATAGAGATATTTGTCACTAGTGAATTTAATTCTAGGTACGTTTGATAATTTTAATTCATGCGCACCATTGGATCAAGATCTGGATGATGAATACTCACCATTAGATCAACTTACTAGTGACCTTAGACTTAAATGAAGTTAAAATTGATGGTTTTTGGCCCATCATAGTCTGCAAGAGCAAATTTGAAGGTTTATAACTTGAGATAGAAAACACTTCAAGAGTCCAAATTTTTAGGGTACCTTCTTGACACTATAAACAATATTTCCATGAAATCCTTTGACCTTAGTTGAATTTTTAAGTACCTAAAATAAATGCACAAAATTACTAGTTCATTCATATCTACATGACGTGCAGTGATGGTCTAGCTTCTCTTAATCTAGAAGATACATGTTCCTCATTCCAAATGATCAAGTGACATACCAGAACATCACCAAGACATCTATGGATGCGTCACAACTTCTTTTTCCTTATAGACTTGTAAATGTGCCATATATCTCCAAACCATGAATCTGATCACTTTCTCATTAATGCATTAGTATCTTATTCTCTCTTTAACATCAATGAGAACCTAACATCAATGACCATGCTCAACATTATATATAATGGGGAGGTAAAAAAAACTTTATATTGGGGGGAGGGGTCCCCACATACATTAGAAGTGTCTATTCAAATATTTATATGATCACACCTAATAAATGATTCATACTTAAATTGTGATTCTTATAATAACTTGGAATTAACATTAACATAAGTTTATATAAGCTATTAACTTTTTTTTATTCAAGTCATGTTTGAGGAATAAAAGTATCTTTGATTTTTCTATCAATTATTACACGTGATCATACATTAGAATCTATTAGTTTTTTTACTCAAGCCACGTTTAAGGCATAAAGGTATATTTAGTTTTTATTTCAACTATTACATGTGATAATACTTTATAAGCTATTAAATTTTTTTACTCAAGCCATGATTAAGGCATAAAATACTCTTTAGTTTTCCTTTAAATTATTACATGTGCTCATTCATTACAAGTGTTGATTAAGATATTGATATGATCACACCAATAAATTGTTTGTATTTCGAGTGTGATCTTTTATAATGACTTGGCATTATCATGGTATTTAATTATTTTACTCAAGTCACTATATGACATAGAACTATTTTTAGTTTTTCTTTCATTTATTACATGTGCATATATATTACAAGTGTTAATTAAAATATTGATAAGATCACATTCACTAATTTTTTCATACTTTCATTGTGATTTTTTTTTAAATTGATAAAATAGGGTTGTGGCATCCCTCACCCTTTTCATAAATTAAAGAAGTCTTACAAAAATAACTAACTTGTCAAACAAGCAAGACTGAAGTTTAAAAAATTTGTCATAAATACCACCTAAGCCAAGTCAAAGTTACTCAATAACTTACAAATTTACAAATAAACCCCAAAAATGAGAACATGCTTTAGAAGAGATACTTTATTAGCTACATAAATAAATAGTCATCCATAAAAAAATAGATCTTTCATAGTAGAAAACAAAATAAATAAATGATAAAGGTGAACTATCTTCTATTGATCATCCACATAATGAACCTAGGAAAACCATTTATAGCCAAACCAAGACTAGGGCTTGTAATATTTATAAAAAAGTTATAAAAGCTTGTTCAAACCTTTCTGCTAAAACTATATAAGCTTGATTACCTCAACAAATAATATGAACAAAGATACACTAGAGGCAAGAAGATATGAAACTGGAGACAAAGCTTTTGAATAAAAAAATCTCTGTCACATCATATGAGATTTGAAAAGTATCCAATTCCTACTAACTCAAATTTAAAAAAACCTTTGTCATAGAAGAAATTTATATAAGAGGATTTTATTATTTAACTACCTCACCATACTAGCATTAGAATGCAAAATTAACCATTCAACTACCTCTCTTTCATCATTGAGGAACACTTATAGCCATATTAAATCAAAACAATAAACATGACGCAAGTGGAAATTGAAAAATTATTACATTATTTTAATTTAAATAATTTAAAATTCATTAAATAGAAACAAGCTCTAGATATGTGAGGGAAAAATATGTTCAAACTTAAAAGCTTGGTTCATTCCCTTGCTAACAGTCATCTGTTCAAATTCTTTAGGGCCTTGGGATTCACCTGTAACTCATATTTCAAATATTATGATGATTTTTTGGTGTCCCCTGAGTAAGAAGAGGTTCATGTCATGAAGGAGTCACATTCCAAATATCTCTCTAGTAGTTTGGAGTCAAAGGGTTGCATGTTAGGGTTTTAGAAAGGATTTCTTAACTATGATAAATTAGGATAGTTGGTAAGTACAATGAGGAATCTAAGGCCCAAGCCATCACTACCACTCAATCCTCTTAGTTTTTTGATTACCTTCTACCTCTAATTGAGATGGATTTTTTTTGTTATGGTTCTAAATATAAACTAGGATTTGTAGTTCATTTTAATCATTAGTTCCCAACACCAAGCATCATTGAAGGTTAGTCAGATGCCCATGGTAAATTTTTTTTAGCCCTTGTTTTCCCCTTCCTCTATCTAGTTTGACTTATCCTATCATGTCTATCTCCCAAAGGTCTATTCCACTCCCCTATTAAATTAGCTTGAGGCATTTTCCTCTAAAATACATTAGATTTATGTAGAGTGTAAGAATGCCTTAAACCCTTTCCACGAGTGTAGATATTTTTTAAAGTCTCAAATCTTTTTAGTCTCTTTTTCTAGTGTTCTTACTATGGTTAATTATATCAAAAAATTTGGTCCTATCCCTTATGTTTCTCTTTAGTTTGGTGATGTCCCTATGATTTTATATGAGGTCTCTCCAGAGCTAGATATCCCTAATTCTATTATTCAAGATATGGATCTCAATTTTGGATGAATCTCCATATTTGGTATGTTCTTGGGCACCTTCCTTTCATTTAATAATATTTCCAATGTGTTCTTCATTATTTAAAATTCTAATGCTACCCCCTCCTTCAATTTTCTCCCTTCAGACATATATTTTGTTTGGAATTATGGCCCCTAGTTTTTCAAAAAAAATGGTTTCTTTTTAGTCCTAGTCCCTCTTTTTTGACCTAATTAAGGCTTGGATTTCAGATATTCCTCTTTAAATTAGATTGTATAATATTTCATTTGTCTTTAAAAGAGAGGAGAACATCAAATTATTGGTAAAAAAAGTTGGATCTTTTGTGAAAGTTAATGAATCCTCTTGGGGATGTAAATTTATGAGAGATTATTCTCTCCTTGATCTTTCCAAACCTCTTTTCTATTTAGTTCATTTAAAATCCTCTCAAATTTTGTGGACTCATTTTTATCAATTATTAAGGTCTTTCTTTTTGATACTTTCATTTTAATTCCCTTAGGTATCGAGTGGCTGGGTGTCCTTTTAAGTTTTGTGGGTTAGCTTCATCCCAATCTCTATTGATTTGGAAGTAGAAGGATGGGATTGTAGATGAGGATCTCTTATGGCACAATCATGGAAAGTTTTTTCATCTTCTTGTTTCCTCTCAAACTTATTTTATTTCTTGAGTTTTTGGGGCTCCCCCTAGTAGGAGGAGTTATAAAAGGAAGTGTTGAATCACCATCAAGAGGGTTTAATGAAGGAATCACCGGTTCCCATTACATAATTGACTCTTCCATAGTAGATTGAGTTGGTCTCCACCCATTATCGATCACTCATTGCAATATTAAAAACCAATGTGGGAGCTACATATGAAAGGAAAGGGTGGAGATCACATGATTAAATTCTGATAGTGGATGTAATAGGTTTAATTAATGTTGGTGATCAATGGATATTAGAGGATAATATTTATTGATGAGGGAGAATAATGACATGTGCATGTGGTTAATTCTATTCTCCTTAATTTTATATTTTTTAAATCTTTGGACTGAGTTTTAAACTCTTAGACTCTTTCCTTTGGTTATGCTAGTTTGTTGTTTTTATGCCATTCTTTTATTGTTGTTCAACAATGATGTTTTATTATTTCTTTTATTTCCAATATGGTTGGGAATTTTTATTCTATGGTCAGGTTATCTCTATATTTGCACAATTTTCTCCTTTTCCTATTTGGCCTTTGGCCTCTTTTGGGATTGGACCCCCTATTTTGTGTCCTAGAGCTAGTTTTTAGCCCTAATGGAAGTTTGTTTCCTAGTTTTAGCTCTGGTTAAAAGCATGTAAGATGGAAGAGCCCCTTTTAAAACCCTCATAATACCAATATAAAAAAAATAATCAAAATTTGAATGTGAATCTTATAATAACTTAACATCAACATTAATATATGTTCATATATGTTATTAAATTATTTTTTAATTTAATTGAAGCACTTAAGAGAAGCATATTTAGTTTTTATTTCAATTATTATATGTATGAACACACATTAGAATGTATATTAAAATATTTATATGATCACACCCAATAAAACTTTCGAATGCAATTCTTATAATCACTTGGCATTAGCATTAACATAAGTTTACATATGTTATTTACTTTAAAAAAAAGTTCAAGTCATGTTTAAGGCATAAAAGTATATTTAGTTTTTCTTTAAAATATTACATGTGCTCATACATTAGAATCTATTATTATTTTTTAATCAAGCCATGTTTAAGGCTTAAAAGTATATTTAGTTTTTATTTCAATTATTACACATGCTCATACATTAGAAGCTATTAATTTTTTTTACTCAACACACATTTAACGAATAAAAGAATATTTATTTTTGTTTCAATTATTACATGTGCCTATTCATTGGAAGTGTTTATTTAGATATTGATATGATCACACCCAATAAATTGTTCATATTTAGAGTGTGATTTTTATAATGACTTGGCATTATCAAGGTGTTGAATTATTTTTTATTTTTACTCAAGTCACATTTATGGTATACAACTATTTTTATTTTTTCTTTCATTTAGTACATGTGTATATATATTATAAGTGTTAAATCAAATATTGATAAGATCACACTCAATATTTTTTTCAAACTTTCTTTTTGATTCTTTTTTTATTGATAAAATATGGTTGTAGGGTTTCTCACCCTTTCCATTAATAAAAGAATTCTTAAAAAAATAACTATCATGTAAAATAAGTGAGACTAAAATTTATAAAAAATATCACAAAGACAACACCTAAACTAAGTCAAAACTACTCAACAACTTACAGACTTAAAAAAAAACCCCAATAATGAGAACATGCTCTATAAGAGCCACTTTAGTAGCCAAAGAGTAAACAATCACCCAAAATAAAGAGTAGATTTTTCCTAATGGAGAAAAAAAAGTTTTGATAAAGGTGAATTATCTTTCGTAGATCATCCAAAAAATGAATCAAGGAAAACCATATGTAGCCAAAACAAAACAAGAGCTTGTAATATCTCTAAAAAATTTATGGAAGTTTGGTAAACCTTGTTTCAAAAGATATATAAGCTTAATTACATTAAAAAACAATATAAACAAACATACAGTAGAGGTAGAAAGATACTAAATTAGAGACAAAGCTTCTGACTCAAAAAATATTAGTGACATCATATGAGAGTCAAAAGGTATCTGATTCCTACCAAATCAACTTCAAAAAAACCTTTGTCATAGGAGAAACTTATAAAGGGGATTTTATTATTCAATTTTCTCAACTTAATAGCATTAGAATGAAAAATTAACAATTCAATCATATCTCTTCTATAGTTGAGGAACACCTATATCCATATTGAAGCAAAACAACAAATAGAGGCAAGTGGAAACTAAAAAATAATTTCCTTGATTTACTTTGAATAATTTATTTAGTAGCCACAATTTAGGAAGGTATTTGTTTAACCCTAAAATGGATAAAGATCCTACTTGGGTAGATAAGGTTAATAATATATAAATGACATTGCACAAAGGTGATGATCAGATCTATAATAGGCCAATTGGGTGCTAAACTCAAATATAAACATTTGCTAAAATCATTAAATTAAGATAGGACAAAAATAGTAATTACAACTATGCTATTTATGGAAATGATAAATAAGTAATGTACTTAGCTAGTTCTAATGGTAATGTAGTTATAGATCTAAAATAGGCAAAACAATATATTAGAAGAGGATTCTAAAACAATTGATATATTATAGATTAAATGCTTCTAGAGCTACAAACACTAATGTCAACTTCAAATGGTTACATTGATGTTATTGTCTAACCTAATGCAAGTGTCCTATACAAAATACCTACTATAAAAGGATGTTAACACATGGATGATTCTAATTTGAATTCACCTTCACTTTATTGCATTTAAATTTAGGTCATGGACTATCACTCATAAATTTATAAAAACCCAATTATTCATCTTCATATTGACTTTGGGTAAAAATAGGTTAGTGGGCACACAGTGTTGATCTAACCCCAAACATCCTTCTATTAATGAGCATGACCTACATATTCAATACTCTGAAGATGGCCTCAGACTGATGTAGTTCTCCCATACATGTTGTCTTGTGTGTGAAGCTTGAAATATGTGTAAATAAATTACAATAGTGACCTAGCTTGTAACTTTAAAAATATATCCCTTGGGCTACTCCTTCAGTACTTCAGACCTGTGTATATTTTATCCCTATGATTAATATGAAAATAGGCAAGCTTTGCTCATTTGAGTGCTAGATTACATGCCTTTTATAAGTTACCATTTGGGTAATAAGGTGTAGAAAAGGTATTCTCAATATTGTATTTAATGTAAATTAATTTTGTTGCCTTATTTTTAAATGATGTTTCATTATGAGAAATATTAGCTAATGTATGCCAAAATGGGAAATGATATTGGTCATTAGAAACCTATGTATGTCATCCCATGTGGTAAACTCAAGTATAATTATGCCCACCTATTTTGTAAAATATTATGTAGTTATGATGATGAATTTATGTCCACAAATGGATATAGGATTTACCTTTCCTTTTAAGTCAAAACCCCATAAGGAAGAAGGCCATGGTGAAATAATTGGCTCTAACTCATGTGATGATGCATGATTCAAATTGTTGTATTTTTGGCTTTGTAAACATAGTTTTGCATGTTTGATATATTCTTGTTTCATGGTAGGCCAATAATAGCCTTGAAATAATAGTTTTTGAGACATGCTACATCTTTTGAAATGCCCACTCCACTCTCTATCATGCATTTACAAGAGTGTAGTGTGGGTTTCATCTTTGTTTAAGCATCGAAGTAATTATACATCAAAACTTCATTTGAATAACTAATTTATAATAATAACATAATGGAGTGCTTCAAATTATAAATTTAATTTATCATTTTGTGGAAAATGGTCTGGTATATAGCTTGATATATAAAAGTATAAATATCACTATACCATTATGTTTACAATACTATGAGTAATAACAAAAATTACCAAGATATTCATTTTATCAAAATAAATATAAGGATCTCATAATTGTTATATGGTAAAGTCTATATAATCATCAT
The DNA here is from genome assembly GCA_037957365.1 of Torreya grandis. Classification (NCBI taxonomy): domain Eukaryota; kingdom Viridiplantae; phylum Streptophyta; class Pinopsida; order Cupressales; family Taxaceae; genus Torreya; species Torreya grandis. The sequence continues at coordinate 686,414 of JARHVA010002314.1, forward strand.
TATTATCAAAAACCATCAAGGATGCTGCACTTATTATGGAATCTATATGGTAGTTATTTTTATGTGGAATACTATCAATAGAAAATGTATCAAATGTCTTTGTGAGTTTATCTACCATTTATTTATAAGACCAAAGATGTTCTTCTTTGGTTTGGTAATGGTTTGTAACTTGATTAACAATCAATTGGAAATCACTAAAAATTTGGATGTCTTTTATATGAAGCTTGTGTGCTATGGATGATCCTATAATCAAGGCCTCATATTTGACTATATTATTGGTGAAATAAAAGTCTAATTTGTAATAAAAAGGCATTTATTCACCCTTGGGTGTACAAAATATAATACCAACACCCACCCCTACTCTACATTTTGATCTATTAAAGAAAATTTTCCATGGATTGGAAGATATATTATATGCCTTGAACTCATCATAGAAATATTTAGTGAGTGGAAAAGAAGTTTATAAGGGAGCCACAACTAATTGGTTGGATATGACTTGACCTTTTATTAAATTTTGGGCTACAAATTTGAGATCAAAATCTACAAGTTATATCACCCATTTTGTGATGCAGCTAGTTAGGTGCATTTTATTCATAAGTAACCTTAATGGATATTATTTAATTATAACCTAAACCTTATTATTGATCAAATAGTGCCTAGATTTTTAGTAGCAAAAATTAAGGATAAACATAATTTTTCCATTGCTCTATATTTGCATTCATAATCAACTAGCTAGAGAATGATATAATAGGTTACACACTCTTTGTGATTATCATCAAATTGTGCTAAGATAGACCCAAGAGCCTCTAGAGTGGCTAATATGTAAATTAGTGGTCTATCTAGAATAGGAGGCATAATAATTGGTGGATTTGAAAAATATGATTTTATTTTATTAAAACTTTATTGACACACATCATCCCATATTAATTTTGTGTCCTTTTTAAGTAAATGTGTGAAATGAATTTTTTTTATTATCAAACTGAGAAATGAAACATTGAATATCCTAACTTTGCCCTTGTAAACATCACAAATATTTTATATTGGTTAGTAGTGGAATTTATACAATGGATCTTACCTTTTATGGATCAACCTCAATGCTTTAATGAGAAATAATCTATCCTAAAATATTTATTGAAAATACCTCAAAGACATTTTTTTGGATTTAATCTAACATTGAACTTTCAAAAACAAACAATTTTTTTTGTAAATTATAAGCATGGTCTTGGTGAGTTTTGATTTTGTGAGTAAATAATAAACATAATCCTCAATAGTTTTATGTATAAAATCATGAAATATATGAGTCATGGCCCTTTTATATGTGCTCCTATATTTTTTAATCTAAAAGATATGATTTTATAATAAAATGTACCCCAAATAATGGTAAATACAACCTTTTCTTGATCTACAGGGTTAATTTTGATTTGGTTATATCCTATGAATCCATCCATAAATGAAAATGTTTCATATCCAGATGTAGAGTCTACAATCATGTCAATATTAGGTAATGGAAAATCATCTTTAGGACAAGGCTTATTTAAATCATGGTAATCAATGCAATAATGAATTTCACCATTGGGTTTTGTAATAAGTATGATGTTGGACACACAATTGGAATGTTAATGGATATTATAAAGCGAATGTCTAAGATATTTTGAATTTCATCTTTTACCAATAATGCCACTTTAGAATGCATTTTTTGTTTTACCAATTTTACATCTAGGTACAATAATAGGTTATGCATTATGACTAATGGATCAATCCCATGCATATCTAAATAATACATAGTAAATAGTCTAGGAAAATCATGGAGGACTGATCGATAGGTTTTTACTTCATCATCTTGCACCATTGCCACAAGTAAAACTAGTCGATGGTCCTTATCCATTCCCAAGTTATATTTAACTATTTATTCACTTAACAAAGTATATTTCTCTATGATAAATGGTGTGGTAGGAATAATGTTTGATGTGTCATGTTGGAAATTGGTATCTTCACCCTCACTAAAGTAACATGAGTAGAGATGGCATGAGGAAACCTATTATTATGATAGAAGGAAGGGGGATCCTCATATGCCCCTAAGTACTCTAGTAATGATTCATCATTGGAGAACTCATCTAGTGTCATAGTTTATATAGAATTATACTAATAAATTATATGATGATTTACCACTTGAATATTAGTTGTAGAGGTATTCATACATTCTATTTTTACCTTTTTAAAATAAATTGTACCATGAGAGATATGCTTATGTTTTTTTAGCTTTTTCAAAAAAACCCAAACCTTGATAGTTTGTATTATTTTTAGGATAAATAGGTTGAGATATGCATTGATAATTTTAACTAACCATTGTACCTTGTACCTATATTTGAGAAAATATCGAGAACCAAAATCAAGATTATAGGATTGTGGTGTAGTATTATTTGGTTGTTAGACCATTGCATAATGTTTAAAGGGATTAATATACATTGGACATGTGTAAATAGATCCCTAATGACTAAATTTTAATCATGCATGTAATGCAAGGGAAACCTAATATATTTAATGTATCCGTGGCCATCCAAAGATAATGTTATAGTTTAAATCATTTGGCATAACTTGGCACAAAGTAGGTAATGTACAGGGACCCAAAACAATATTCAATGTTATTTATCCTAATACTCATCATGAAATAATATAAAATACCTTTATTCTCATATTATATGGTCCCAAATATAAATTTCCAATGCTAATTACTAAGAGAAAGGATATGTTGCAAATGTTGAGTCCTAAACCATTGTCTACAAGAACTCATTTTACCATTTTATTGAAAATGCACACCTAGATATAGAGTGGAAAATAGTTTTTTATAAGATGTTGAGGTGGTAAATACTCTTTTTTAAAGTATTTATTATGCTCAATCCATTTTATTGAATTTAATATAGAGGCCACATATGTTGGTTTAACATTACAAGGGAGTATGGTCATATGCAATGCATTGGAAAGGACATCCTTGTAATGGGATAAATGGTGTAGTAAGTCTAAGAGTGAGGTTTTGGTAGTAATATAATTGGAATAGGTAGTAACATGACTTATGGAGGATGATTGTTTCATGTACTGCCTTTGGTAATTTGTAGTGATAGGTAAAAAATCATTGTAAACATTAGAACAATGAACATGCGGAAATATAGGTTTTGAATCCATTCTAAATCAGATGATTTAATTAGGAATGAAATATAAAAATTAATAAAAAATATAAGGTATCAGATCATGAAATAATTTATATATATATATATAGAAATCATGATTACAAAATTATAACATTCAAGGAATAACAACTAAAAAAATTAGAAAACCCTAATTAACCTAGTGTTGGAGTTGACATCGGGTTCACCAAATGTTTAACCCTAAAATGGATAATGATCCTCCTTGGGTAGATAGGTTTAATAATATAGAAATTATAATTCACAATGGTGATGATAAAATATACAAAAACCCAATTAGGTGCTAAACTCAGACATAAATGTATACTAAATTTATTAAACTGAGATAGGCTAAAAATAATAAGTACAACTATGCTAGATATGAAAATGATAAAGAAGTAACATACTTAGCTAGTTCTAATGCTAATATAGTTCTAGATATGGAATAGGTAGAAATATATTAGAATAGGATTATATAATACTCATCAGATTCTAGATTAGATACTTCTAGAGCCATAAACACTAGCATCAACTCGAGATGGTCATGTCAACACTACTGTTTGAATCTAGAACAAATGTCCTATATATAATACCTATTGGAAAAGGATGTGAACACCTGGATTCTTATAAATTTGAATTCTCCTTCACTTTAGGTCATTTATATATAGGTCATGGACTATCACTCATAAGTTTTTGAAACCTTAGTTATTCATCTTCATAGTGACCTTGGGGAAAAATGGGTTCATGGGCACATGGTGTTAAGCTAAACCCAAAGAACCCTTTATCAATGAGTTTTGCCTACATAGACAATACTCTGAAGAGGGCCTTAGAATGATGTAGTTCTCCCTTACTTGTTGGCTTGTGTGTGAATCATGCAATATGTGCAAAGTAAGTACAATAGTGATCTAGTTTGTAACTTGTAAAATATAAATCTTAGGATACTTCTTTAATAATTTAGACCTATGTATGTGTTATCCATATGAATGATATGGAAATAAGATAAAATAGGGAAGGATTGCTCTCTTGATTTCTTTATTGAATTCCCTTTGTAAGTTACCTGGTGAGTAGGTAAGAAGTTTCTAGGTTAGGAATGAATGAGGGTTAATCTTGTATTTATATCATTCCCTTTGGAGAATTAATTCACATTAAATCAATTAGTCTGAACATTAAGATATATTTCATTTATAAATTGGATGACTTTAGGGCATTGAACACTTACATCAGAGTAGGACACTAGTGTCGATGTAAGTGTCTGTCTTGGGTGCTAGTGTCTAGCGAGTAGGAAAGTAGGTACAAACTCAAAACTTAAAGAGGTGGAAGATAATCAAGTTTAATAATTTTAGGAAAGATAGATGGTCTAGGTCATTAACATAAGAATGGTCAGACTAAGAGATAATATAAGGGGCACAAGATAGAGTAGATGTGAGACTTACTCAAGTGAGAAAGGTCTAGAACTGAGGGGAACAACCAAGGTCTAAGTTTTTCAAGTGTATAAGATTGAGGTGATATGTAATAAATAAAATAGTGTCTACATATTTGTAGATTTAAACTTAGAATCATGTAATTAAACTAGATAACAACCATTAAATTACCCTCTAAAATCTTAGGCAAAAAAGTAACAACTTATGGATGGTTATCTAAAGCAAATAAATTAATATAGAAAACCAACATTTTTTCAGCCATTTAGTGAAAAAATACACCAAATAAGAATTAAATAGGAAACAACCCATATATGAAGTCTTACACATTGGAATAAAAAGGAACAATGCATCCATACCATGCTTGAAATATTTTGCAATTGAAAAAATGCCCTGCTATCCATATTTTAACCAACACCAAACTATAAAATCACCTAAAAATCAATCAATCATTACAATCACTATTATAAACTAAAGATAACAGATTCTTATCAATTTATGCATTTGCTAGAAAAATTTCCACTTGATTAACCTCCTGAAAACAATGTTGAAAAATGAGTGAAGAGAATTGCCACACCAAGTCCTTGATGCCATACAAATCATGATTCAATTTCCAATTAACAAAATTAACTTTTATAATAACATTGGTCCCATTCCATAATGAATTATTCAAAACCTTTATCCTTGACCATTGTGATCCATTCCAACCATGAAATGGACTTTGCTTCATTATTAGTAGCATTAATGATGAAAATGGAACCTCTCAGAATAATTTATCTTGAGGACAAAAATTAGATAACCCACTCCAACAACCCTAGAATTTCCACAAAATGCACCAAAACAATTTAGTTTAACAAACCCAAGTTATGATGGAATCTATCTCACATTTGATCTTTACTATTACTTTAAGATTGGTGAGTAGTGGGAAACACAATCTTAGGATAGATGTATAAGATTATCAATATTTTGGTACTAATGTATTATTTTTGATATTTTTTGAAAGAGAGATAATCTCTAAAATTTAATTCTCAATAATTAACCAACACCTTTTCCATTTAATTGCCTTATTTTTCAATTTTATTGTTATTTTACTTCTTCCAATTGTTCTAGATAACATAGGTCTAATAAGTCAAAAATAATATAAAGTGTTTTAAGCCATTAGTCTAAGAGAAAAAAATATCATTAACCAAATTTGGGATAACATCTTTCTTGCATATGAAAAATGGAGGAGGAGATCTTTCTTAGATTTTTATTCTTATTTACACATGATGTATATGGATAGGGAAAAAAATCCTTGTCTTTGAATTCTATCACAAGTAATAATTCTTCCCAAATAGGTTAGCCATGTAAAGGAGTTGGCTTGGGGAGTGTTAACCAGATTCCAAAGCAAAGAGCTAGGCCAAGCATCTTTCGTAGCAAATTTTTCCACAACATATTTGTAACCAAATTTATTACTATATACCAAAATTGTACCCTATCCATATTGGATTATCTTCCATGATTTTTATCAAAAAAAATTCTCATTGCTAAAATCTAGAAAAATAATTCTTTCTAGTCAAGCATGGCTTCAACATTTGCTAAACTCTTCCATTGTCTAGTATTACCAATAAAGGGAATTAAATCAACTCAATAGTCATAAAACCTTACCCCCAATGTGTTTCTAAAATTTGTTTAAATGTATCCCATATCCTTCTTATATTATGACACTAGTTCCCATTTCCATGGATTAACCTATAAATTTGTTAATTTTCCATTTCCCACATCCCAATTCAAGTTTCACAAATTATCCTTCAGGAGGATATAATGAAATTATAAATATGGGAGCTTGAGGGAGGATTTTCAATAGTGAAAATCCTCTTATCATTTTTATCATCTAGATATTTCCCCCTACCATATGACTACCTGGATCCTACTCTTCCTTGTACATATGCCAAGCCAATTTTGCTCCCAAAGCAAGGTTGTGAAATTAATTTTTTTTTTATCCATATTACACCAATGGATTTTAATTTACATACATTATTATTTCTATGAGATAGATATTCCTTTTTTATTTTTTTCCATACCATAATAAATGTCTTATAATTTTATTTATCCTTTTCACTATTCCAACTAGAGCTTGAATAAGTGAAAAACAAGTAGACCAAAATTATTGTAATATAAACTTAATCATAATAATTTATTTATAACTTGCCAGTTTACCTTGTATGTTTTCAATCAAATTATGCACAAATTTTATTTAGTAGAACTTGTAATTAATGGCACTCTTAAGTACTTGTTGGGGAAATTCTCAATGGGAACATCAAGATTATCAGAGTTTCATCATTGCATTTCTCTTGGAATATTTATAAAGAAAATTTTAGAATTTTGAAGACTAATTTTTTATCCAGATGCCTCATACTTCAACTAATTTTTTGTTCAAAACCATTATATCATTCTTTTAGCCAATTCAAATAAAAGGGTGTCATCCGTAAACTATAAGTGGATGTTTAGATAATTTTCATCATAAGATTTAAGCCCATAAATATGATTATTTTCTCTTTATAAACACTATTTTATGATATTATATCACCTCAATCTTGTACACTTGACAAACTAGACTTGGGTCCTTCCTCGTAGTTATAGACCTTTGCCACTTTTGTAAGTCTCACATCTACTCTATCTTGTTCCCCTTGGCTTATGTCTTAGTCTGACTAGTCTTATGTTGATTACCCAGGCCTTTTATCTTTGTCATAATTCTTAAAATGTACTTATCTTCCATATTTGTAAGTTCTAAACTTGTACCTACTTTCTTGATACTTGGACACTAACATCTGAGATAGACACTAGCATTGACATAAGTGTCCTAACCTGACACAAGTGTCCAGTGCCATAAATTCATCAAATTTATACATGAAATGTATCCTAATAGTCAACTTAAGTGATTTAATGTGAGTTAATTATCCCAAGAGATTGAAATACAAGATCAATGCTCATTAATTCTTCACATGGGAAAATGTATAAAAATACCAAAGAGACCAAGGTAAATTGTCAAAAACACTCTATCAAAAATTTAACTGAATAAAAATTCTCTATTTCCATACCAGTCATAGATACAACACATCTATAGGTTTGAAGTATTAAAGGATCAATCCAAGATCCCAATTTAACAAGTTACAATCTAGGTCATTATTGTATTGGATTTCCACATATTTCATGATTCACACACAAGCCAATAGATAGGGGAAAACTACATGAGTATGAGGACTTATTTTTGAGCATTGGATATGTAGGTATTACCTTATGACAATAGGGTCTTTAGAGTCAGTTAAAAACTATGTGCCCACTAACCCATTCTTCCCCAAGGTCACAATGAAGATGGAGAACTAGGGTTTTGCCATGTCACAAAGAGTGGATGACTCAGATCTAAATCCACCACATCCAAGGTGAAGATAGACCCAAAAGCATATAGGTGGTCACATCCATTTTTAATAGGTATTCTATACAAGAAACTTACATTGAACCCAGATAGTAGCATCAACATAACCATCCCAAGCTAACATTAATGTCAAGAGCTCTAGAAGCATCAGATCTAGAATTTGATGACTATTCCAAACTATCTTCCATCCTAATTCCTATTTATTTTAGATCCAATAGTGTTTTAGCATTAGAATTAGCTAAATAAATTACTTCTTTGTCATTCTCATACATGTCTTAATTATACTTTCTATATTTAGACTATCTCAAATTTATGAAATCAACATATACCTATATCTAAATTTAACATCTAATTGGCTTACTATTTATTTGATTATTACCCTTATGCCATTTCATTTCTATACATTCCTTTAATTAAATCTAAAACTAATGATAAAACCACCTAGATCATTTTAGGGTTAAATATTTGGTGAACCCAATGTTTAAATTAAAACTTTTTTAATTCTTAGGGATTTTTTTCTTGCTAGGGTTTCATATTTATATACTTTTTCATTTCATACTTATATTATTTTATATGCAACCTAGGCATAGTCCTAGATTGGTAGGTGTGCCTATTGAACACATTAAGCTTCCCATCCCACCATTTAAGGTGTCTCAAACCAATGAGTAATATCATACTATGGATCATGATGATACCCATGTTGATAATGAAAAACATACTAATAGGGTTATCATAGAAGAAGATTCTGATAATGAAAAATGCAAAAAAAATGAAAATGAGCAAATAGACCATGATAAAGTGCAAACAATTGCATTATTTTGGGAGCGTATTCATCAAAAACCTAAAGATCTTGATTAGATCTTAAAAACTAAATTAGAAACAAATAATTTAAAAGGTATAGTTAACACATCCCTCCCTTTGAACATAATACAACATAATATATCTAATGAGGGCACAAGTTACGTGTTTAAACCTTTATTTACTGAAACTACTATGCTACATCTATCATAGAATTACCAATTTTTTTGACATAAATACTAGTATAAATACCTATTATTACTCAAACCATGTTTACATCCCCTTTGGTGAATGCTTAACTTGCTAATATAAATCCCATTGGGCCTATAATACAATCACTTCTTCAAGTTATAAAGACCTTAGAGGACAAGGTTACAAACATTGAATATAATAATTTAAAGAATCCTCATGCTATTGATTCACAATATGTGTTGCATAACCTTATTGAACTTGAGATATATTTTCACCCTTTTCCAATTGGTTTTTTTCACCTAAGTTTCTATTTTATGATTTCAAGGGTGATCATGAGCAACATATTTGATCCTTTCATGCGGTATGTATTGACTATGTCTTCAATGATAAAATTTTGACCAAATTATTTCCAATAAGCCTTAAGGACTATGCTTTGAGGTGGCTCTATGATTTACCTCTCCAATATGTAAAATCATTCAAACATCTTACAGACTAGTTTTTAACACATTTTTCCACTAATGTTTTTTAAAATATTACCTATGCCCAAATTGTCAAAAATCAACCAAGGAACCAATGAACCTATTAATGAATATGTCTTGATATATAAGAAAGTGATAGCTAAAATGACCAATATTTTGGTAGATAAGGATTTACAAGACATATTCAAATAAAGTTTGCTTGTTTTAGATTACGGTAAAAGCAGGTTTTGAAGGGACCCCAAAACCCTTTAACAGAATCAAAAAAGATAAAACATTAACCACCACCAAGAAAAATAGTCTTGAAACCTACTGAAGAGCAACATCAAAATTAGATTTTACAAGGACCTAAAACCACAAACATAGTCCAATAAAAGTACCCAGGTTTTACAAGGACCTGGAACCTCAAATAAAGTTTTAGACCAAGAACCAAGAAATGGGACCAAAAACAAGAACCATTTACAACAACCAGCAATAAGGACCTAAACAAGAACAAAACCAACAAAGAAGACCCTAGGCTTTTATTGTAATTCCATGATCATCTTAACAGCCTCCTTCCCAATCATAGCAGTATCCTAGATGGAGTTAGCAGCCGAAGTAGTAGCAGCTTGCAAGGCTTTCTTCCTTGAACTCTGCCTTGTCCTCTTACTTGGACCCTACAAGGATATTATTTCTTCATTTGCTCTTTTACCAAGGCTAGCTGCAGCAGCATAAATGCTTGATGTTACCTGCTCCATCTTTGTTCTACTTTCCTTGATGAGCATTCTAAGACTATGCTCATAATCTTTAAGTTTTTTTGGGATATCTCTCATTTGCACCTCCAAGTGGTTGATTATGGTTTGATCAACATCCTGATTGTGTTGCATTGTTTCCACTTTCTTCTTCAGCCCCATTATTTCATTATATATCCAAGAATCAACTTGGAGAATAGAGTCGGCCTTGAACTTGGCAATATGTAGGAAGGAAAGCTTGGTTTCCCTCTGTGGAGAGTCACAAATGTATTTTTTAATCTCGTGTGGAGGGGAATCAACCTTTTCAATTTGTTCCTCCCTATCCATCATTTCCTCCTCTCTAGTCTCAACAGGGTCTTCATGCTTATCAGGGTCCTCCTTTTCTTGTCCCCCAGTCTCCATAGCAGGAGTAGAGGCCAAAACCATGTGATCTTCCTCTCTCATACAAACTGGATCATCAGTTAAGATATATTTGTCTTTAACACCTCCCCTGGACACAGTCTGATTACCCTCTTTGTCAGAATTGCTCTATTCTGAGTTTCCCTCAATTGTATCCTCTTCATTCCCTTTCTCAAATTTTCCTTTAGTTTCTATATATCCATCCAAATTGGAGCTGAACTCCCCAACATCCATCCCTTCCTCTTCATTCAGGGCATCCTTCTCAGAGCTTTCAGTACTCTCCGACTCAAAATCCTCTTCTACAATTTTTTTTCGAGAACTAGAGGGTTTTGGTTTTACCTTTTCTATCCCTTTAATATTCTCATCCTTCTTACACTTTTTGCTTGTTCCTTTACATGATTCCATTGTTTTTAAAAAAGTCAAATCTTTTGATGACTTGTGTCATGTTGTACGAGACTATGAAATTGAGCTTATTTGATTGAATAAGCTCAAGTATGTATAAAAACACTAGTTGCATCTATAACTAGTACCAAATTTACAATCAAACCAAGTTATATGGTAAGACAATAATAAAAACACCATGGTTGACATAATTTCATAATAACCTAATCACTTTATCTTATCCAATGCACTAAGGAGATTGTTCTCCTATTTACCTAAGTCCCCATATTCATTACTTATATGGTTACTAGATTGTCATATTATATATCTCCCTCATCCTATAGAGGTTGATATGAGTCAACCTCTACCCAAAGGATATGATGTGAATGTTTATTATGACTATCATGAAGGACTAGGTCATTCTAAAATAAATGCTTTACCTTAAAGCACAAGATCTAAGATCTTATCAATGAGATAAATTTTATATTTGAGGATCCTCTAAAAGAATAGGATCACAACCTAGCAATCACCATAAATAAAAAATATTTAATAATCCTTTACAAGATTATTATAAGAATGAACCTGAAGTCCAAATGACATATCCTCCTCCCTCACATTATGAACACCCACTTGATGGGATTATTGGTAATTACATGTGACATATGCATCCTATGGTTCAAATACCTTCTATTTATTTTGAAAATAATTAAATTAAGGATGATGAATCTAATATGCATTCTCTATTCATTCAATCATATCTTGATAAATACCCCATACATAGTGTTATGATTAATAATGGTACAAGCAAAAATGTTTGCATCATGACATTATTTATGCACTTGGGTTATATTCATCATGATTTAAAACCATCTAATATGTTATTTATATCATTCTATGGGACCTCCCAAAAGGTTCTTGGCAAGATTGACTTACATTTATAGGTCAGTCCTGCACATGTGGTTATTACCTTTTAGTTATCCCTTCCACAAGCATATTTTATATGCTATTGGGAAGACCTTGGATACATAATCTTTGAGTAGTATCATTTATAGTGCTTAGGTGTGTTAAAAACATGCATACCAATCAGGTAGTTACATTTTCTAGAATTTCATATGAACATCCTCTTGAACAAGAGAAACTTATACCTAAACAACTAGATAATAAGACTACCAAGGATAATTCATTGCAAAAGGGTAAGCAATAAGAAATACCATTTATTAGGTGGATATTAATTGAGATACCATTACATCAGAGACATATAATCGATTCCACAGAATCCTCATCTTCTACTACACACCATGTTTAGATATCTTGAGCACCTCTAAATGTACATATTGATTATATGACAAAAAAATAAATAAACACCCAATAAATGATTCCAAGAACCCCTACTCTTTTTACTCCTACTATTACTTCATGAACATAAAGTCCTATTTTACATACGTAGAGCACCATTGATATCATAATGACATATATTGTACCTATACATGCTCCTCATTAATGTAAGTAGATTATTAAACCATGTTCATAATGGGGAGACATATATGACCATACATTGTATGGAATCATAGGATTATATTTCCTTTCAAAATTACTAAAATAAAAGAAAAATAAAAAATATCAAAAAACCCAAAAAACATTTTAGCACCTACATGTTCTACTGGATCCTTGGAATCTATGTGTTAGTTCTAGTTGATAGATGGTATATTTAGTTACTCTTACATACACATATATGTCACACTTATACTTGAGAGTGATACAGACATATATAGATGCATGATCTATTCCTATTTCAGATATTGAGCCTTCCCTCTATTCATGCCATGTAGACATTGGGGACATCTGCTTATTTCATCTTGATATACATAGGTGATATGGTTTGATGATTATATTTTATTATCATGTTTGAGATTACACATGTACTTTCACATGAATTTATCTATGATTATATCTTACAAAGGGTACTTGATATGCTATACACTTGACATTTTGTCCTAACACATTTGATCGATGGGCTACTATGACATGTTTATGTTAGTTTCTTATACTTTACTTTATTCACTTCCTTGAGTGTTTTTCCTTGATATTGTCTTTATTTTTTGAGTATTTGAATATGATATTTTACTTTTAGCCTCTACACTTATGTATTATTTCATTGTTTATTATATGGGCATTTGAATATGTTATCCTTGCCTTTATGGATATTTGACTAAGTCATGTCCCTTCAATTGTGAAACATTTGAACTTGCCCCTTGTTTGTGATATCCTTTGACGATTACCTTTTTACTTGATTTTGAGTACTATTATTGATAAAAGAGATAGACAATATATATTTCAATGCACATGATAAGATCTAAAATGAATTCAATAAAAAAAACACATAATAGTGAATGGAAATCAATGAACCAAGACACATGTATTTACCATGCCAAAACATAAAAGAGATAAAAAAACTCACCAATGTAATATTCATTAATATGAGAAAACTGATCACACCAATACATAGTTCTTCTCACTTCTTCACATAGTGCTTCACAAATCCTTCTGTATGAGTATGAATACGATAAGAGTTTCATATTCAAGAGATGATTTCACAATAGGGTAAAACCCTATTTATAGTGAAATACTAAAGGCGGTGATGGTTGTAAAATAATGAGTCCATCCATATCAATAAAGTTAATTAATTAAAGACTTTATAAGTATTAAGTAACCATAACAATATTATTTATTTTTATAAGGTTTCCACCTCATGTTAATAAATAATATAATAATATTTATTTATTTAATTACCTAGTGAATAAATTGACCACAAGTCAAATTATGTCAACCCCCTATAGTTGAAAACTTGATATATGGGTATAATAGGGTCTTGTTTGTGTCCCATGGTCTTAATAGGGTCAACATTATGCTTTAGCTTTGTCATTTCTGTCTTAGATAGTCCTATGTCTTTTTAAGACCTCTTTTGGGGTCATTTATGGGACTTGCATAGTTTTAATAGAAGGAAAAGTGCTAAAAAAGAATATTCAATGTATCCCATGTCATAATATGTCATAATAACTATTTTATAACTGAAAAAATGTAGGTGCAATGCTAGAATAAGAAGATCACTGAAAAAGTGGTAGTTTCATATGGTTTTTAGTAGTTATACAACTTTTGCATATGATTTGTCACATGTGGAAGGATTTAGAGTGACCCTTTATGTATAATAAACTCATTTACATGATTTATCATCTTTTAATATCTCAAAAATGGCATAAAACTATTCTATCTCTCCATCACTCTACTTTGCATGCAAAAAAGGTCACCCAATTTTAGTCTGGTACAAACAATAGGAGGCAAGTTGGAAAAAATACCTTTAAGGTATGATATTTTCCTCTATATAATTCAAATACATTACAACTTTTTTTTTTATTGCTAGTGCTTAATGGACCATGGTTAAGAAGGTCTATAGCTATTTTCTGCCCACTCATCCCCATACCCTTCATGTTTTTCTTTCTGTTTGCATAGTTATGTGAAAACCAATTTTTTCATATGATCATAATGAGCATGATAATATTTATCACCAAGTTTATAGTATTTATTTCATTTGCGAAGGTGAAATAATGAGTAGGATTACTTAATTTTGTTAACAAGAGATTCCATTATAGTTTGTAGACTATGTTTCATAATTACAAAGCTCATTATCCTAAAAGTGGTTTCAAAATAAAGTATATATGTTGTGTCCAATACATATAAACATGGTGATCAAGTTTAATTTTGAATATGTGGCCTAAGGAGTGTTCTTGATGGAGTGGAAGGGATAAATAATCATACATAGTTAGCTTTCTTGCAAACATTCACCTATAATCAGGTGAAAATATGTTTTGAATAGTCAGGTTAAATAAGATATGAGGTTTTAAAGTTTTTAGAATACTAAAAACGTGGAGATAATTAGTTTGAACTAACCAAATTATTATAATATTGGTTGTGAGAACCCAACTTGACACACTACCTTGTATCTTGCATGTGCACCTATAAGAAGCTTCCACAGTGAACTGAGCATATTAGAATAAAGGTGTTGGAGGTTGTTTGAGACCTTACTGAGATATAAAAAAATTGATAACATAATTGAGGTAGTAGTAAAACCATCACTCCATAGGGTAGACTTGAATCATATGTACACAAGTTGAGAAAGTTCCTTTAGGGACATATTACCTTAATATTTCTAAAATAGAGATTTTGCCTTACATTTGATCCTTCCATTGTAGGGTGACATGAGGTCTAGAAAAGTGTGTCTCCATCATATAGCCCAATCATATGGGAAATGAATTGATGTATAAAATAAATTTATTTTCCATGAGGAGGTAATGAATATTGGTTTCCGTTTCAAGCAAAACTTCATTGTAGACTGTCAGTCATCTATAGTACTATTGAAATCCAAGTGCACTTTCAATGCAATAAGATATAATGGAAGAATACCTTCAAGACAAGTGATGTTATATCATGATTAATAAAATTAGTGAAATGGATCAATTAGATAATTTGACGTACAAGTTTTTTACATAGGTTGTTATTTACAAAGTCTCTTTTGCTCTCAAAACATCACCTACAATTTGACTATAGGCTGACAGTGCATGAAGAAAAGGTAGTTGAATTTTGACATGACATATGGGTAGAGATGAACACTATAAAATGTGAGGTGATATTGATAAATTCAATAAGGACCTAAGGCATGAATATACATGTCTAAATATGAAAACTCTACCTACAAGAAACCCCAATCTATACTAAATACATACACCTATAATCAACACAATCTGAAAACTGGTCTAAGCAAGTAGATGAAGAAGTTTGGAATGGAAGTTAGGGTGTATGATGGGTATAGATTTTTGAGACCACTCACATAGTGGTGATAAATATATCACATGATTTTCAAATAAGGAAATAGGGTAGGAACACTAATCCACAACCATAACCTTGGAGTTTTTTAAGACCCTACATAGTCAAACCATACAGGTCTATCTTGAGGGATTTAGGAATTTTTGGTATTTAAAAAGGTGATACAAATTTTTAATTTGGTGTATAATTCCTTTACTACCTATTTTAGCCTCTCATATTCCAAGTTTGACTAGGTAAACAAGGGAAGTGCCCTTTATTCTATCTCAGATAGAGGGCACTCCCAGTCCAAAACTTGACTACAGGCTTGATGTGAAATGGTAAAATGATGAGATGTAAAGTCTTGTAACACTAAAATAAGGACATGGGAAGTTTATTTGAGCATGAATAAGCATAGGGGAGGCCTCACAATTTTGAAAAAACATTCAGATAAGGTCTTAGGTCATGAAACACATGTCAGACCTATTATGCATAGAATAGGCCTAAGCCCTATAGGGGCATAAGTTCACTTATGGGGAAATATGAACCTTCCAACACATTTTATAACCTTTATTGGAAGGTGTGAGACTATTTAGTTCCATTGGTCTATAGATGGAATCACAAAAAGGTCAATTTTTTTCCTAAAAACACCTCAAGGGTACCTAGTCTTCAATCTTAAGCTTGAGAGGCCAACTTAAGACACTCACACTTGTATGGATTGGTTTCATGGTAACCCAAGGAGTTGAGGAAATTTTATAAGGTCTTAAGCTTAAAATTTGTGTATTTTTTTGGGAGTTTGGATGTGAAGATTTTATGAATAATATTTAAGAGTCCAAACCCTCTAAGACCCTTTTAAACCCTTGGTTTTGATCTGATGGAGAATTTAAGAAAGAATATGAATCCAAATGAATTATTTTGGTCTATAATTGGTTTTTAAATTTTAGAAACTCTCTTAGGCTATTTCCCATCCAATTGGTTTGTACCCTACTTATATATATAGGGTGAAAACAAGGTTTTTTACAAAGATTTTTTGTTTTATAGGTATAAATTAGAATGAAAAAATGAGAGTAATTTTTGGAGGTCTTTATAGACTTATTATAACTCACTAAATCCATTTATAATCTTAGATAAAAACATAAACATCTCTACTAAGTCATTCATCTCAGGCATCCTTTGGCAGATTGTGAAAATGGAGAGTGATTCCAAGTGAGAGAATGAGAAGTTAGTTTTTAGACATTTTAAGGTCTAATTCATGGCATGGAAGGTATACGTGTCCTAACACTTATTACATGGGTTTTATTGAGAAACTAAAGGCCACTTGGGTGACAAATGTGAAGAATGAGGTTAAAAGGGCTAGTGAATGACTGTAGATGGTAAGAACAAGTGTACAGAAGAAGGATATGAGTTAGGGACACATCTGATGAATATTATGGCATGTTTATAACCCTTTTAAGGTATTTTACATGTGTAAAATCTCCCTAGTTTAGTTTTGATAAATCAAAATATGTCTTATCATGAAAGTAGTTTAAAGAAAGCCATTTGAGGACCTCTACACTAGTTTTGGAGAGTTGGATGCTTTAGATGGATATTTTTCCAAGATGACATTCCATACCTTTATTTTAAAATTCATTATACTAAAACATAGCTATTTTTCATGCCTTTACATGTGGCATTGTGACCTTTGAGATCCACTTTCTTCTCTCTCTTCTCAAAATTTATAAATGCAAGCCATTTTGGCTCTTGTATTGGAATTTCACACTTGGTATGGTGAATCCCTACTAGTTTTATATTGTAATTTGTGTTTTAAATAATATATAAAACCTATTTTTGAGTTCACAAACCAAATTGGCTAATTATGTGAAGTGATGTATAGTGAAAAGTCAAGTGATTGATATGTATCCTTGCTTTCCCTCAATCCTTCCATGTTTGATGCAAGTTGCTTCCAATCTAACAGGTCACATGAAGTTTTTCCAAGTGTATTAGTATAATTTTAAAGTGTAAAAGTATCCTTAATGTTTTTAAATGATATATAATTGACTTACCTTGATTATTTTCTTGCATATCACCTCCATGTTTGAAATATTAATGTTAGAGTATTCTAGGACTTTGAGACTAGTGTTGTAGGTCATGTTTCATAGTGCAATGGTATGAAATTATATTGAATATGTTTTTTGTGTATCACACCATTATATTATCTTAGTTTCATGTCTAATTATATCCATTTTCATCCAATAAAATATTTAGTGCAAATGATAAGCACTTAAGGATCAATCTAGGGAGCTAGCCCTTAAACCTAGAGTTTTACCTCTATCATAGGCAACCCATAGTCCTAAAGGTATTCTAATGTTTCCAAAATATCAGAGTAGGCTTGAAAAATATCCTCTAGGGTGAATTTTTTATGAAACATTACTAATGTAAGCTAAGGGTTAATAATTACCACTTAAACATTAATTGATCTAACACTCCCCCTTAATGCAAAGTAGAGATAAATGTCATAGTCACCTCAAAAAGGAATTATACTATGTACACAATTGAAGCATTTAGATATCTTCATCATTCCAAACATCACCTTTTGAAAAAAAAAGAATTATCATCCATAAACTAATTGAAATTAAGTTTAGGCTAGCATGATCGTAAGACTACATCCCATAGTTTCTCATGAATAATCACTAAGCACATTTTGATATTTTTATAACATAAGGATGCCCATTACAAAGTAAAATTTTAATGTATTGTGGCACAAAATTAAAAATTCCACATGAAGTTTATTTAAACTACATAGCTTCCACATGAAGTTTACAATGCTTTATAATGAGAAGAAGTATAGAGAATAAGAATAAGCACATGACCATTAGGAAGTGGAATTATCATGCACACTCCTCCTCAATATAAACTCTAAGAGGCCCATCATTGTATTAAATTGACAAAACTTGGTAGAAAAAAGTGGTTTTATAGAGATATCTTCCACTTTTTCATGTTTAGGATATAAAAGTAGATCAATATCACCATTGAGGACTTTCTCTCAGATAAAATGCACATGAACTTCAATATATTTAGTTTATTTGTGTTACAATAGATTTTTCACCAGAGATATAAAACTTTAGCACCTATACAAAACTTAAACATATATCCAAAAGTATATTCATGATAACATAGTATGGTTAACATCACAATAACCAAATACATAAAGATAATGGATTACATATGTTTATCTATGGTAAATCACATTTTAAACAATCAGATCAAGTTTTTAGGAAAACATGTTCACTACTTTGATTATAAGTTAGTGACTAACATAAATTATTATATGCAATTCATTATTGGACATATCTAATATTGAAAATATGAGTATCCCAAACTATCATGCGATGCACATACAATAATGTTAATAATAATATGACACTAAGTTTAACCAAACATTATATATTTTACTATCAATAATTCATATTATAATTTGAGTCTTAACAAAACTTTAAAATTTTAATATGCTTCAATTTTTCAATGATATAGAATTAGATTTAACAAAATATTGAGGTATGCAACCTATAATATATTAAATATGGATAATTTTAGCATAATACACAATCATCCAATCAATTAGATATGAGACTAGCATGAATAATATCATATATGTATTAACATAATGCTTAGTAAAGTAAATGATGAAGAGTCAACTAATAAAAACTCCATTTATAGTTTGTATTTCATAACATATCTTATTATCAATTGAAGCATATAAGTATATTAACATGGATTTTCCTCACTAATAAAATTAAAGAATATTTAACAATTAAAACACAAAGATTCAAACTTATGGAGCACGATATTCTTACCAAAATAAATAACTAAACATGATCATCTTTTTCGAATTAAGCATGATATTATGCATGTAATGTATTTCAACGATAATTTATATGAATTGAAAGTATAATGTTTATATATTTTCTTAAATTTTTTATTTAAGAAAAATAAATATCTATTACAATATAATTGCAATTAGAAATTAACAAGAATCAAAGTAAATAGTTTTACTAATAAATATAAATGTAGTTGAGACACTATCAATTTAGTTAGTAACAACAAAACTATTATAATGGTAAATGATATGCCATGAAAATACATGTATTTTGGTGTATAAAAATTCAAATATTTAGTAGGGAATCTATTCTTAATCTTCACCATAGTATTCATGGTTTCAACCCATAATAACTTAGGAATATTAGTAGTATGCAACTTTGTTCTAACCATTTCTATAATGGTGCATTTTTTCCTTCAACAATACTATTTTGCTGAGGGGAATAGGGATTTATTATTTCCCTTTGATTACAAAAACTAATGAAGAAAGAATAAAATGTTTACTAATGTATTTACCACCATTATCATATCTTAATAGAAAAACTAGAAGCATTTTCAACAATAGTTTTAAATTCCTTGAATTTAGACAACACTTATTTTTAATGATATATGACTATATATTTATAGTATAATTATCTATAAAATTAATAGCATACAAAGAAAAATTAATAGATATAAATTCAAGAGGTCTTACAAGATCACTATGAATTAATTCTAAAAGATGTGTGGAATTTGCATCATGATTCTTGTGAAAGGGGTTAGTATGTTGATTACCACGTAAGCAACCCTCACAAGTTTCATTATGATAAGGTATAAAAGGAAGTCAAAAAAGAAGATTTCAAGTAGACATATCATGTAAACTTCTAAAAATAACATGTCTTAATCTTTCATTTTATAATTTAGATTTATTCTTACTATGTGATGAAATAAAAAATGCAGAGGAAGGAGAGAAAATGTATAAACTTTTCTTTTGAATCCCTTCACAAATCAGAGACCTAGATTGGTTTCTAATGGAAAAAATTTCTTTAAGTAATGTTATAATGAAATTATCATTAGTAAGTTGTGAAAAAGATAATGATTTATTTTTAATCTTAGGTACATAGAAAACATCATCAATAACAACATTTGAAAATTTTATCTTTCCTTGCTTAGTTGCTTCTAAAAATGAATGATATCCTAAGTAAATATTTATATAATCACATAAAATATTAGATAAACAAGTCATATTGTGCAATGCACCACTATTTAAAATCTATTCATTCTCATTAGAAGCAAACAAAAGAACTATAAAGCAATAACTTTAGAATTATGTTACTGATTATTGTTTTGACTAGGGTTTTGATTCTTTCGATTGTTTTGATTAGATTTATTTATTTATATAAGATTGGTTATTAAAATTATATTTGTTTTTATAACAAGTTTCACTTATATGATCAAATTTACCACACATATTACAATTCCCATTAAACTTAGGTTTATGATTCTTATTACTAGATCTCTTGTTCCCATTTTTACCTTTAGTAAAATTAGGGTTAGGATTTTAGTTCTTATTATTGTTAGAAACATGATTAATAGTGATAAGTGCTTGATTAAAATTATTCTTAGTATCAAAATTAGTCATAACTAATTCTTCTTAAATTAGGAGAGCACACAAAGTGGTAAGGCTAGAGATATCTTGCTCAATTTAATACCTAGAATTCATAATAGAAATAAAGTTGTTAAAATTTTCATGAATGTTAAGCTTAATAATAAAATAAATCAATTGATATTGAATTAAATTATAGTTACAACCATATAATTGATCTTTAGTATTCTTAATTTTTGCAATAAAATTAACAACCTTTTTCATAGGTGTAGTCATTAATTCAATAATAAATTTAATAATCTTTGAGAGAAAAGTGTCCTTATGCATAGACTTAAGGAGTTTCCAAGCATCACTAGGAGACTCCTGATTATCAATGTGGAGTAGGAATTCATCCTTAACATTCCACAATATAATTTAAATGGATTCTTGTGATTTTTATTGAATTGTATTTGAAATTTTAGGGGTAACACATCATCCTTATGAGGAATTTTCTATCCCAATAATAATATTTCATAACTTTCATGTCATAAATTTCATTTTAATGTAAATTTTCTATATATTATAGTTAGATCCATTAAATATTTGTGATTTATCTAAAACAAAGTTAGGCAAATTTATAACTTCACTTTAATAATGACAATAAAAAATACTTAAAATTAACCCTTTTTAATGTGAATTAAATTTATTTGATAATAAAAATAGATTGCAAGTGTAAACACACAATAATTATTCAAACTAGTGTTAGACAAAGAAATTAACTTATGAAAAATTATGACAAAATAGAGTATCACAAGTGTTGCAAAAAAACACTAATGTAATAACAATTATTAAAAATAACCTTGTTTAATGAATTTTTATAGTATTTTTAAAAAATAAAGTAAATCACAAGTGTAACTGTAATTAGTTTCCCTATTAGATGTTAAATAATGTAAAAAATTAAATTAGAGTTATACTAAACTAGGTTTCAAAAGAGTCACACTCAGAACAACCATCTAAATGCTATTATTAAAAAAATTATAAAAATAATAATATGAGGTTTCAAGAAAAAAATTGACTACACCAATGCATTTAGAACATGTCAAAACCTAGGGATTGATTGGATACATGACGGTGGTCGACAAGGTTTTGACTAGATCAAATATTGTAAGAAGGTCGATAGGTTAACTAGGGTTTTGAATGTATGAAAATTCACATGCAAACCAAAAAAATTAAAATTAAACTAAGTTTGATCAAATTCAAAAATAACCAAATCAAAAAGTTGATTTCAGGGGGTTTTGAACATAAGACCTCCCTAGTGACAAGTTTTTAGCAAAAAAAGGTTCACCAATTCATCTAACAATCTTCTTAAGAATTGATATGCACTAATTAAAATTTAAAGCTTATTTTTTAATATTTGTAAAAATTATAAATACATACATACATGTGTGTGTGTGTGTGTGTGTGTGAGATTTACTTTGAATGTAACAACATAAAAAAGATTTTTATTTTTTGTGAAAAAAAATCACACATATATGGTGGGACCTCGCTTTTCATATATGGAATTTTAGTTTTTAATAAATAGTTTATTTAATAAATAAAATTCTAAACTTTAGTAATAGCCTTTCAAAGCTTCCTAGTGGAGAATGACACAACTATAGATGTTTTGGATAGCACATAAATCCATACAAGCATCCAAACAACATGAAAGTTTTCAAAACTTCTAGTTTTTACCTCTTGATGCCAGAGATGCCCTCAAAATTGAATTTTGAACAAGAAATTAATTTATTTTAGCCCCTAAACTATACTATGGCATTGAAGAGGCTCAAAATATTTTAAAAATGATGAAAGGATGCATCTTAGGCTTGAATTTTCATTTTTTAATGCTTAATAATGCATAGATGATGTCACCAAGCAACCAATCTCTTGAAGAAGGATTGAAATAAATAAAATCTAAATTCTTCCTTGCATATGCCAGACAAGCTAATAATGGCATCTCGGGGAAGTTTGAAAAAATTATTACTGATTAAAGAGGCCTTCAAATTATCTCTTTATTGTTTTAACAGGGAAAAATGAAACAATCAAAATCTTAAACACTTCAATCTATCCCTAAAAGATTTGATTTTTTAAAGAAGTTTTTAGGGTCCACAAGCTATACTGGGGCCATAAAAATGGTACCAAAAGTTATTTTACTTGCTTGATTTGGATGTTGGTTACTTAAAAAAGGTTGTAGAATGCCAATAATGGAGTTTCAAATATTATAGTGGAGATTGAATCCTCCCACAGTGGTAAAAAAAATCCTCCTTTACTAAGGCATATCAGTGTCATACAGGGTTGAAAAAATAAATTAACTATTTTTGAAATTCACTTGCTTGCCAATCAAATCCACCTTAATTGATATAATTAAATAATTTAATAGATATATAATAAATATTTCAATTCATATGATAAGATATATAATGAATTAAATAAGCAAAACACATACTAGTGAATATAGATCAATAAATCAATACACATGTATTTACCATGAGAAAACCTCAAAGAGGTAAAAACCCACCAATGTGATATTCATTACTATGAGAAACTATATCAACCTAATACACATTTACTCTTCTCAATTATTCACACATTACTTCACAAAATAATTTTAAATTAGTTTGAATATGATACGAGTTTCATATTCGAGAGATGATTTCACAATAGGGTATAACCTTATTTATAGTGAAATACCAAGGGAGGTGACCATTGTAAAATAATGGGTCCATCCATCCCAATAATTATAATTAATTAAAATATTTGGTACATATTAAATAACCATAATAGTATTATTTATTTTCATGAGGTTTCCACCCTATGTTAATAAATAATATATTATTAATTAATTACCAATGAAAGTTAAGGGTTAATAATTACCACTTAGACATTGATTGATCTAACACTTGGGTGTATGATTATTTAATTTTTGAGCTTATAATATTACTATCTATATGTTTTTCATGATATATATAATGCATCTTATTACTATATGTGATCACATTGGTTCTATGTGCTTCAGTGCTATATCTACCTAGACATGTTCCTTCTATATACTACAATGTTCCATTCATAGATTATGCAATTGTATTATCATTTTGAGGTTAGATAAATAAAAATTAGTAAATTTTACTCACCTAAAAGAGGGGAATATTAGTGGGGGCATGCCATAAAGGCATGTTCTCCATGTGTGACACAATTTCAGATTTAGTGGGGGCATGCTTTAGAAGCATGTTATCCACACTCATTAAATATATGGTACTTACACAATTTTTTAGATTCAATTGGGGAATGTCATATGGGAATGGATTATACACATTCATAGTTCTTATATTGAGTGGGGGCATGATTTTAAAGTATGTTCTCCACTCCTATTTAGTATTCAACATCTGTAGATTATAGTAGGGGCAAGTTTTGGAAACATGTTATCCACACTGGTAATTAAATTAATCTTCATATTTATCCATATATAATGAAGGAATGCTTTATAAGTATGTCCTTAACTCTTAAATAATTTTTTAAATTGGCCAAAGCACACATTTATATGATTTAGATTCATAGTTGTGGTAACAATCTATACATTGGTACTATTGTTATACATAGTTTTAGCATGAGACATATCTAAGGTGCACATGATATGCAATTTATTCATAATATTGTGAATTATAAATTAGTTTCAAATTTCAAAAATTATTTTATGGAATATTACCACATCACATACCTTTTCATACTAATACCCCATAGAATTTTATGGACTTTATTGAGCTAAGGTACTATAGTAGTTGGTTCACTTTTTGGTATGGTTGAGATGATTAAATCACTCAATTTTTTTAATTTTTTATGTTTAACTTGATTGTATCATCCATCCTCACTAGTTTATATGTATCATTTGGTTTTACGGTTGAGCTAATCTCAACTACTAGGTGGCAACTCACTTTTGCTGCAAATTTGGGGGAATGTCCCTTTCAATATCTCTCTCTTCCTATCTTTTTATCTATCTCCTTGGATATGCACACTATCAAGATTTAACTATATTTTTCCTAATCTTAGTTTCATATCCTTACAATGATACATTTTTTTCAAATCAACTTACCAATAGTCAAGTCAATTACGTCGACACACATGTGTACTCCTAAACCTTACTCTTTTAATTTAAATATATTTCAAGTGCTATCAAATTCTAGATTATATGCATTGAATATAAACTATAAAATTCTCTTGGTTTTAGGATAGGCACCAAAAAATCACTCAAGTTGGGAACACATAAATATAAGGTGTGTGCACACACCCAGGTATGCATTGATTTCCTTTAAACTAGTAATTTCATTACTAGATTAAAGTGGGGAAAAATGTAAACACTATTTTATGATTATATAGAACCTCAATTTTGTACACTTAGAAAAATTAAACCTTGGTTATTCCTATTAGTTTTAGACCTTTATTTATTCTATAAGTCTCACATTTGATCTATATTGTTCCCCTTAGCCTATATATTAATCCTATTGGCCAAATTTAGCCCACATATAAAGATTTTTCATGGTTTGATGGAATGAGTGGAGCAAAGGTTTGAAACAGGTGTAGAGTTATAAAGAAGATGATCCAAGTAGTTTTCATGGTTTATGAGAAGTTCAAGGTTAAATAAAAGTTTCAAAAGCCTTAGGGGATTCATTATATCTTTTAAACATTAAATGATAATGCCTAGAACAAGTCTAAATGAACCAGACTGTCACCAAGATGTCATGAAAAAATGGGCTAGTTAGCTCATTTGTGCATTTTATAAGTTCACATAAAAAGCCTCTTAGGATAAAATAAATTTATGGAATCACCATCCTTAGTGCCAAGATCCTTTTTTGAAAATTTCATGACTTTATGAGTTTTTAATCTCAAGATATAAGTCTTAAAAGTTTAGATTATAGAATGAAATGTTCACACAAACGCCAAAATTAAGCCACAACAAATAATCATTTGGATTTAAAAATCCTTCTACATTCATGTGGACATCAAAGATGTTCAAATGGAAGACAAATGCTATGCATGCAAATTTCAATTTTAAGCCTCAATAATTAACCGTTTAGTATTTAAAGATTGATGGTCACACAAACATTAATGACAATCACACATATATTAAATGATGGGTGAACAAATGTCATTTTTAAGACATAGTAGATACCCATTTGGATTCAAATAATCCAAAGAGAAATGGTTAGCATTCCATCATAACTCAAAATCTAACAGATTGAGAGCCAGGATGGTATTAATGGGTCCACATAGATCGATGAACTATGTTTGATCATGCAAATCAAGATGAATGGTGTGAGAGGAGTCAAAAGGTCAATGGGCTTGAGTCAAATAGTTGATAGCCAATAATCAAAAGTTAAACTAGTAGACTTTTATTGGAGGTCAAAGAAGTGGATTTTAACCCAAGTAAGGAATTATATAGGAACCAAGCTTGAATAAGATCTAGGTTAAACTAGAACAGGTAAACTAAGACCGAACATCACCACTAGAGCTTTGTGGAGATAAAATAGGTATTTATACCTAATATAGATAAAGGGTTGAAAAATTATTGTCAAAATGAGACTAGACCACATGGTAAGCTTTATTTACCGATATTTATAGCCATATGAAAAGCAATAAAGAAGATTGGTTTTTTAACTATAGAAAAGGACCTATGTTTAGATATTGAAATGGAGCAAATAGGTGACTATGAAGGAGTGTATCATCTTTAAATATGTCCCTAGCTCTGATAAATAGCCATAAAAGGTAGACTTGGGCATGGTTCTATTAGGTATAGGGATATAAGGACCTTTCCCTCATAATGAAGAAAGTGGAGATGACGTGGAAGATCATAATGAAGAAATAAAGGGATTGGAGAAGTAGTTAGAGAATTTAATGCTAATTAGAGCCTTTAAAGATATTTTCTCCTTGAAATAATCATGAATCATCTTCTACAAAGTAGACCCTTGTCTTCTAGTGCAAGTCTCTTAGCCAATAAGAAGAATTTGAAGACTATTAGAGAAAATCAATTTTAACTTATTGATGATGGACTAATCCTGATTGGATCAAAAAGGTGGTGGAACATCCCTTGAAAGGTGATAACTCATTTATTGTTCTTAGATGGGGTGCTCCCTCTTCTCTCTTTTCCCTTTTTCTATATTATCCCATTCTCTTCTCCATTGTAGGGTTTCTCATATTTTAAAATTTTGATCTTTCTGGGAGATAGGGATATTCTCTTAGATATTGTAAAATATGCTCAACTTGATTAGACTAAACCCTATCAAGTATTTGTAAGAACTACCTCTTGATGCAATCTAAAACTCTCTTTACCTATCTCTTTCTTTGGGTCTATGTTTGGTGAGTTGTGAATGATGGCATTATGTGAAGGAGAGTCTTCCTCATTTATTATCCTCCTTTCTAACTTCGTTTAGGGTGTTTTCAAGCTAATTACAGGTCTAGATTAGTGTTTTTTATACCATTAATGTGAGCTCTTAGTGAGTTTTATAAATCCTCTTTGTTTGAATTCATTACTTCTTGAACTTATTCTATGAAACACTTATGTAATTAGATCTATTTTAAGGTTATGTGAGATACAATTATATTTTGTAGATCTAGTGTGGGTTCAAGATTATGGAAGTTTTCCATTTTTATTTTTTGCATCATCTTTTAACCTTCTTAGCAGACCTTTCCCACTTTCTAACCCTTTTAACTATGACAAACATTAGTTTAGGTGATCATCAAGAGGAAGTTAGCCTTATCTAGAGGTTTAACCCCACCATAGCTTACCCATAACCTAAGATTTTCCCAATATTATAGCTCAATTAGAAAGGGCTTGAAGAACCTTCTCTAAGGGTACAAATTGATGGTATACTATTTTTTATCACATCTAGTGGGACAAAGTTTATCATGCACTAAGTGAAGATTTTTGGTGTTATCTTCATTCATTCAACATTTGGAGGCAAGTTTAAAAACATAAATGGTGACTCTAAGCATTCATCAACTAGTTTAAGTAGCCTAGGTGACTAGTCATCTTAATCTAGTATGTATAATCCATCATCTTCTGATTAATATGATTATTCTTTACCTCAACACCATACATATTAAGAAATTTTTATTTATGTGTTCCACCTAAGTGGTCCTTAGATAGCCTATCATCCCTGTCATGGCCTTTGTCCTCCTCCCACCCCTACATATGACCAAGGTCAACCTCCTTTTCATTCAAATTACTCCTCTTTTTCCCCTTGTCAAGACTAGGATTACATTGTTACATCCTTGTCAGGAGTGAAGCAAGTATTATCAGTTTATATTGAGTTGATAATGGATATTGGTAAGGGTTCAAAGTTTTATCCAGTCATCCCTATCCATGTTTTACAAAAATCAAATAATACTCTTCAGTTGGTCAAGAATAGATGGTCAGTTTATGAGGGTGAACAATGGTCATCTTATAAGAATGAATACATAGTAATGATGAGAAACATGGTCCAAAATGTAGATAATGTGTTAATATCTTATGAAGAGAAGTAGGATCATTTAGACCAGTCTTATGTGCCCTCTTCTCACTAAGAGCTCAAGCTCAACCTTTAAGAGTTCCTAATCAACCCCTTAGTTAACCTTATCAAATTCTATCCTTGTCAAAACTTAGAGAGGAAATATTTGACCAAGTAAGAACAATCATGAAGATAAATTAGGGGGTTGAACTTGGATGAGAATTCCATATTCATGCCATGGAGGAGATAAAGATCTTATTGTAAGAGTTTTAGAATGTATGGGCATCCATTGAAGAAGTTGACTATCCACATGTTGATAAGAAAGAGATGAAAGGGTGGGTATTGTCCATTAAAAAAGTGTTTAAGAAATGGGAAAAAGAGTATTTTAATCCTAATAAAATTAGTTTTCCCTCTCCTACCTATATGCCCATTCCCACTCAAGATCATGAAGTTATTCCATCATATAGATCTTTTGCAAAACTTATTTACCTTAGCCATGTCATGCCCTCACTTGTGAGACCACCCTCTCCTACAACCATTAAAAAGAGAGAAAAAGTGTTTATTCAATACACATTTCCATCATGGAAATTATTTTAGAAGGGCATAAAGAATAAGGAGGAGGTATTAGTTAAGGTAGTCCAAGAACCAGTCCTGGTAGAGGAAGGGTTAGTTGTGTAAGAAATGAATCAAGCAACCATAGCTCAACACAATGAGCTTGGTGTACAAGAGTTTCAAGACTCTCTCTCCCTTCCTCAAGAGCCACCTAGAAGATCCTTCAAAATCTCTAGCTGGAAGGAGACTCTCCTAAGCTGTAAGCAAGGTGAATTTTTTCACCCTCCCACTATCTCCCTCTTAAAGGAAGAACCTATTTTAGAAATAATAGAGGAGGATCATGCAATCATAGGTGAGCATAAATAGGATAAAACAAGTGTATATGATGAAGAGATCATGATAGGTAGTCCACTACATTCAAAAGGGGAAAATTCAAGTTTTGATTAGACTTCTTGACATGGATTCAATGAATTAGAAATTAAAGGTAGTATTGATGCCTTCATATTTGAAGGGACATGTATTCAGGTTGTATCTAAGAGTAAAGGAGATATTGATTTATTTCAAGAGCTTCCTTTTGGTATGAGTGAGGATGAGTAAGAGAAAGAGATAGAGAAAAAGGAGGATTAAAATGAAGTATGGCAATAGCTGTACCATGACTTCATAGACCAAGTAGAGGATCTAAAATAGCCTATGCCTCCTCCAAAGTATGAAGATGAACTTATAAATTAGGATATAAAAACTAACCAGTCTCAAGATGAATTATCTATTGAAGATAATACTGATGTCTTTAAGAATGAAAGAGATTGGTCAAATCAAGAGCCATAGGAATATGACATGGTGAACTATGGATGGGTTGATGAGCTTCCATATGAATCCTTTCAGAGCAAGCAAAAAAAATATGGTGTTGAAGTTAGTAATGTCTTGGATGACAAACTGGAAGCTAAATTTTGGTATGACTTAGAGATTTTTGCCTACGCCTATACAATCAACCAAGCACCATTTCAAAGGAGCCACCATATGTTGTTCTTATTTCAAAGCATAAAATTAAGCCATCAGATGAGGAGGTTGAAGGATCCCTCATAGTCCAATTTGGAGAAATCCTTAAAGAAATGGATGAGTGTGTCTACATTGGAGACATTTTTGTCCCATTTCATCCATTTGAGAGCATGTCAAAAGAGTTATTGATCAGGCATCTTCTCCCACCTATCATGAGATCTATAAAACAAGGTATTTCTCATCTTGGTTTATCACAAGTAAATGAAGATAGAAGTTTCCCATTTGATCTAGGAGGAATATACTTGTAAATTTTAGACATATATATTATATTAGTTTTTATGATTTTCTCTAAGTGCCTATGTGCACATTTATTTACTAGGCTAGTTATTTTTATTTTCTCCAAGTGCTTGTGTGCACTTGTCTTTATTTGTTGTTTTTATTGTTGTCCCTTTTGCTTCAAGAGGAGGTTTTATAAAAGGTCAACCTTGTTTCAGATTTAGGTAAATATATTTAATCATCGAGGAGACTCCATGCCTAATGGATTAGACAAGGTAAATGGTTTGATTTCTCTTGCATAGATATGCATTCATCCACTATGAATCATGAAAGTTGCTGGCCAAATTTGTCCCACATATAAATATTTTGCATGTTTTGATGGAATGAGTGGTACAAAGGTTTAAAATAGGTGTAGAGTTATAAAGAAGAGGATCCAAGTAGGTTTCATGGTGTTTGAGTAGTTCAAGGTCAGGGGCAAGTTTCACAAGCCTCAAGGGATTCATCAGAGCTTTCAAAGATCAAACAACAACTCCTAACACAATTTTAAATGAACCAAACCATCACCAGGATGTCATGTAGAAATGGACTAGTCAACTCATTTTTGAATTTTATAAGTTCACATAGAAAGACTCATAGGATAAAAGAAATGCATAGAATGGATGTCCTTAGTGCTAAGATCTTTCTCTATAAATTTCATGTCTCTATGAGTTCTCTATTTTGAGATTTAAGTATTCAAAATTTAGCTTACAAAATAAAACATTCATGCAAACATCAAAATTAAGCCATAAAAAATAACTATTTGGATTTAAAAGTCCTTATACATTCATGCAGATGTCAAATACATTTGTGTGGATGTCAAATGATGGGTACCTAGATGTCAATTTTAAACTCAATAATTAACTATTTGGTGTTAAAATATTGACGGTCACATGGATGTCAATGGCAGTCATGTGGATGTCAAATAATGGCCATGTAGACATCATTTATAAGCCATAGTAGATATTTGTATGGATTCAAATAATCAAAATATCAATGGTCAACATTACATCAAACTTCAATATCTAACAAAGTGAGAGCAAGGATGGTGTCAGTGTGTCCATGCAGATCGATGAACCCCATTTGATCATGTAAATAAAGATCAATGGTGTGAGAGGAGTCAAAAGGTCAATGGGCCCAAGTTAGATAGTCAATAGACAATGAGCATAGGTGAGACCAAGATAATTTCTAGATTAGTTTTCAAACTATAGAAAAGGACCTATGTTCAGATATTGAAATGGGGTAGATAGGTGACTATGAAGGAGTGTTTCATCTTTATATATGGCCCCAACTCTAAATAATAATTGAAAAAGGTAGACTTGTTCATGGTTTTATCAGGTACATGGATATAAATACCTTGCCCTCATAATGAAGCAGAGATGGTATGGAAGATCATAATGAAGAGATATGGGGATTGGAGAAATAGTTGGAGCATTCAATGTTGATCAGAGCCTTTAGAGATATTTTATCCTTGAAAAAATCATGACTCATCTATTACAAAGTAGTCCCTTATCTTCTAGTGTAGTTCTCTCAACTAATAAGAAGAACTTGAAGACTATTAGAGTAAATTAGTTTTAACTTCTTGATGATGGACTAATCCTGATTGGATTAAAAAGGTGGTGGAACATCCCTTAAAATGTGGAAACTCATTAATTGTTCTTAGATGGAATGCTCCCTCTTCTTTCTTCTCCCTTTTTCTATATTATCCCATTCTCTTCTCTATTGTAGAGGTTCTTAGATTTTAAAATTTTGATCTTTTTAGGAGACATGGATATTCTCTGAGATATTACAAAATATGCTCATCTTGATTAGGCTAAACCTTATCAAGAATTTGTAAGAACTACCTCTTGATGTAATATAAGAATTTATTTACCTATCTCTTATCTTGGGTATATGTTTGGTGAGTTTTTCATGATGACATTGTGTAAAGGAGATCCTTCTTCATCCATTGTCTTCCTTTTTGACCTAGTTTAGGTTGTTTTCAAGCTATTTGTAAGTCTAGATTAGTGTTCTTTCTACCATTAATGCGAGTTCTTAGTGAGTCTTAGAAATCCTCTTTATTTACATTCATTAATTCTTAAACCTCTTCTATGAAACACTTATGAAATCAGTTGGATTTTGAGGTTTTGTGAACTAGCATTATCTTCTACAGATCTAGTATGGGTTCAAGCTTATGAGAGTTTCCCATTTTTATTTGGTACATCACCTTTTAGCCTTATTAAGATCCCTTTCCCCATTTTTATAAATTTTCCCTATGACAAACATTAGTTTAGGTGATCACAAGAGGAATCCAACCTTATCTGGAGTTCAATCCCACCATAGGTTACCCATAGCCTAGGGCTGTCCCAATATTATAGCTCAATTGGAAAGGGCCTAAAGAACCCTCTCCAAGGGTGGAAATTGATTCTATAATAAGTCTAACTAGTCTTATGTTGATGACCTAGGCCTTTTATCTTCCCCATAATGCTTAAAATGTAATTATATTCCATCTCTGCAAGTTATAAACATGTAACTACTTTCTTTCTCCCTAAATATTAACTTCTAGGATAAACACTAGTGTTGAGTTAGTGTCCAGACTTGACACATGTGTCTAGTGCCCTAAATTCAAAAAAATAAAAAATGGAACATATCTTAATGGTCAACCTAAGTTCTTTAATGCAAGTTACTAATCTAAAGGGATTGATATAAATACTAAATCAACCCTCATTCTTTGTCACCTTAGAAAACCTAACAAAAGACCAAAGAACCAAAGAAACTTATCAAAAGTACTATATTAAGCATTCAATTAAAATATCTTTTCTATTTCCATATTAGTCATAGGTATAAGACATCTATAGGATTAAATTACTAAAGGAGAAGTGCAAGATCTAAATTTACTAATTTAAAATTTAGGTCATTATTATACTTAATTTCCACATATTACATGATTCACACAAAAACCAACATGTAAGGGAGAAATACATGAGTTTGAGGTCCTCTTTTGGAGTATTGGCTATGTAGGAAACACTCTCTAATAACAAGGTATTTGGGGTCAACTAGACACTATGTACCCACTAACCTTTTTTCCCCTAAGGTCACACTGAAGATGTAGAACTAGTGTTTTACCATTTCAAAAAGAGTGATAGTCCACAACCTAGATCTAAATGCACCAAATCAAAGGTGAAGACAAACCTAGAAACATCCATGTGGTTGCATCCCTTTTCATTAGGTATTCCATACATGACACTTGTATTGAACCCAATAGTAGTGTCAATG
Organism: Torreya grandis; assembly: GCA_037957365.1. Classification (NCBI taxonomy): domain Eukaryota; kingdom Viridiplantae; phylum Streptophyta; class Pinopsida; order Cupressales; family Taxaceae; genus Torreya; species Torreya grandis. The sequence goes on from JARHVA010002314.1 coordinate 720,305, forward strand.
TAACTATCCTAGGATGACATTATTTTTAAGAGCTCTAAAAACATCATATCTAGAATCTTATTGCTATTTTAGAACTATCTTCCATCTTGATTCCTACTTATTTCAAATCCAACACTATGTCAACATTAAAATCAATTAAGTATATTACTTCTTTATCATTCCCGTATATAGCTTAATTAAACTTTACATATTTAGACTATCTTAGTTTTATTAATTTATCATATGCCTATATCTATGTTTAGCATCTAATTGCCTTGATATAAATCTAATTATCACCCTTGTGCTATTTCAATACTATATATCCCTTTAATCAAATCTAGGCTAAAAAAAAGATCACCTAGACCATTTTAGGGTTAAACAATCTTCACTACACCAAGAATATACCTAAGGCTTCCACCATAATAATGAATAAATAAGGATAAAGGGGATCACCTTTCTATATCCATATTGAATTTTGACTAAAACCCCCTAGAATCCCATTAACCAATACAAAAAATAAGATCCAAATGACATAATGCATGATCCATGTGATCTAATCTTCTCCAAAACTAAAAGGAACTAAAAATTCTCCCATGAAACATAATTAATTCTATCATATGCCTTCTTAATGTCTAATTTTAGTAACACATGACTTTTTTCTGACTTGAGACTTTACAAAATATCATGGGTCATGATAATCCTATACATAATTTTCATTTCACATACAAAACCCCTTTATTTAGGATAAATTATTATAGGAATTAAAATTTTCAATATTTTAGTGATTTCTTTTGATATTATTTTGTAAACTGTATTAAAAGTGAAATTGGTCTGAAGTATGTAAAGATACCCAGTACAAATTTCTTTGGAAAAAGAGACATGAATGTACATTTTAGATCTCTAAGAACCTTCTTAAACTGTATTGAAAAAATATTTGGCACTATGAAAAATATGTATTTTTTACAATAGAAAAGGGGACAAAGTCCATCCTCTATTCTAGGGGGAGGTTCCTTTTATTGAAAAAAAAAATGAAATAAACCTATTTGTAATATTTACAGGTAAAATATAATATTGGGTTTTGTTCACTCCTAATTTTAAAATAAATATAAAATAAGGAATATGAAGGGTCACACATGACAAAAAATGTAGATCTTATCCTATGCATGATAATAAAGATCATAAACACAATTTAACAGTTTGATAATGAACCTAGTATTGATTGAGAGTTGAGAGATATACATTAAACTAAGGAATAACACACATCTAAAAATAAAAATACAAGACAAAAAGTTATGAAATTTACTTTGTATTCCTAATAGAAGAGTGCACATAAAGTTTTTTTCTTCCTCATTTCAGTAAAAATCATAGTGGGCATCAAACAACACTTCTACAAATGCCAATTTCTGCTATTTATAGATGTAGGAGGGAATCAACTAACCCTTAATATTCCCAGTTTCATCTTATTATAATTTTATATTTATATTTCATATTTTTATAAAATTAAAATATGATTTAAAAAATAGGAGTAAAATAAGTAAGAATAAGAAGAATATGTTCTTGATGGAGTTGGTTGAAGGTAGGGGTGACAAGATAACATGAAAATTTTCATTTCTCCTATGATTCTTTAAACATTATAAATATTATCACTATGTCAACAATATAATTTCCTTTGGGAATCATTGTATTCTTATAGTGTACCAACCATCTATCATTTATCATCATCATCATCATCATCATCATCATCATCATCATCATCATCATCATAATATTGGGGACCTTGATCAAGTTTTCCAACTAGGAATTTAACTTCTCTAGAGAGGCATGAATTTCAATGAGTATATTAATGGATGAAATATTAAATTCACCTTATTTGGATAAATCTCACTTGATTAATTATCTAAATTATTATTTTATTTCACTTAATAAAATCACAAAGTAATCTCCCCACATTTGAATAGATTTTAGTCATCCTCTCTCCTCAAATTTTTGATTGCTTCTTTAGATCATCCACTAATTTAATCAAAACTTCCATCTTATGTATAATTCTCTCCAACAAATCATAAGAGATATCATTTTATCTCTTAAAACATAACTCTATTTTGACTAACTATTCTACATCCATGGCTAACATTTTTTCAATATCCCCTTTGATGCTTTCCCACAAGCTCAACTCTTTTTGATGAAATTAAACTTTCTGATCAATATGATTTTGTTATACCTCAATTTTTTCATGTATTCAATATATATTAGACCATTTATAAATAAATATTCAACCTACGTCTTAATATTTTTTATGTAGCTATTGTATCGGCTTATAGTTGAGATGACGTCTCTAATAATTCTAGGTACTTGAGTTGAAAAATCTACTTGGGGAACTATTGGATCCTATAATAATTCAAAAAGATAGTTTACATAACCTAAGAAATATCAAACATAATAATTCAAATACTATTAGGTTAACTCATCTTGCTTAGACATTTTGATCATTCTTTTAGTATTTTCTATGAGGTTATGTACATCACTCTCACAAGTGGCTAGTGAAATTATTTTCAAGATATAATCTGACATAGTCATTTAATCCTCATTATTTTCAAAATTTATCTTAGAGATTTATATTAACTAAGATCCAAATGGATAAAAAAAAAACTTGAAATGTTTTTTTCCTTCTTTAGAGGAAGAGTCTGGAGGAGGTTTGTCACAACATCAAAATTAGTCAATTTTAGACCAACTACTTTCTTCTTCTTTTCAAGCAGTTGTTGTATCCAATAGAAGGTAGTGTCATCAAAATTGACCACATGTGATACTAATCTAGTCAAAATATATGGTAGTGTAGGCTATCTTTATAGTGTGTAATGTGGTGGAAGTGGAATTTGAGAAGAAGCTAAAAGAAGGTGAGATACAAGTACTTATGGCATAAAACTTGGAATAACACTTGAGCTATTTTTTTGTCCAATCCTTGATAGGAGGAAATTTATTTTGGGGTTTTATTATTAATGAAAAAATATGTATCACCCCCTAAGGACAAGGATGACTATAGTTGTACTAATTTTTTGTCATACAACTTCCTCACTATATACGAACCTTTACCACAAGTCTTACTCAACCCTTTGGGATGATTTGGATCTTCTACACTTCCATGACATCTTTTAGTAGTTTTTGGATGAGTTATGACACCAAATATACCTATGAAAATGGATTTTAAGAGTGAATTATTAGTTTTAATTAGAAGGGTATATGTTTTATCTCTCCTTGAGTTACCAACTCTTGTGATCTTTATGAGTGTCTCATTAAACTACTTCATCAATATTTCCAATACTATCTTGGCTGAAATATATAAATTAGTAAACTCTCATGTAGAATAATTTATCAATGGAAGAGGTAAGAATATGACCTTCTTGTATAATATGGGTTAAGAAATTCACTCCCATCATCTATCGTCTCTTCTAGCACTTAAGTGGGTTTGAATAATTTTATCTGATTCAAACTTAGTCAAACCTAATTATACATCTACACTTCATTTTCATTCTCAAAATCAACAAAAAATCATAAATATTTGTTTTGTGTACATATGAGTGACCTATTATTAGATGGGATATTACATATCCTTCACTATCAAGATAATATTTATTTGTGTGAGAACACACTATTTACTAATCAATTAAGATTCCAATATTTCAAGCATCTATGGAATTATTACAAGTATAATGACCCAAGGTGATTAGAAACACTAAACCTAACACATGATTATATATATATCTTATTTAAATCTATGAGGTGCATACACATTTCAATCAATAATATTTTATCATTGAACAACATTTGGAGTATCAAGGGACAACCTTCAAATCCTCCTACTCTGATATAGGATATTTTTTTGAATTTTAATTAAGTAAATTACATATTAGGATATGAAATTAGTTTATTTATTATAAATAATAGCTCCCAAATATTCATTAAAGCCCTGGGATATTCTCATGGTGAAGGCATCATTGACTCATCTGAAGTGTTTGTTGCTTTTTTCTAGAGTCAATTACAGGGATAACTCATGAAACTTGGTTTTCAAACCTACATTATCAAATTGGGTGAGACAATGTTATAATATTTATGATTCCAATGAGTATACAAATTATGAAGTCATATATAAAGTGTTTGTTACTTTTAAATTGATTAGTTATTTATATAGAGCATTACTGATGATGTTAACTCAATCAATATATTTCTTTCCACCACATATGATACTCATATACATGAAAATATGATGATAAAAATACACAGTTTTCTTATTAAACATCACCCTATTGAGAAGGGTGATCATGTTTTACAACTCTTCTTTTAAATATAACCTCTAGAAGTTTTTTGGGAGTTTTGACAAGCCAATTATTTTGTGTTTCAACCACTCAATATTGATAATTGTGAGATGATTTTTTTTTTGTCCCAAAAATATTATTAGACCTTGATGATAATCTTATAATAGGTTTCATTTTATGTAATCCTTAAAGTCATGTCCATGGTATTACCATCTATCTTAGCCATCAATTAACTTCCTTCTAATCATATCTCCCTGGTATCTGGGTCAAAGTGTTGAGCACATGAAAATACCATATCAAAGCATTACATTGAAATGGGAAAACCAAGTACATTTGGTAGCCATTCACTGAAAATATGCTAGACAATATAAAAAGAGATTCAAAATTCATTATGTTTTGGAATTATCCTAGGTTCACATCACCAATGTAAGAATCACCAATATCTAGGATTTCATCCTCCAACATAAACATGGGCTCATAATCCATGCATTTGAAATTAATTTTCACTAATGTGGTAATGTATAAGGCTATATTATTAGTGATATAAAGGTTCCCACACATTTTTGGTGTTATAAATTATTTATGTAGTTATGGGGAACATGCCATAGTTGTCATGAAAATGTTCACTTCACCTTTGGATTCTTTGCCTTGGTCATAACAGTTGACCATAAATTTTGTGTAGCTAGAGTACCAAGATCTTCAATTAGAGTGAAAGATACCCAAAATTCACTATGAATCCTTTGAAACTTGTATCAACATGAATTACTTGGAGAAACGAATATTTTGACTATATTTTTCTTAATTTCCACCTTCTTAGAGAGAAATAGTGCAAAAGCACACCTTTATCTTTGTATGGATACCAAATTAAAAAAATAGCTAAAAATAAGATAAATTTACCTAAATAGTATTATAAAGTGAATTTATAAGTGTTTTGAGGGTTTTAGTTTGCACAATTTAGGCTACCTAATTCCATCATGTGTCCATGATGACCTCCATAATTGGGTCTACTTGGCCCTATAGGCATGATGAATGTGACCCATTTTACTTATCCTGCGGCTTCATGTCTACCATGATTGTATGGTTGATATGGAATAGATGCATTTATGATGTCATTCCATCATCCATAGAGATGCACATTCACATTTGGTAAACTTGATAGGTTAGGCTAATACAATCTTCTGGGCATGTAGGGGTCAAAGTGTGAGGTGGAATGCCAAAATGGCTATCTTTTTTATTTATTTTTATTATTTTTTTACACTTAGAGACAATAAATAAGCCTTAATATTGATACCAAAATCAATAAAGTTTTACTAGGGCCTTTTTGAGAACAATACTTAGCTCCAACTAGGGGCATGAACTTGTAAAATGATATAAGGTGAACTTTAGAATCTCATGATTTCATGACTAATTCCTTATGCTTTGGGATAAGGGGCCAGTTTATAACATGTTAATTAAGGAGTGGAAAAGTAACACTAATAGTGAAGGAAACACACAAACAAGAAGGAAACACACCAAAATCCTAAATCACCTATGGGCCTAGTAGGGGAAAACCTACCCTCACTATTTATAATGATTCAAATATTACCCTATATAGGGAAATAAAAGATGAGTTCCATCATGCTAGGAAAAATATAAAATTTTTCTCCACAAAAATGGTGGATCATGAAAGTACCCATCTATAAGGATTCAAACTTTTCATGAGTCCCTCTTGGATCTCTTTTCTTGTCTCATAAGAGGACCAAATATCTAATCTAAAAATCACACTACCAAGCCTTATGATCAAATATATCTTTCAAAATTTATTGATGATATGAAATATGGTCAACAACCATAACTCATTATTTATACAAATTTTTTAGGTACATAATTATTTTTTCCAATGAATCCTTGAATTGATCATCTTCTATAGCCTGAGCTAGTTAGAGAGATAGAAATTCTAGTGAAATGGGAATAGTTGTATCCACTCCATACACTATCTATAAAAGAGAAACCATAATTAATATTTTATAAGTTATACGATATGTCCAAAGATCATCACATAATTTATAATTATAGTTTATTTGATTTTCATCTACTTATTTATGAACAATGGTTGTGATGTTCTTATTACTCGATTCAACTTGACCATTACCTTGAGGGTTATAATAAGAAGAATGACCCAATTAATTTTCATACACATATAAAAAGTAATGAGTTAAAATGAATAAAAATTATAATCATTATCATTCAATATATTTTGAGGAATCACACATTTAACTAGGATATTTTCTTTGATGAAATTACTGACAACTTATGAAGTCATGGATCTCACAAGAATATATTCTACCCATTTTGTGAAGTAACCTATTTATATCAATAGATTGGTATACCATATGATATAATGATGTTTTAATGTTATAATAAAGTCTAACCCAAAATAACAAAAAGTTTCTTTGATGACTATGAGCTATAGAGACAAAGTTGCTAGTTTTGATTTCCTAACAAAATGCTCACAAACTTCACACTTTGAAACCCATTATTATACATCTTTGAGCAATGTAATCCATTAGTAATGATATTTAAAAATATTATATTTAGTGACAAGAGATGATATATGAATTATATACTATTGATCATGTAAGGTTTTTAGTAATGTTTTTTATTGTTCCTTATTTATGCACCTCATAAAAGTCTCATCAATTCTCTTCTTAAATAGAGTGTTGTCCCAAATTATGTACCTTGATACTTGCTTATATTTTTATACTTGGAACTTGAGTGAGTGGTGTATTATACATATGATAGGAAGTAAGAAACATATGAATAAAACTCATAAAATTTTATATACTAAAACTAAATATTTAAAACATCTTAGTCTTGTACATTTGATAAATACTAATTAGGGTTCTACCCTTTAGTTCTAGACCTTCTTACTATAAAAAATCTCACATTCACCATCTCATTGACACTAAATGATTATCTTATATTCCAAAACATATAAATATAATGACCATACCAAATTTTACATTACATAAAGCTCAAAAATTGATATATATCATTCATTTCCAGTTACAAATCCATACATATTTTCTAGCATTTTGGACACTACTAGCCATAAAGGGGTACTAGTGTCTAAATCCTAATCTAGTGTCTAGTATTCATAATTCATCCAAATTGAAAACTATTTAAAACCAATGGGTTATATTATTTGTATTATTGAACCCTAATGAGATATTATCAAAAGGTGTAGTGTAAATACAAGTCCGAGCCTTCTCATTGTTCATCTAGCAAATACCAAGCAATCACCTACCAAGGCTCATTTATTCAATCACACAACTAAATTATTCTACCATATTCATCCCTATTTTTATATCAACCATAGGAGTATTCATACAAAAGGTCTAAAGCATATAAATAAAAACCCATGAGTGGTATTTTTCAAATTAGAACATATATCATTACATGAATCTATAGATAATATTGCACCATTATCTACACACACTCCCACACATAGGGGAGAAATACATAAGTTTTAGGCCCTCCGTAGAGTATTTTATATGTAGGTAAGGTTAATTGATAAATGGATATTTGAGGTTAGCTTGACACTATGATCTCACTAAACCATTTTTGGAAAAAATCATTCTAAGAGTGAAGAAGGGTGAAGGTCTAGGGGTTGAACAATAAAAATAGAGTAATAACATGTATTTCAGATTTGAAGACATCATAATAAGGGTGATATAAAACCCAAAATAGTGAAGTTAGTCACAAAAAAATCTAGTAGATATTTCATATAGGATAGTAGCATTACAACATAGAGAGTAGTGTCGATGGTATTATCCCAAGGTTGATGGTAGTGTCTGCTACTACATAAACAATATTTCCAACATCTTAATATTATTTTAGAATCATGATGTTTCACACTTATGACTGTGTCCAAATAAAATCCATTTGTATAAAGTAAACCCAATTAAGTATCATTTCTCATTGTCATTTTAATCAATTGAACATATTTTGAATTTGATACTTGCTATATTAGCATATCTCAATTTTTAATTCAAAATATTAATATATTTTAAATTTTCAATAAAATGGCCTAATATAGATTAGTTTATCACCTTTATTCTTAAGATACTTATATATTCTTAACTTTATCACCACCAATCTCAATTTTTGGTTTAAACATTTGGTAAACGCAACCCCTATGTTTCTTCATCCTATCTTTCTCTAGGGTTTTAAATATTTTTTAGAATTTTTTTTAAAGAAAAACTATAATTTCATTTATAAAATAAAATGTTAACAAAGATATTTTTGAAATTGAAGATAAAGAAGACTTAATAAACCATTTAAATACAAATAAATAAATAAGTAATGAATTATTACATGTTACCCAAGAAGAAATAAATAACCATGATAATACTAGTGCATCTGCATCTAATAATGGTGAACCCTTTGATGGATTAATTATTACTAAATCCTCCATGGGAACCACTATTACTTTAACTAAAATACTAGTTTCAATTCCTACATCAACACAAGTGGTTTCATCCCCTTTGGTGAGTTCTCAAGTCTCTAATCTTAATCTAAATGAGTCTACAATGAAAATGATTCTCCAAGTTATAAAAACTTGGAAGCTAAGGTTACCAAAATTGAATAAAATGCATTGAAATCAATTCATGCTTCTGATTCAAAAGATGTATTACATAATCCTCTAGCACCTTAGATATATTTTCACCCTTTGCCAACTAATTTTGTTGCACCTAAGTTCACATTTTATAATAGTAAGGGTGATCCTGAATAACATTTTTGATCTTTCTATACAACATGACTTGATTATGCTTAAAATGTTAAAATTTTAACCAAATTATTTCCAAGGATCTTAAATGACTATGCTTTGATATGGTTCTATGACTCAAATCCAATTAGTGAAAATGATCAAATCCATAATTGATCATTTTATAACACATTTATCCATCAACATCACTAAAAATATGTCATATACACAAATCACTAAGATCAAACAAGGAACCAATGAACCTATTAGTGAATTTATATTTAGGTATAAAAAATGTTAGCCAAAATGATAAATCCAATGGTAGATAAATAACTTGGATTCATAATTAAGTAAAGTTTGCTTGATTCATTACACGAGTCTATTATTTTCAAGAAGGTGAAATAATTTAATGACTTATGACATATTGTTTGAGATCAAGAAATGAAACTTATTTCCTTAAACAAGTTTAAGTATGTATCAAACACACTGACTACATGCTCTACCAAGTTACATATCAAATCAAGCTATAAGGTAAAACCTACAAAACTTAAAAAGGAAAAAACCATAATGGTTAATGTAGTGTCACAATAACCTAATTACCTCATCTTATCTAGTGCACCTAAGAGATAATTTACATGATTATCTATATCTTGATCTTTGATACTTAATAAGATTATGGAGTGTCATACCATATCTCTCCCTCCCCATATATAGGTTGATATAAGTTGATATCTACAAAAAACATACGATGATAATGCATATTGTGATTATCACCAAGGCCTTAAGAATTATAAAAACATATGTTATACCTTGAAACATAGGATCTAGGTTCTTATTGATGACTAATATATTACCTTTGATGATCTTCCCAAGGATTCAAGTTCACAACCCGATGACCATTAGAACCAAAAGATATTTAAAAATACTTTGCAAGATCATTCTAAAAAAGAACCTGAAGTGTAAATGGAATATCATGCACATCATCCTCCAACACATTATGAACACTATTATATGGGATTATTAGAAATTATATATGCACAACACCTCCTATGGTTTTGAGACCCTCAATTTCCTTTGATGACAATTAAATTGTAGATGATTACTTAGATATTTATTCATCATTCATTCAATCATACCTTGATCATCGACCTATATATAGTGTTATGATTGATAATGGTGATAGTGAGAATATATGTACCATGATGTTACTTACACATTTTGGATATACACATGATGATTTATACCCTTTGACCAAAAAGGTTAAAGAATTTGATGGGACATCACAACATGTTATTGGTGATATTAACCTCCCTTTATAGGTTGGGATATCACATGGGATTACTACCTTTTTAGTTATACCATAGATAATTGTCTTTGATATGTTATTTGGGTAACTTTGGATACATAAAATCCATATAATACTTTCCACAGTGCATGGGTGTATTAAATACATTCATACCAATAAGGTAGTCAAAGTTTCCATAATTCCATATTAACATCCACTTGAATAAGATAATTATATTCCTAGATAGCTATTAATCATCCATAAAAGGGTAAACAACAAGCAATCCTATTTATTAGGTAGCCTATACTTTATACCTTTCCACTAGAGATATACAATGGATTCCATGTAATCCTCATATAATCCTACACATCATACCCAATTACATAGATAAACTCAACATGTTCTAATTATTAGTACTCCTAAAAAACAAATAACACTCAACAATGGGTTCCATGGACCACTATTTATGACATTATTTATTTACAAACACATACTTCTATGCAACATACATAGATTATTTTTGACTCTCTAGATCTAGATATGACACCTATACATGCTACTTGGAAGTATCACCAATAAGATTCACCATATTTTGAGTATATATCACCTTATGAGTATCCCTTAGATGTGATAATTGGCTAGCCCTTACTTTATAAATATTCATATATATATATATATAAAATAAATACAAATAAATTTAAAAATATAAAAATATTCAACATTTCCATGCTAACTCCTTGGCATATATGTTGTTTGCTTCATGTTAGTATATAACATATATTTTTCTATACATCTATATGTTTCATGCATATTTGAGTGTGATACAAACATACCAAAACCCCATGATATATACAAAATTATAGATGTTAGACCTCTCCTCTACCCATGCCATATAATACCTTGGGGTCATCTGATTCATTGGTCATGATTTATATAAGTTACCTATCCTTTATGATCATTTATACATTATCATGTTTAAGCTTATATACTAATGCTTAGACATGTCTACATCTATGCTCATATTTTTCACAATGTACTTGATATGCTATGGTACATGACATATTTTGTTAACACATATATGTAGGGACTCATATGATATACTTATGTTGGTTGTTTATGCTTCATTCATTCACATTGTCACTTCCTTGAGTGTATTTATTGCTTACTTTTTCTTTCTTGTGGAATGTTTGAATATGTTCCTTTTCTATTGTCCCTTATGCTATTGTATGTTGTTTGGACATTTAACTATGCCATTCTATGCCTATTATATATTTTACAATGTCACTTATTTTTGATTGTGCAACATTTAACTATGCCCCTTGTATGAGGTCTCCTTGGACCATTCCTTTTGCATTACATTGAGTGCTCTTGTGTGTGTGATTAATTGTTTGTTGAGCTTATATTGTTACTCTTTAGACATTATCATGATTTATATCATGCATCTTATGGATTGATGTGATCACATATTACAAGATTCATTGGCATATCTACTTAGACACACTAATCATATACTCTACATGATTCATACATAGACTATATAATTACCTTATCATTTTGAGGTAAGTTACCTACCAGATTCTATTTCCCTCATTTCAAAATGGGATGCATATTAGTGGGGGTATTCCATAAACACATGACCTCCACACCTATAAAATTTTCATATTTAGTGGGATTATGTCATAAAGACATAACATTCACACATATTAAGTTATCAATATCTCCATATTTTAGTGGGATCATGTCACAAATACATGACCTCTACACTTGCATTAATATCTAGGATAGTTGCATGATTCAGATATACACTTGGTTAAAAATCTTATACATTGCAATGATTTTACATAAATATGAAATAGATTTTTTCAGGGTTATGACATGTATAATTTAGTTGAGACATATTAGAGGTGCATATTCCATGCTAATGTACAAAAAAATTAAAATTTTACTAATTATATCTCCAAATTACTATCACCAAGAAGGACTAATTACACCAAGAAGTACTATTATCAAACCTTTTCTATCTGAATTAGTTGATTCTCTTTATAGCTTGAATTTATCAAATCATTCAACCTCACCAAATTTATAGGTTGGGTTGATTAAATTATAAAACCTTACCGTATTTATAGGATGTGTTGATTAAATCAATCACCATAACCAGATTATAAATTAAAACTTTAGTTTTTAGATCAAGATTTAGTGATCCCAATGGTCATGTCACAACTTCCAATCTCTCTCTTAAAATATCCAAGGTTTAGGTATAAACATATCTCTCATCTCCAATGCTTCATAAGGAAGCATATTTACCAAGAAGAATACAAAATGGGCAACATGGTTACATCAATACATAAATGTATTCCTTCCTTTCTCTCTTTATTTTCAATCATTTCAATTATTAAAATTTTTAGATTATATGCATAGATTTATACTAAAACATGCTCTTTGTTATAGGTCATACACTAACAAAACACTCAAAGTGGACTCAAGCAAAGGCAAGGTGTGTTGTACACACCCAGGTGCACATTTATTACTATAAACATAGTAATTTAATCCTTATGAATTAATATATAAAAGGAACAAGGGGGGAGGAATGTAGATACTAAAATATAATATTATAATATCTCAGTCTTGTAAATTTTACAAATACTAATCAGGGTTATACCCTTTAATTATGGAACTTCCCACTACCAAACGACTCACTTTTTCCATTTCACTAAGCCTAAATGGTTAACTTATAGTTTGATCCATATCATTGTAATGACCCAAAAAACCTGTACACTATAAAAATCTCAAAAATTGATATATATGCTTCACTATCAATTATGGATCCATACCTACTTTATAGCATTTTGGACACTAGTAGACACAAAGGGACACTAGAATCAATGCTAGTGTCGATATCATTTTCTAATGTCTAGTACTGAAAATTCATACAAATTTCAAACTATTCAAAACCTATGGGTTGACCTATTTGTCTTATTAAAGCCTACCATGAGATTTTTTTCAAAAGGTGTGGTATAAATATAAGTGTAAGCTTTATCATTGTTCATCTAGTAAATACCAAGTAAGCACATACCAAGTCTCATTAAATCAATCACAAAACTAAGTTATTATACCATTTTCATAACTCTTTATGTATTAATCATATAAAATGTCTAAAAAATTCAAAGAATAACCTATGAGTGGTATTTTTTAAGTTAAAATCTTTATCATTACATGCATCTACATATAACAAATTAAACCATTGTTCACACACACTCCCACACATAGGAGAGAAATACATAAATGTGAGGCCCTCCTTGGAGTATTGGATATGTAGGCAGTAGTCATTGACATAGGGGTATTTGAGGTCTTCTTGACACCATGAGCCCACTAACCCATTTTTGGCAAAATTCATTCTAAGGGTGAAGAAGGGTGAAAATCTAGGGTTTGATCAATAAGAAGAGAATGACAACCTATATTAAAAATATGAAGACATCATCAGAAAGGTGACAAAAGGTAAAATAGTGAATTTAATCACATCGATATCTAATGGATATTATATATAGGATAGTATCTTATGCATCAATGGTAGTGTCCGAAGGTTGATAGTAGTGTCCTCAGATATAAATAATATATTTATAGAACAATAGTGTCAATGGATACAATTTATAAGAGAGTATTTTAGTTCATGATCCTTCAATCTGAAACTCAGGACAGTAATCATAGATTCAATTCCTTCTTAATTTTTCTACACTAGAATTTCTTACAACATATACTTTGAGTAATAATAATATGCAATGAAATATTTCTAAAAATATGGGAAAGCTAATGTTGGGACATTATAAATTGATATATAAATTCAATCAAAGACTACATTTACCTCCTTCATTTGAAAATAGTCTTTCCTCACATCATTTGAGAGATATGCCTAGTTAACTTGGTGAAATTAGGTACGAACATTCTTAATAAATTTACCTTGCTAAAAAATGAATATGTACTAGGTTTAGTAGTAGGTAAATATAATTTTTGAATTGATTTAACCCTTTCAAGATCAATCTTGGTACCTTACTTAGACATTATTATCCCTAAGAATTTTCCTTTTGTGACTACAAAAATGAATTTATTAGGATTCAATGAGATACTATGTGCTCTGCATCTCTCAAAGACCATATTCAAATGTTCATAGTGATCTTCTCTCCTTCTAGAGAATATAGTGAGATAATCTAGATAGACCACTATAATTTGATTATTCAAGTCACTAAAATCCAAATCCATTTCTCTTTTAAAAATTTCTACCACATTGATGAGTCTAAAAGGCATCTTTGTGTAAGAAAACATACCCCACAATATGGTCAATGTATTTTTATATTGATCTTCACAAGATACCTACACTTGATTTTATCCCAAAAAAATCCAACATAGACATCATTATAGCTTATAACTTCTTGTAAAATATGATTCATTATCAATATGGTTAGTTGTCTTTGAGTGAAGCTTGGTTAAAATTGTGAAAATTTGCATAGATTATGACTTATCCATGATTATTTATTATTGGCACTATGTTGGATACCAATGAGGAGTGATGGATTGGGAATATTATTTTATCATAAAAAATATTATTAACTTATTCATATATAGTATTTGAGATCTTTAGGTTATAATGCCTTAGTTTTTGCTTGAAAGGGTGGATACAATTATTTAGAGGAATGTTATGTTGCACATATTTTGGGTATAAATACTTCAAATTGGTATAGAACCAAAAAAAAATAAAACTATACAGGTTGAAATGATATATGAAACTCCAATGTTATTCCTTATAGAAACATTTGTCAATATTCATGTACAACAATTCCTCTTTTGTATCTATGTTAACCTTATTAGAGTATAGAAATCCCTTGGTATCTTCTTGTATTTTATTCTTTATGTACCAATCATGCTTATCAAATAATTCTTTGAGTGATAGTAAGCCCTTCACAATTTTATTTCCCTTGAGTTAAATGACCCTACTACCATCTATTTTATTTTATTTAGTGTTGGTTGATTCTTCTATTTTATATTTATCCCCAATTTTGTTTTCTTGTGAAGAAGATTCTTTGTATGCTGATGAACTCCCTTCGAAATTCAAATTCTATAAATTGTCTATTTATTAGATGAAAGCAATGATTTTTCATCATTATTAAAATACTTGGATGATATACTAGTTCAATAATATATTTTATCCTTATTTATCTCATGATGATGAATTATTAAAGATGTATACACAACTAGATCATCTTCTTTAATAATTTCTTCCCTTGGCATAAATACAATATTGAAGGTTTGAAATGCTTCAATACAATCCCATACTATATTTCTATAGTGTTTTAGTTTATATTTTTTAACTTGGTATTGATTCTTTACCTATTTCACTATTTATATCATCTCTTTATGACTTAGGATTTTTGATTCCCATTTATTTTTCCACTTGTAATCCTAAAAACAATAGTTTTTACTCAATTGTGTTGTTAGTACACTCAAATTGAAGCTTGTATGAGAAAGGGAATAACTTGATCTGATTATAAATCTTAATTATCTTAGCCCTTAATCCTAGAGATAAATAAATTACATCAAATTCCAAAGTCACACATCATTTTCATCTCCTTTAATAAGTTTAGGCAATTTCAGATCTTTTTCTAACATCATCATGTAGGTAATAAGACCATTTCTTATTATAAAATGTTCGCTTTAGGATATTTTGATTTTTTCACTAGATGTTTGGATTTAGGTTATAGTAGGAGTTTTTCATTAATTTAACTCACTAGATTCAAATCCATATTATTTTTTCCACTGAGATTTCTATAGAAGGATCTACTTAATATTATCCCACAGATTGGAAGAATATCTATCACTAAGATTGTCATCTTGATTTTTTATCTGAAAACACTGTTACGTCTACTTGAGTATATTTAATTTTCTTGAAGAGAGGATCTAATTTTAATTCCATAAAATAACAACTACCAAACATATTTATGCATGCCAAATGTAATGTGTGTGTCACCTTAGCTGATATTACATTGTTTAAAGCTCTGAAATCAATGATTTAATTGTTAGCCAATTTTGGCTTCCATAGGTGAGACTAATTCAAAAATTGACCCAGGGCAAAATTTCCCTTCCAAATGAAGTCTCAAATGAAATTTTATAGTAGAGTTTAACAAAGTCTAAGGTTGTTTTGACAAAATTAAGGTAATGGTTTTATATTGGTTTGTGCTTTTCTAACCTTGTCATGATCTATCCAACTAGGTCCAAAGGTGTGAAATAAGACCTTGTTAAGGTATTTAACTCATGTAAATTCACATCATGTCCTCTTATGGTCCATACAAATGCCTAAAAATATGCTAAAATATATTTTATAATATTGTAAACCTTTTCAATTGTTTTATTGCTCATTGTGTAATGTTCAAGAGAGAGTATGTGAAAAAATGGTAGATAAGACAAAAAAGGAAGTTGATATAACATCATACGACATCTATAAACACTTATTGCATCATTTCAATTAGGTTTCTAGTCAGAGTTGATAATTATACTGATAAAGGAGAAGTTTTCTAAGAGTAGTTATAGGTTTTTAGAGCAAGGATCACTTGTAGACATTCCCATAGCTTAATCCATCCTCTATAGGTCCAATTCTATGATTTTAGTGAGTTAAAAGTGAAAGTAGCAAAAAAATATATTCCTTCTCCCTATCGATATCCTTGGTAGCCTTAGAAGGAACATCGATTTTCACTCTATACAAGCAAGAGGGAGAAGGTTGGAATTTTATCTCTTGGGAATAGTGTAGGGTCCTTATGACCTTAAACTTTGTTGTATTAGTTTCTTGGTTAATCCCCTTAAATTTATGAACAATAAATAAGAGTATAAGGGGCTCATAATGCCTTTTTCATTGATGCAAGCTCAAGTTTACCTTCATAATTTCACATCTAAATTCAATGAAGGAAGGATGATCATAGTTGGGTGATATCAAGGTGAAAATATACTTATATAACATCAAATTAATCAAGTAAATTAGTTGAGCAAAATACATTTAAAAAGAAACCGATACTTCCTTCTTTGTTTGTAGGTTATAGTCAAGACTGCAAATAGGTTTTAAACTGATTTAGGTGTTTTCTTGCCTACAATGATCTCAAATTAACTTAGTACATACTACTAATATATACTATAAAATTCCTTAGGTATTTAAAAAACATCAAAATATCTAAAAATGTGAGGAAAGGGTCAAGACCATGCATCTAATGAGTTGTTGTAGGTCTAAATAGTCACCTATAGGTATGCCTATAGGATGAGGTGAAATAGACAAAATTTTCTAGTGGAGATGGGATGGGAAAATCCTAAAAAGGTATGATATTACTCATATAATATATGAGAGACATAGAAAATCTTAATGGAGCACTAGAATGATAAATTCAGTCTTAAGAAGCATACACATACCTACACACTTATGGCAAAGATGAACAAGTTTTACATTAAGTTTGAGGTTGTAAGAGGAATTAAAGATGAAAAATATATATAATGAGTTATTTTGGTCCCATACATGCACTGAGTGTTATATTTAGGAGGTTTTAATTTAAAGTGGCAGTTTAAGACTAATGAAGACATACAAGGATTGTAAGACCTAAGGGAGAGAATACTAGATGAGAAGACATGATCCTTGAGAAACTAATGTTGGATTGGTTTAACATTAATAAAATGGTATATAATTATATATTTTATCCAAGTGATCTCATGTGTTCACTGAGTATGGGGTTTAGGAGTTTTCATTTCAAAGTAGTAATTCAAACCCATTGAGAACATACATGCTTATATGTGTAGAATGAGGAACACATGAATTGTGTGGTGTTAGAGGGATGTATAAAGGTATAAAAAGGGAAATTAAATCAAAGGAAAAATATTAAGTCCATTATAAATGATAAAAATACCCTCACATATTTTCACCAAGGAGACTGAAGATAATGAAATGGGCAAGAGGTCTAGTTAGGCCTAAAGAGCCTAAACTGTCATACACATGCAAGCATTTGAAAATTCAAGAAAATTATAAGTATTGAAGTGTTGTAAGGATTTAAGACTCTTAAAATGGTAAAAAACATGTTATATAAATGTTTCTATGAGTTTTATCTGATTGGGTAGGAAATAAAGTGCTCAAATAATCCTGTTATGGTCACTTGAATGCAACTAGTCATAAACCCTAGTTTTGAGCTTGAATCAGTTTCAAGTAGATTAAAATGGTAATTAATTGATTTATGGATGGGGATACCTCAAAATACATGTAATATACCCCAAGGAAATGTTTTTAAGTCAAACCAAACATTTTTGTGCATTCCCATGAAAATCTCTCTCTCTCTCTCTCTCTCTCACACACACACACACACACACACACACACACACACACACACACACACACACACACACACACACACACACACACACACACACACACACACACACACACACACACACACACACACACACACACACACACACACACACACACACACACACATCCATAGTTATAGACATAGTTACTTGAGAGGAAATTTCAGCATATGATAACTCACCTAAGAAGATGCATGGTGTTAATATCTCATTTGGGAGTGTGAATTGGACTTTATTGCTATTAGTTTAGACATTTAGGCCCTATAGGATATGAATAATTGTTAATTAACTAGGATACCTAAACCCACCTTAAACCCTCATAATAAACCAATAGGAGAAATGGATCCTATAATTACATAAAATGGGTTATATTTACATTAAAATTTATTAAATATACTTTATGCCTCTACTAAGGCTTTTATGAAGTAGAGTTATAACACGTGCCAAGGACATAGTGTATGAAAATAACCTAAAAGGCATAGTTACAAGATTATTTGTGAGTGTTAAAAGTGATGATAAGCCCTAAAATAAATAAAAAATGGTTTTTAATATTTTGTAGAGTTTATGTGTCCCTCTATTCCCATTTTATAGATATCCAAGGATGATACATGAGTTACTCAAGTCACTAATTTGGGCCAAAAAGTTGAATGCATTACTATCTTACCTAAGAAGCCTAATTACAAACATATGAAGGATTATAAAGAGATTGATAGACCTTGGAACATCAATAATAGAAATATTTGACTCTATTTGGATCCTCATTAGATAATTAACAAGTCCAATTAGGTGACTATAAGTAGGCTTGGGCATGATATCTTAGTATATCATTAAGAAAACCTTGTGAGAGAGGTGTAGTGAGATTGATGGGTTTCAAGACACCTAATAAAACATTATTACCATTTAAAAATCATTATGGATAACTCTAAATCATATGAAAGGTGTCAAGGACAATCATAGAGGGTAGTTCAAGGTGATTTTGATGATCAAGAATGTCATTTGTTACTTCTAGATAAGGAAGAGGGAAATTTAAAATAAGATTGATGAGTCATCAAGACAACAAAGGAAAATGGAGTCTCTCCTACACCAACCCCTAGAAGATCATGATTAGACCAAGATGACACATGTTCAAGAGAGTTCATATAACTACTTACTTGTAGGGTTTTTTTTTATAACCTACTTCCTCATGAGGGGATAATTGTCATAAGTCTCTCCAACGTACATCTTATCTCTCCTTATCATTCTCTTTTATATATACTACCTTGTGTGGATTTGTAATGCATCTTCCACCCGGGTATGGTGAATCCATTATCATTTGTATGCCTTTGATCAATAAGAATACTAATATTACCTCCTTATATGAATTTACTTAGTGTGAATGTATGTATAGTTGATCTTGTTAAGTGATTTACTTAGTCTTCCTTGACATGTTGTCATATTCTATCACCTATATGTAGTTTGAAAGATTTTATTGTAGGTCATGTTAAGTGTTCAAGTGAAATGTAAGGGTTTATTTTATTTACCTATTCATTATTTTAATATTAAAGCTCTTGATTAGTCCTCTTATCTTAAATATATATCACAACCTCCACATTGAAATGTTGATGTAAGAGATTTAGATTGGGAGTAGTGTATGTTAATATTAGTCTCATGGTCTACATGTGCATAAGTAGTTGGTTGGTAGTGATCAATTAGTTTGGTGCATCACCTCCTTAGTTAGGTTACTTTAAGTTCTCTTACCATTTCCCTTTACAATCAATAGGTCTAATAGTATTTCTAAGGTGATAGCATCAAGGGAACTATCCTTATCTAGAGATTCATATCATTTATTAGGCCATCCATAGCCTAAAGGTGTATCCATGCTATAAATTAAGTGAGGAAGTTTGAAAAACCTATGCAAGGGTGAAAATTTTGATGATAACAACAATTATTCAACTAAAATTATACAATGAAGAGGGAAACATAAAAGGGATCTAATTTCTTGCCATTTTGAATAGAAGTAGCCATATGATTCTGAGGAGTAGAATATGTAGCCAAAACCCATTTAAAAGATGTTTCATAAGAAATATTGGGTCCATATCCCTTGATTAGATGATCAATTTGGTATGAATTTGATTTGAGATATTTAGTTTGGGTGATTTATATCTTGGTTTTATTCACATGATTGATGATGTAAAATGAATAAGGGAAAATGCAGTTTTAATTGTCATGATTTGAAGCCATGTATGGAGATATCATATTTCCCATCTTCTTATTTGACTTATCTTTTTTTAAACTTGAGAAAAAAAAACCTCTATTGAGGATAAAATTTAGAGGGGATGCCTTGGGATCTTCTTATATCTTTCCTTTCCCATTTTATATATCTACTTATTTATCTTTTCATGTCACCTTCAATTTTTTATTCTAAGATATTATGAACATAAAAATAAAATGACTATTCATATTATAAAGTCTTAATCTTGTTCGTATTTATCGATTTCAAGTTTTAGACAATCCACATAGGAGTTGTCATTTGGTTCTAAAATTTCATGATCAATGGTACCTAAACACCTTTTTTGGTAGTTCCATCATGGCACATAATTAAAAAAATATTAGATTATCTAGGAAATGGGAATCATCATGATCATTAGTATCATATAAAGTACATGAAAAATTAATTTGTGTAAGAGTTGTTTTAATAGTGAGATTTGGAGTTCAAGGTTGAAGGTGGGGACACACATTATTGTATGAAGTAAATGGTATTCAAGGCACACCTTGATAAGGCACAAGTAGATGAGAATGTGGAATTTGTTTATTCAAATATAACATATCACTCACTAAATTTTGGACTGGCATATCAAATCCAATCTACCCTTTACTTTTCAATATGTCCTTTTAAGATTTTTATGTTGGATATATGATTGCCATTGATGTCAAAAGGAAGATTATTGGAATTATGGATGTTATTGATGTTCATAAATTAATATGGTGATTTGAGGATGTGTAATGGATCCTGTCAGGGGTCAAGGATGAATGGATTTCTTATGTACATGAGTAGAATGCATCTGGTTCTTTAGTTTTTTCATCTAGACAATTTGGGTCTAGTGGCAAAAAATATGAATAGGTAGTTTGATGATGTCACCATTACCACATGTGGATGAGTTTAGGGGAGTTGGTCATATGGTTATGATAAAATTAGTCCCTAGTTGTTATGCACTAGATTTTAGGTCATGCAATAAATGTGGTTGAAGATATGAGGATGCAAATTTGGATACTTTGATAGAATTCACTAAGTTTCATAGCCAAATTTTCAAAAGGTTTCAAGCAGAGACAAGTAATCATGTTGATGAGGTCAATATTTTCACACATGGAGGTATCAAGACAAAATGATCATATGAGAATGTTCATTTTTGTGCCTAGTTTTTATGCAATAAATCTCAGGTCACATAGTATAACATGACAAAAGATATGTATATGCAAAGTTGGTCTCCTAGGCATTTTGATAATGTTTTCCCACACTTAGTCAAATTTGCATATGTCTAGAAAAGCTAAGAATACAATTTGATGATGCCATATCTTGCACGTATGAAGGTTTCAAGAGAAAATTGATACATGGATTGAATCCCCTATGTGAAAGGATCTTATGAACTAAATTTAAAGTCATGTGACTAAACATAACAAAAGTTATGCAAGAACAAAGTTGGCCTTCCAGGAATTTCTATGCATAGTTAGATCTATGGTAGAATGATATAAGTGAGTAGATTATTGGCATTATATCTCATACATGCAAAGGATTTAGGAAGAAATGAGCATATGGGTTTATTCAATATTATGCCTAGTGTATATGTTCTAAATTTTAGAATAGGTAGTTGATAGAAGAAAAAGATGTGAAGGTGCAAATTTGACCTAATAGATAGATTTAAATGGTTCCCATACTTATTCAAATTTACACAAGGTAAAGTTCAAGAAAATCTCAAAGAGATCAATAGAGTGTGTTTGCTCCAAGATGTTAGGATGCAGTGA
Organism: Torreya grandis; assembly: GCA_037957365.1. Classification (NCBI taxonomy): domain Eukaryota; kingdom Viridiplantae; phylum Streptophyta; class Pinopsida; order Cupressales; family Taxaceae; genus Torreya; species Torreya grandis. The sequence goes on from JARHVA010002314.1 coordinate 743,004, forward strand.
GATGAGGACAAGAGGTTGAAGTTTAACATTAAGCTTAGATAAATATTGAGCTTGTCAGAAGATTGAATGGTGAACATGTGATCATGTAATGAGGGTATAACAGAGTGAGTGGACTCAATGGGATAAAGTGCTTGATGTTTATCAACACATAGGTTATTTAAAGATTGAGTTAGTTTGACAAGATCAATGGAGTGTATTCATTCTAAAGACCCATGAAGCAATGACATGAGAATAAGAGTTTAAAGTTTAATGTTAGAAAGAGGTAAATTTCATGCAACTTTTAAGATCTAACATCACGTGGGATCTTAGATCAAATGATCTAACAAATGCATTTTAAAGTTTAAATGTTAAAGCTCAGAATTGTATAAGGATCCAATAGAGAGTGTGAGGCTATTAGAATTTGATCCAACATACACATTTTAAAGTTGAGAAATTTGAATGAGGACCATAATATCATGGTGTAAAACTTAAGATCAAAGGCCAATAGTTAAAGATATGTTCATTATAATGGTCAAGCAAAGGAACTTGTAGTTAAGCCTTAAAATACAATATAGATAACAAATTTGATCGATTTAAATAATCAATTTGTGTAATATGGTATGTGCATCAAAACTAGAGCCTAGTATATGCTAAAAATAGTAATGAGACCAAGAATCATGGTGGTGAAGCATGAGTTCAAGATGCAAGAAACTTGATTTTAAATATAGGATCTAAAGTCCAACAGAATTGAGCATGATGTGTTAGAAAAAAAGTGTGAACATAAAGAATATATAGAACTCTAGATTAAATCTAGGATACAAAAAATCCACTACTAGTGTTATTGAATTATGTCAAATAGATAAATATAGAGACACAAATATAGAGGGGCAAAGAAGAGAAGAGAAGAGAAGAGAAGAGAAGAGAGGAGAAGATAGAGATGTGTAGATCATGAGTAGCTATAGACCAGACCTATAATAGAGAACTAAATTGTATTCATTCATGAATCAAATTTTTAATCTAGAGTTGTATCTTCATATTTTGAATATAGATCTGATTGGTGGATTCCATAAGATAAGTTGAGTTGGTGTTTAGTTAGGGAGTTGGTGCTTCCTTAGAGTAGGTTCTCTTAAATTAGGGGATTGGTGTCTCTTTAGGGTTGGTGCCCCTAAAACATTATAACCAGTGAGGTTTTTTATTATGAGGTTGGATTAGAATAATATATTCTAACAACTATTCTCATGGTGGTTTTTCTCATATTAGGTTTTCCATGGTATATCTAGTGTTATGCATATTTGTATATATATGATCTCTACATTTATTTTTAGTCTGCATTAAAAGTTTTCAAAAAGGGACTGAAATAGTCAATCTACTAACTCACCCCAATCTCAATAGATATGTGTGTTCCAAAAATTGGTATCATATCCTTTGTTCCTTAGAAGAAGCTTAATCAACTCAGGTTGATCTTGGATAGTGAACATAAATGGCTAGTCAATAAGGCTCTTCCTCAAACAAAGCACCTCTCTTTGATGAATAAAATTATGAATTTTAGAGAATTAGAATGGAAACATATTTATCCTCATTAGGGTTTTATGTGTGGATGTCTATTGTAAATGGATATACAACCCCTATACAACTCCTACTAATCAGGGTTTAAAAAAGGCATATGAGAGCAATGCTAAGGCAAAGAATGCTATTCTATGTGGATTATCTAATTTAGAGTTTTTCAAATTATTGCATTGTCAAAATGTATAAGATATATAGAATAAATTAAAGAGCATCTATGAAGGTGATGACAAGGTAAAGTAGGCTAAGGTATAAACATTGAAAGGAAAGTTTAAAAGCCTTAAAATGAATGAAGAAGAGAAAATTGTAGACTACCTCCTTAGAGTAGATGAAATAGTCAATGCAATCAAAGGCCTTGGAGAAGATATGAAATATCCTATCATTGTCAAAAAGGTTCAAACATCTATATCATCAAGGTATGACTCAAAAATCTCTATAATAGAGGAAGCAAGAGATGTGGATAAACTCACTATTGATGAGTTGCATGGAACTTTTACAACCTATGAGCTGAGAATGGGAGAAATAGATACCTTCAAGAGAGAAGATACATTAAAAGAATACAAACAAGTAAAGGTAGAAGCACCTATATTTGGATCTAAGGAGACTGATGAAGAAGAAGCCAACTTTATCATAAAATTAAGAAAAGGGTATAGAAATTACAAAGGTAAGTTAAGCTTTAAATGCTTTGACTATGGTAAAGTAGGACATTCTATTGCTAAATTTCCTTAAAACAAAAAGGATAACTATGAGCAAGAAGAGGATATTAAAAAGGTGAAACCTCACTATTCTAAAAAAAAAACTTCAAAACCAAGAAAGGCCTATACATAAAAAAAGATAATGATTCATTAGATGATAGTGATAGTTCTAATTATGACCATGACTAGGCCTTTGAAACTGAGGAAAAAGAAGTCATATTCATGACATTCGGATTAACTTATATGGATCAAGAAGAAGTTCAAGACTCAGATGAAAAAGAAGAAGGAGAAGTGGATTTAGAGTGTGAAATGATCAGTGCTCTAGAAGAAATTGACAAGTTGAGAAAAGACAACTCAAAATAGAAGAATCTTGTATAAAAGGAGACTGAAAAAGTGTCCAAAAGTCTTGAAAAATCTGATCAGATGGTGGTTAGATTAAAGACACAAGTTGAAGAGGATAAAATAATAAAATATGTAATCAAACTTGAACTACAATCTAAATACGATGAGTGCATGAAGTTAGAAGTAGAGATAATGGCTTTGAGAAAATAAATTGAGAAAGCTAAAGATTAAATAGATAAAATTATATATATGAAAGGAGGACCAAACATTCTTAATGATTTGATCAACTCTCAAAAGCCTTCAAAATAGAGATCTAGTCTTGGTTTTGAAAAAGGAAAAAGTTCCATAACTAGTACATTCGCTAACCTATATGAAAACTTCAAAGCAAAAGCATAATTAAGAGTAAAGAAAGAGAAAGATTGCAAGGACACAAAGATAGACACAATTATTGATGTTGTGAAGAAATTTGAAGGAGAAAATAAGCTTGAAGAAAAGAAGAAGACAAAGGTAGCTGATGTAGATGGTTACACAAGAGTGAGCGACTTGAAGAAGCTAGAGTTTAGAAGAGCTCTTCATCCTGCACAAATAAATGTTATGACCAAGTATTCCTCATCTTTATATTGTTATTGTTATACCTATAATCAGTTTGGTCATAGGGCTATTTATTATAGAGTTTTACCTAAAAGGAGAAAAAACTTTGTAAGCAAAAAATCATTTGCTCCCTTGTTAGATACAAATTTGATATGCTATAATTGGAATAATTTTGGTCACATAGCTAAATAATATAGAACAAAATTTGTATGATGAAACACATAAAGTAAGAATAAATTTATGCCTCCTAGTGTGAAAAAAGGTTCACAAATATATAAGAAGGAGAAAGATAAGCCAAATAAGAAATCCAAGGATGTGTGGAAAGTAAAAGATCAATCTATGATTGTTCAAACTGCACTTCATGCTAATGAACAAAATTTGTGGGTAATAGATAGTGGTTACTCAAAACATATGAATAGTGATAAAATTAAGCTCATCAAATTGAGAAAATGTAAGGAAGGATCTATCAACTTGGGAGACAACACTTTAGTAAAGATCTGAGGTAAAGGAACCTTGAACATAGATGGAAAATTGCTTACACGTGATGTCCTTTATGTTGAAGGATTGAAACATAATCTGCTAAGTGTCAACCAAATGAGTGACAATGGCTATAAGGTCATATTTAATGTAAAAGGCTGCAAGTTAAGAATATTTGGAAGAGTAGTTATAGAATGAAAAAGAACTGAAAGCAATATCTATAATCTTTTAAAAGTGAATGGTAATAGTTTCTTAATAGGAATAGATTGATGAGAGTTGGTTATGGCATAGAAGAATGGGCCATGTCAACTTTGATAACTAAATCAAAGTGAGCTCAAATAATTGTTTTAGATACATGCATAAGATAAACAAACATATATACACTACTTTCAAGGAATGTCAACAAGGTAAGCAAACAAGGGTTAGATTTCAAACAAAGGAGTATGCAACTACAAAGCCTCTAGAATTAGTTCATATTGATATTTGTGGTCCTAATAAAAAAGAAGATATAAAGGAGAGATATACTTCATGTTATTTGTAGACGACTACTTGAGAATGACATGGGTAACCTTTTTGAAGGATGAGTCTCAGGCATTTGAAAGATTCAAGATCTTTAGGGTCATGGTGGAGAATGAGATTGGTTGAAAAATAAAATGCTTAAAATCTGATAAAGGTAGAGAATTAACTTCAAATTAATTCATTAAGTACTATGAGAATCATGGAATCAAAATACATTACTCTGTAGCAAAGAATCCACAATAGAATGGAGTTATTGAGAGAAAGAACATGATAGTCAAGGAGATGGCTAGAACAATGTTAAAAGAGGCCAAGTTACCTGATGGATACTAGAGAGAAGAAATCCAAATAACAATATATATCTTGGACATAGTTCAAATAAGGGTAAATAGTGATAAATCTCCCTATACACTGTGGTATGGAAAACCTACCTTTATTAAGTATTTTAGAGTGTTTGGGCAAATGCTACATTAGGAGAAAAGAGGAAAAATTGGGAAGATTTAAATCAATATGTGATGAAGGAATATTTATTGGTTATTCCACCCAAATCAAAGCCTACATATGTTATAAAAAAAGGATACACAATATTGTAGAGAGATTCAATGTCAAGTTTGAAGAAGGCTTGAAACAAGTTAAACCTGATAGAGAAATCTATATTGAAGAATCTGATTTTGAAGAAGAAGTAACTAATGAAGGGTCTAAGGAAATGAATGAAAAATCACCTACAAGATCTATTCAAAAGGATAATCCTATAGAGTAGATCATTGGAAATAAAAATTAAGGAGTTCAAACAAGAAGAAGAGTTTCAATGAACAAGGAACAAGTAAGTTTTTCTCTAATGACTGAAATTGATCCCAAGAACTATGTTAAAGCCAACAAGGATGAGAATTGGCTAAAATCCATGAAATAAGAAATAAGCCAAATTGAAAAGAAAAAAACTTGGGAATTAGTTCTAAGACCTTTAAACAATAATTTAATAGGTACAAAGTGGGTCTTTATAAACAATCTCAATGAATATGGAACTGTTATAAGGAATAAGGCAAGATTGGTGTGCAAAGGGTATGCACAAGTTGAGGGCATAGATTTTGAGGAAAAATTTGATCCAATTTCAAGATTGGAAGCCATAAGAATGTTTCTAGAATTATCTATTTATAATAATTTCAAATTCTATCAAATGGATGTTAAGTCTACTTTCTTAAATGGGAACCTAGAAGTGGAAGTCTACATAAAACAACCTAAAGGTTTTCAATTGTCAGAGGAAGAAGATTATATGTGTAAGTTGAAGAAATATATGTATAGTATAAAATAGGAACCTAGAGCATGGTATTGAAAATCAGACTAGTACTTGCAATAATAAGGAATCAATAAAGATGTGTACACAACAATCTATACATCAAATTAGAAGGTGAGTATATGTTAATTGTATATGTAGATGAGATCATAATTGGTGGTAGTAATAATAGATTTTGAAAATAATTTGTTACTCAAATGCAAAATGAGTTTGAGATGTCTATGCTTTGAGAACTTTTTTTCTTCCTTAGTCTAAAAATAACACAAACTAATGAAGGGATATTTATATCCCAAATCAAGTATGAAAAATAAATGCTCAAGAAGTTTGGAATGGAAGATAACAACTAATTAGTACTCCCATGATAACTAGATGTAAGTTGAATAAAGAGGATGAGTCACTTGATGCAAATTAGACTATGTACAAATAAATGATAGGTAGCTTGTTATACCTAACTACATTAAGACCTGATATCATATAAGTAGTATGCATGGTTTCAAGACTTAAAGATACTCCTAAATAATCACATGTCAATGTAGTGACAATAATATTTAGATATATCAAGATCATAATTGACTATGGCATATGGTAACCCAAAGGAGAATATTTCACTTTGATATCATATAAATATGTAGATTAGGTAGGAAGTGTGGATGATAGAAGAAGCACTAGTGATGGTGCATTTTTCTTTGGAAACAAATTTATTTCATGGCTGATAAAAAAGAAAGAATATGTTACTCTTTCTATTGTAAAATAAGAGCATGTAGCAGCAATGACATGTTGCACTCAAGTTTTGTGGATGAATCAAACACTCAAAGACATCAATGTAGAGTACACATCACCTATCTCTATTCTTTATGATAATTCAAGTGCTATTAACATATCAAAGAATCCAGTGATGCATTTTAGAACCAAGCACATATCAATCAAGTATCACTTCTTAAGAGAAAAGGTTGTAGATCAAGAGGTCATAATAGAATATGTGCCAACACAAGATCAAATTATATACATATTCACCAAACCTCTTCCCAAGGAACAATTTGAGTATTTGAGATAAGAGTTGGGAGTGGTGGTTCCTACATCACATCACTAGATCCTAGTGACAGGGCATGAGTCCAAGGGGAGTATCACAAAATTCCATAGAAGAAGAGAGAAAAGGAAACTTAGGATGCATATTATTGTAAATTTCTAATGAGTTGATGGTTACAAATTCTTGGACAAACTCCTTTATCTGTTAAAGTGGGAGAAAAATTTAGACAAATTATGAGATTGTTGGAGTCCCTTTACCATTGATGGCAAAGGGGGAGAAAAATTGAAAATGATCTCTTCAAAATAAGGAGAATAATAGGTGTACAATTTTAGTCTTGGAAAAAGTTCCATGGATAAAAAGTGCAAATGCTCTTTGTAAAAGTTTGAAAAAGTAGAGCATGTGTCCAAGTTGAGTTTAGGCAAATATTGTATTGACTAGGGGGAACAAGTTTGGTATGAATAGTTTTAGCTCAAGTTCATAAAGAGCCAATGCAAAAAATTATAGAGAAGGATTAGAATATTATAATATTAGAGCATTTAGTTTTCCATTAATGACAAAGGGGGATATTGTTGGCAATATGATTGTTATTGATGTCAAAAGGGAAATTATTAGAATTATGGATGTCAATGATGTTCATAGATGAGTATGGTGATTTAGGGATGTGTAATGGATACTATTAGAGGTAAATAATGAATGTATTACTTGTGTGCATGATTGGAATTCATCTATTTTTTCATTTTTTTCATCTAGAGATTTTGGGTCTAGTGGTAGAAATCTAAATAGGCAGTTTGCTAACATCACCATTGCCACATGTGGATGAGTCTGAGGGAATTGGTAGTATGGATATGATAAAATTAGTCCCTATTTATTATTCACTATATTTTAAGTCTTGAAATGAAGCATGGTCAAATATATGAGGATGCAAATTTTTTTACTTAAACATAATTCACTAAGTTTCCATACTTAGCCAAATTTGCAAAAGTGTTCAAGCAAAGCCAAGTAAGCAAGTTGATGAAGTCAACACTAGCAAACATGGAGGTATCAATAAAAAATGATCATATGGGTTTGTTCATTTTTGTTCTTAGTCTCTATGCACTAAATATTAGGTCATGTAATATAACATGACAAAAAAATGTGTATATGCAAAGTTGGGCTCATAGGCAATTTGACAGTGTTTTCCCACACTTAGTCAAATTTGCATATGTCAAGAAAAGTTAATAAGGAATTTTGATGATGTCATATCTTGAACATATGAAGGTTTCAGGTGAAGATTGATAAATTCATGAAATACCCTATGTGCAAGGATCTTATGCACCAACTTTCAAGTCATGAAACTAAGTGCAACAAAAGTTATGCAAGAACAAAGTTGGCCTTCCAGGTAGTTCTATGCATTCTTGGCTCTATGGTAGAATAATATAAGTGAGAATATTAATGGAATTATATCTTGAATGTATGAAGGATTTAGGAAAAAATGAGCATATGGGGTTATTTAGTATTATACCCAGTGTATATGGTCCAAATTTTAGAACAAGTGGTTGAATGAAGCAAAATATATGAAGTTAAAAGGTTGACTTAACATAAAATTTGCAATAGTTCCCATACTTAGTCAAATTTTCACAAGGTAAAGTTTAAGAAAATCTTAAAGAGATCAATGGAGTGCATTTGCTCCAAAATATTTGGATGAAATGATATGAGGATAAGTGGTTGAAGTTTAACATTAATCTAAGATAAAGATCAAGCTTGTCAAAAGATAAAATGATGAGCATGTGATTGTGCAATGAATATCTAATGGAGTGAGTGGACTCAATGGGATAAAGTGTTTGATTTTTATCGATATAGAGGTGAGTTAAATACTAAGCTAGTTTGATGAGATCAATGAAGCACATTCAATATAAAGACCCCAAAAGTAGTGAGATGAGATTAAGAGATCGAGGTTTAATGTTAGATGAAGGTAAAGTTCATGCAACTTTGAAGATCTAACAACACATGGAAGCTTGGATCAAACTATCCAATAGATGCATAATAAATTTAGAACATTAAATCTCAAAAGCATACAAGTATCCAATGAAGAGTGTGTGCCTGTGATAATTTGATCCAATAGATGAATTTTAAAGTTTAGAAATTTGAATGAGGACCATCAGATCATGGCATGAAACTTAAGATCAAAGGCAAATATTTAAAAATATATTCATTATAATGGTCAAGTCGAGGAACTTGTAGTTAAGACTTAAAATATGTAATAGACAATCAAATTGATCATTATGAATGATCAATTTATGTAATATGGCATGTGTATCAAAACTAGAGCCTAATATATGTTAAAAATAGTAATGAGACCAATAATCATGGTGGTGAATCATGAGTTCAAGATGAAGGAAACTTGATGTTAAATAAAGGAACTAAAGCCCAATAGAATTGAGTGTGATGTGTTAGAAACAAGTGTGAACATAGAAAATTTACAAAACTCTAGATCGTGTGTGTGTGTGTGTGTGTGTGTGTGTGTGTGTGTGTGTGTGTGTGTGTGTGTGTGTGTGTGTGTGTGTGTGTGTGTGTGTGTGTGTGTGTGTGTGTGTGTGTGTGTGTGTGTGTGTGTGTGTGTGTGTGATCTAGGATTAAAAAAATCCACTGATGGTGTTATTGAATTGTGTGAAATAGATAAATAGAGAGACACAAATATAGAGGGGCAGAGAAGAGAATATATTCTAGCAGCTATTCTCATGGTGGTTTTTCCCATATTGGGTTTTCCATGGTATATCTAGTGTTATGCATATTTGTGTGTATGTGATCTCTACATTTATTTTTAGTCTGCATTAAAATTTTTCAAAAAGGGACTGAAATAGTCAATCTACTAATTCACCCCACTCTCAGTAGATAGTTGTGTTCCAACATTTTGACCATAATCATGTCATATTATATCTCAATAAATTGACTTTGAGCATGTTATGAATTTGGTTTTTAATTCCTATGTAGGAATAAAATCACTTTTAGTATTTTTAATTTACAAATAAACATTTTTAATTTTCTTGAGTGGGCAAAGAATTTTGAGGAATCTTATAGACCAATTTATTAAAATTAGTTATAAACTCTCTCATTGGTTCATGAGTTTCCTTTTTAATTTGCACCATCTGCACTAAGAGTAAATGTTCATTTTTAAAAAATTTTTACCTTTCCTTAATTTTTTAATTATCATATTCTGATATGGAACACAGCCAAGTTTTAATTAATGAAACCATTCTACTACTCTTTCACTAAGTGTTTCAATGATAAATTGACAGATACATCTTCATGTTCCACACTCAAATTATTACAATCAAATAAAAGGCCTTTATGTGTTCATCTAGATGTTTTCTATTATCACATTGAAATTCACCTTGTTAGGTCATGAGACATGTTTCAATTAACATAATGGAAATAATCATAGGTGTGGGTGACCTAATGTAGGAGTGAATCTCTAGAGAAGGCCAACTCCTTCTAAAACAATAATGTACCTCATTTAGGATCAGGTTGTAGCCCTAAAACCTACACTAAAAAAGACTATATAAGCTACACTAAAACTCTATTCATTAAAAGAGAGAGAATGAAGCTGAAAAGTTAAAAATGACGTGATGCACCAATATTTAAGATTTCCTCTACTTGCCTAAAATAACATTGTAGGACTGATAAGGACTAAATTTTATCCTACATAATAGCCAAATTGGGTTTATCAAGCATACGTTTTTCATATGAAGGTAGTGGTCTATTATATAATTATAAGATACAACCAAAAGGTCTTACACAAGACACACGTAGTGAACTTTCATAACTAAACACATGTATAACTAGTTGTAACATAACATATGACCTACAAAAGACATGCCTACTTGCACAAGGTGAAGGGAGATGGGCATACACAAGGGAGAACACTCTTTACCACATGCATATACAAAAAAACACCAAAATGACATAAGATACAATCTTAGAGAAGGTAAAAAATAGTCATTATTCAATTCAAAGGCCTTGAGCTAGCATTACAAGTCTCTATAGAAGCATAGTTCTGTTAGACCCAGTAGAGGGATACAAAATAAAGCATTTACAACCCTACATATAAGAAATATAAGACATGAGAAAAAAATAAAAAACACTAAAAAACCCCATATGTGATACTATTACATCCTAACCCTACCTATCCAATAGACAAAACAAGTGGAAATGGGGTCATTAGGCCTTCTTTAATTCCCTAGGCTTACTCCATGAAGGTCTTCAATGAAATTTGTTGTAGTAGTGGAGGAGGTCTTAATTAGTGCTATTTTTATCTTTTTGAGTGTTTGTGGATGATGAACATGCTCTTTTAGGGTTGTTATCTCTAATAAAATCTTTCATTAATTGTCTTAACTCACATCTCTCTCAAAAAATACATGCATACTGAATGGTTGACTTGGAAATAGACCTCCTATGCCATTTAGAGCTTGGAGGGTTGACTTGCCATCATTGACACTTTATGGAGGAGGTTACACACATTTAGGAGAATTTATAACACCTCATGTCCTCACCATGCTCTTAATGATAATTGATTTTAGCCCCTAGTAGTGATTGACATGTTGAGGGAGCATGGAAATCTAGATATTAGCATTAAAGTTTAGGTGAGATCCCTTTGGAGAGGTTGGGAAGCTAGATCATCACCACATCTACCCATAATAACACTTGAAGAAACTAAGAAACATGTATTTCCACTTATTTTTTCTCTTGTATAGGCTGAGTTGGGATGTAAAAACAACATTTATAGGGTTTTGTAGTGCTCTTCTCTTCTCTATTATCTCATTTTTATTATATATAGGGTTGAAAATGCCTTATTTTGTATCCCTCTCTTGGGTATGAAAAACTCTACTTCTATAGAGACTTGGAATGCTAGTTCAATGCCTTTAAATTGAATAAGGATTGGTTTTTACATTCTCTAATCTTGTATCTTGTGTGATTTTGGTGATTTGTTGATCTACATGTGGTAGAGAGTTTTCTCTCTTGGTATGTCCATCTCCCTTCACCTTGGTGTAAGTAAACATGTATTTTGTAGGTCATATGCTATGTTACAATTTACTTTGTAGGTGACTAGTTGTGGAATTTAAATAATTATATCTTGTTAAGACCTTTTGGTTATCCATTATTATATCATATGCCACCACCTTCATATGAAAAATTTATGCTTGAGAGACCCAATTTGGAGATTATGTAGAATAAAAATTAGTCCTTGTGAGTCCTATTGTGCTATTTTAGGAAGGTAGAGGAGATCCTTAATATTGGTGCATCACCTCATTTTCAAGTTTTTAACTTCATTATCTCTCTTTTCATGAATATATTCTTAGTGTATCTTAGATAGGCTTTGTTAGTGTAGGTTTTAGGGTTGCAACTTGATCTTAAATCAGGTGCACTATGGTTTGAGAAGGAGTTGGTCTTCTCCAGAGATTCACTCTTATCACAGGTAACCCACACCTAGGAATGTTTCCATTATGTCAATTTAAATAGGTATTGGGACCTAACTTGATTATTGTATAGGTACATAGTAAAATTATCATAACCACAATTCTTGGCTCTAAACTTACCTGATCAACTTAGGATGCTTTGCTTTGTTCACAAACTCCAAACTTTTCCAATAGTCTTTCAATTTCTCATTAGGTGTATTAGCCTCATTTTCTTGAAATTTACACTAGAAACCTTATGAAACATTTCTCAATGTTATTATAACTTGCATAAGTCATTTTTCATCTCCCTTTATTCATTCTATTCATTGATTCCTTTATCTTTATTCACTATTTCATTCCTTAAGGTTCAAAACACTAAATTTTAACTTAGGTCATATGCAAACAATATGATATCTTGGATTGTATTTAATAATCACTTTGTACTTGTCTTAACCTATTTAAAACTCTCAATCACACTCCAACACTCACTTCCACACCTCAAGCTCATAATGACACTACTTGGCTTGTAGCCTTTTTTTCCATAATTATCTTTAATTGAAGAATATTTTAATATTTATAAATATTTAAAACCATTTTTCACCACATTTTATCTTTTTATAGGTCTCTATAAAGTTTCAAGGTCTAACTCTTTGTTTAACTACCAATTCCTTTGCAAGCTCCTTCATAATTAGGCCTTTCTAGCCCTACAACACTTGCTTAGACCTCAAATACATAATATAATGTATAATATCAAACTAAAACCTCATGATTATCCTAAAACATGAAAAAATAGGCATGATTAAATTTTTTCATGATTTTTCACAAGTTGGAATAGAAGATATAGGGTTTTAGGTTTCTAAACCCTATTTTGGTGACTACAGGGGCCAAGAGGCTTCAAAATTAAAAATATTTTGTTTTAGGTTATTTCAAGAGGATCCAAGACCTTACCCAGGTATTTTTTTAAAAATATACACCTTCTCCAATGGGTAATCAACCTTGTTCCATATGGTTATGACTTATAATTCCCAAAATATAGAGTTCCACATTCTAATGGAGGGTTGTGGCAATATGATTTAAATACACCTGAGTTTGAAGACTCTTTTAAGGACATTTAAAACTTTCCTCTAATTTTAAACTTTAATCTACTTTGTCTCACCTATTTTGATCAAACTAACATTAAAATATACAATGATATTCATTCTTTAAGAACAAAAGGACTTCACCTCTCTTGACTAGTTGAATGTCTATCTAAGGATAGGGTATAAATAGAGTTCTTAAGGTTTTTTTGAATATTAAAAATCAAATATTTTTATCTTATCCAAAAATTAAAATATGATCAAGTTATCCTTAAACTATCTATCAAATCAATATCTCATCACTTTATCACAACATACATTTCTTTCAATAGTATATGATTGTGCAATAAAGTATAGCCTGTATATGCAAATAAGGTCCCATCTTGAGGTTGAATGGTAGTGAAAATTTTTAAAATATTATATATATAAAATTGATTACCAATATTTACACTAATATTTATTCTCTACAAATATCATCTCAAATAATATAATGACCCTCTTGACACTAAACATTTCAAGAAATGTTATGTTAGTGTTGACGCAGAAGATTGCACCCTTGGCAAGAGGTTGAGCTCCTGCCTTCTTCACACAAATATGGAAAATCCCCTCTCACCCGTGGGACCGGTGAAGCTGGAGGGGAGAGTCTCTAGATAAGGGCTAGCTCCCTTTGATGCATCATATTCATTCCAGTAAGTGCTAACATATATATATATATATATATATATATATATATATATATATATATATATATATATATATATATATATATATATATATATATGTTAGCACTTACTGGAACAAATATGATGCATCAAAGGGAGCTAGTATATATATATATATATATATATATATATATAATGGGGGGATGAAAAGGGAGAAAGATTGTAGGAAAAAAAATCTACTCTAAAGAGGTGATGCACTAAAATAAATCGACCTTCTCACATTCAGACTTAAAATCAGACAAACACATACATACACTTCAAACTTGGCAGAAGAACCAGACTGCAAGAAACTTGTCAAGAAGGCTTTAATGGAAAATACAGAAAATAGAGATTCACCAAGGTGTTGTGAAATACACACTGTTATTAATTTCTTCTATTTCTACACTTACAAATATAGCTCTCCCTGTCAACTACAAAAATGGCACCTTATAGACAACAAATATGTTGGTGTTGGACCTGTGAAAGCATCAAGAAATAATGACTAAACACAAACTAACACTCAAGACATACACAGAGATATCTATCCAAGATAGAGGTAAAAAATGCATTTATTGATTTAGGTGAAATTTTGCTAGGGATACGCCTTACAAATGTGAAAGATTATTTCTCAAATGACAAGTCCTCAATATATAGGAGAAGAAAGGATGTCCTTTGGTGCCCCTTTTACAAGTGACCCATGTGCCTTATGAGCATTGGGAAGAACAGGTTGCTTAAAAATAAATGCTGTGTCAGCCCTGGCTTTGAATTCATGGATTTTTTGACATGGCCATGCTATTTCCTCATTAATCGAGGCTGCTTCTTGAAGGCACCTACGCAGCTTGTCTGCTCATAAATATGAAATGAAGAAAAAGGGTCACACGATTGGCCATTCGCATCTTCTAATGGTCAATTTGCAACCACTATTTCACCTGTTAGAGTAACTTCTCAAATTAGTGCTTCCCTTCACCACTTGGACTATGCAACTACTCCATGCTTGGTATTTTGTCTTTTCCCTATCTTGTCAGCTTTTGGCTCCTTCAGCCCTTGGGGGCGATCTTCTAGTGGGTCGCTGCATTTCTGGGCCTTTTCCATGGTTGGCATCATTTTAGTTTAAAAGAAAATGACTATTTCATTATGTTAATTTTGACGTTCATGCGGCTATCATCACTTTGAAAACCAATGGCTAATTTGCTTTCTTAAGGTTGATAGCTTTTGGAACATCACCGTCCCCGACAAAATGTCATTGGGTCCTTCGTAGGCCTTTTTCACTTGAAGTCCCTTCTTAGCACCTTCCCAAAGGGAAGGTGACCCTTTAGCCTTTGGAAAGTGCCCCTTTATTTTGGCCGAGAGTCCCCCACAAGGGCACCTACCCTTCGTGGTCCTTCAACGGGTTGCTATGTTCTTCCAGATTATTTCTCGAGTTTCCACAGACCTTTTGTCTGCAGACATTTTCTCGTATACTTTTGTCCACGGACATTTTCCCATAGACTTTTGTTTGTGGATAGTCTGATTCGAATTTTAATTTGAACTACGGCCCTTCTCATAATTCCTTCAGGATTTTTGTTTGAAGGAATTCCTTCAGGAAAAAAGTCTAAAGGAATTTGGGACTTTGCCTTAATCAAAATTTTGAAAGTTAAAATGTCTTTTTTTTGTCCCTTTGAAGTGTTCCATTTGGGGGCACCTCATTAAACCAACCTATTGAACCAAAATTGGTTCAACATTGTGCATCGAGCCAATTGAACCAAGGAAATTAAACCATTCGATTTGAACCATTCATTGAACTGGTTCAATGGTTCAATGCTACACACTGATGAACTTGCCAATGAGCCGACTGATTGAACTAGGTTGATTAAACCAAGGCCGATGAACCAAGTGGTCTATTAAACCAAGCACTGAACCAATGCATTGAACCAATGTCGAAGAACCATGGCATTGAACTTGTGCAACCTAAAATTGACTAGCTTTGAATAACAAGGGAAGAAGGGGATCAATTTTAGCCTGTTGGGCAAAAATTGTCAACAAATTGGTGACTCCCAGGGGAAGCATGCCTGCTATGCTTAGAGACCAGTTGCTTTGTAGTCCATTGGGCACAAAATTAGATGGTAACTTAAAAAATAACAATAGCTCTGATAAATCTAGAACCAATCATGTAGATTTACCCCCCAGGAAATGAAAACACACACAAGGCAAAGAAAACTACTAACATGTGTAGAAAGTACTTAGGGAAAGCAAGAAAAACAATGGAAATATATACATGATAAAAAGGGGGTCAGTGGAAATGCTTAAGATATATCGCATTAACTGGGATATGCAATTCTTCACCATCCAACCTAGAGAGTTGGATTGTATTATGCTGCTTGCACTGAGTGATTATGTATGGGCCACTCCATAGGGCATCGGATTTTGCATGCTTTCCAAGCTTAGCTCAATCTTCATCCCATTTCAAGATAATGTCTCCTTCAAAGAAATCCTTTGATGAATATTTCTTATCGAAGTGTCTTTTTATTTGCTATTGGTGACTGGTCATAGAAGCCATAGCCTAGTCCCTGGTCTCTTGGAGCTCCATCAGTTTGCACAGCCTGACCTCCATGTTACTTCCTTCTTGTAATTGTAGCTAGCAAGCGAGGTCCAATGCTGGAAATTTAAGTGAGATGGGAAGCCTAGCTTCTCTTCCATATATGAGAGTATATGGAGAATTTCTGATTGCTCTCTTTGGAGTGATTTGATTAGCCCATAGAGCTATTTTCAACTTGGCGTGCCAAGTCCTCTGATTTTCTTCCATGGTCCTCTTGATGATCCTGATCAAATTTTTGTTGGTGGACTCAGCCAGCCCATTCCCCTGTGGGTAATAATTGGATGAAGTGCTGAGATATATACCATACCTCAACACCCATTCACTTGTTTTGGTTCCTAGAAAAGCCAAGGCGTTACATGAGATTATGGTGGCTGGGACCCCAAATCTTGTCACCAGGTCCTCATAAAATTCTAGGACCGCACTTTCATTTGCGTCCTTCAGAGAAACAACTTCCACCCATCTTGTGAAATAGCCCATGGTGGTCAGGACCCACTTGTGTCTAGCACTAGAGTGAGGATTAATCATCCCTATGAAGTCCAGGCCCCACTGCATGAATGGCTGTTCCACTTGAATAGGCTATAGAGGCATGGCAGCCAACCATTATTTCCCATCAAAAAGTGCACATTTTTGGCACTTTCCTACCTAGGCATGGGTGTCCCTAAAAAGAGTAGGCCAGAAATAGCCAACTCTCATTATCCTTGTTGTAGTAGCTCTAAGAGTGAAATGACCACCTACTGGCCCATCATGGAACTTAGACAGTACCTTATCAGCCTGGTTTGGGTTAGTGCATCTTAGAAGGACCCTAGAGAGATCCTTCCTAAACAATACTGCATCAACCAGAACATAAGGGAGAGATTGGAGCCTGGAGTACCTTCTTCTAGTCTTATCAAGACTCTATAGGCACTCACCAGTGAGAAGGAAATGCCTCATGTCTGATGTCCAGTCCTTTATGATAGCTGGTTCTTCTATTGTAGATGCATCATGAATTAGTAAGTTGTCTTCCCCTTTCTACTTGAAGTCTATAGCAAGGTGTTCACAAAGACCTCTTCCCCTCACCAGCTTGGTGATCTTAATGTCTATGTCATACTCCATCACCTTGGTGATCCACCCCACTCTCTTCTCATTTAGGTCTCGATTGGTCAAGAAATCCTTGATGCTAGGATGTGGAACCATGAGGTGAATCCTACTGTTAGACAACATATGCCTGAACTTCTTTAGGCTCCGCACTACTGCTAGGACTTGTTTCTCTACATACGTGTATTTGAATTTGAAATCCTCTAGCCCTTGGATAAGAAAAGCAAGTGGTTACTCGAGGTCATCACCATTTTCTTGGGTAAGCATGGCAAAGATCACCTCTTCATTACCAAAGGGGTAGAGGTTAAAATCTTTATTGAAGTCAAGGCTGATCAAAGTAGGAGCCCGGGTTATGGCCTGCTTGATGGCTTTAAAGCTATCCTTCCTTTGTGTTGTCCACTCGAACTCCTCACACTTCTTCAACATAGAGGTCAGTGGCTTGACTATTTTTGTGAAAATTGTAATGAATCTCTGAATAAAATATATCCTGCCAAAGAAGCTCTGTAGGCCTTTCTTGTGCTTAGGTAGGGACATCTCCAGGATAGAACAAACTCTCTCGGGGTTAATATATAAGCCCTCCTTAGACACGATGTGGCCAAGGAGTTTCCCCTCATGAACAACAAACACACACTTCTTTGGGTTAAGAGAGATGCCAAATTCCCTACACCTTTCAAAAATCTACCTGAGGTGTTGCATGTGTTGGCTCGCTTCCTTGGAGAACACCATCACATCATCGAGGTATACTAGTACATTGTTGTTTATCAAGCCTCGAAAAGCCATGTCCATGACTCGCTGAAAGATAGCACCAGCATTAGCCAGCCTGAATGGCATCTTCTTGTAGGCAAACATTCCCCATTTAGTAGTGAAGGCTATTTTGTGCTGATCATAGCCTTGCACCAGAATCTGATTATACCCTAAATATCCATCCAGGAGGGAGAAATGCTCACTGCCTATTACCTTATGAAGGATCCACTCCATGCTCAAAAGGGGATAATGGTATTTTAAAGAGACTTTATTAAGGTCTCTAAAATCGACACATATCCTAATCTCCCCATTCTTCTTTCGAATAGGAACAAGATTGGCCAGCCAAGAGGAATGTTTGATTGGAAATATGATTTTGGACTCAATCAATTTGGCTAGTTCCTTCTGCATGAGAGGCTTAATCATTAGGTTGATAGGTCTCTATTTCTATGTGACTAGCCTAGTGCCTTCTTCTAATTCGATGGTGTGCTGGGTGAGTCTTGGGTCGAAGACCTTCAAATCACTATAATCCTATGCAAAAACATTGGCAAACTCCTGACACAACAAAATGAAAGCCTACCTTTCTTGAACCGTATAGACTTTTCCAAACATAAGCAACTTTTCCTTGAAGATCTCAACCCTTGCATAATTCTCCTCCTTAGCTGTGATGCATGCCTTGTCATTTCTCAATTGGTCATCTCCATTGAAGATGCTCTCAAGAATGATCAAACCTTTAGGGAGCTTGTTGTTCTTTAATTAAACAATTTGGTTGCCATATTGCTGTTATAGCTTTGCCTAGTTTTTTGTGGCAAACTCAGCTTCCTCCTATAGGAAGAAAAGTATTTGCTAGTCATTTTCAAAAACTTGCTAGTTTGTAATGTTTTAGAGGATAGAGGGCCAAAATACCACCTTTAAGTAGCGTGAACCATAGTCTTGGCCTATCTCCCTAGAAACATCAAACTAAGCACCAATCGCTGTTAACCTATCCACTTATTTGTTCTACTCTTTGGGAATGGAGGCGATATTGAAAGCAAGGAAATATTCCACCAAATCCCAGACCCTATGCTTGTAGGAATTTAGCAAGGAATTTTTGGTCAGACTTTGGCCTTTCACCTGATTTACAATCAACTCACTATCTCCCAAAACTTGCAACTCCTTGATCCCTCTTTTCCTTGCCCATTCTAGACCATGGATAAGGGACTCATATTCTGCAACATTGCTTGTGCAAGAAAATTAGAAATGAAAAGATGAAAAGTATCTCTTCTTTGAGGGGGAGACTAACATCGCTCCACCACTAGCTTCCAACCTACTTCTGGAACCATCAAAATATAGTTGCCATAGACCTAGGTCTTCTTGGCTTGCCTTCATTACATTTGGTATGAAGGCACCCTCTTTGTGCATGCAGTAGACTCCAAGGCCTGCCTCCTCTATGAACTTGTAAGGGTCATGCTCCAAGTTATCACTTCCCCACTCATCTAAGAGTAGGTCTGCAACTCCTTCAAGAGCAGAGGATGGAGATTGGTCTATCTAGGACTCTTCTAGGTTGATAATGGTGTAACTGACATTCACTGCCTTGAGCGAATATGGTTCTAGATGGTCCTTGTAGAGTGGCTTGGATTCAATCTTTACCTTGGTCCTATACTTAGTTTAAAAAAATAGATATGACCAATTCGCTACTAGATAACTACCTATCTTTGATGTGAAGTCCCTGGATAAGCAAATTGCAAAATAAGGAGGAACATCTACCACTACTATATCATGGGGAATTGAGAAGGTTGGGCAAGCATGTAATGTCAAGCTTAAACACTTCACTATCCCAACTATTTTTGTAGGTGTCCCATCTAGTTGTAGGACTCCCTTATTCATCTCTTCATAGTTTAGTCCCATCTTGTCAGCTATGCACTTGGGCATTACTGAGGTACTAACCCCACTGTCAATGATGCAATTATGTACCAAGAAATCTCCTATGACCAAGGACACATAAAAAGGGGTAATTTTCTCTTCCTTCTTTACCTGACTTGAAGTGGAGGGCTGTCCATTCATCATTAAGACATTATTAGTGCTCACTGGGATAGCTTGTCGATCTAGCTCATGCAATTCCCTTTGTAGCATGTCCTTCTGTCCTAGTAGAGACAATGAATCCCATAAGGAAATGTTCATATGCAGCTTCTTCATCTGGTCTACTATATTGACTTGAGGACTGCCTCCCTTTAAGCCTTCTTTGGGGCTAATTCCAACTTGAGGTGCAGGCTGAGGGGCTAAAGGTACAAATGGTAGTCTAAAGTTTGGGGCTTTCTGATTTGAGTGTGATGGAGAAGGCACAACTATCGATTGGGTAGTTGCTTGGTCTTCTCCCAATCTCTCTTCTTGAATCTTGTGTTGGCTGCAACACAGTCAGCTTGATTGTCTATAGTGCCCACATAATTCATTGAATAAAATTCCCCTTTCAGATGATTCATGAGGGTAGAATCAGGTTGGGCCTGATTGCTACTCATGATGGGTTGCATTGGAGCCTCAAAGACTTGGGAATGAGTGGCTACCTGATTGTCTATATTTGGGTAATAACCCATCATCTCATTTATATAAATAGCCTGTTCATGACCATATCACATGGTCAAAAAACTTGGCTATTCCTGTACTAGGTTGTTCTGAATGGGCACCATGACCTTAGATGATGAAGGGGGCCTGGGTTGTAGTTTTGAAACAGTCTGGTCTGAGTAAGCTGACCCTGTCCTTGATTATAGTTTTGGAAAGGGGGTCTAGGGGCTTGACCATAATGCTAGTATCCCTGATTCGGTATGTTGCTTTGAGCTTGTTTCTTTTTAAGAGCTACAAGTTTATTTGACATACTCTGCAACAAACTCTTAACTTCATGAAGCTCGTTGGATGGAGTAACAGCTGGTTCCTCCATGCTAGGTAGAGGAGCTAATGTGGGAGCAATGACCTGAATTGGAGGTAGCATTTCTAGGAAAAGTGGCATGTGAGGTCTAGGGGCTATTTTCCCAGCATGTACTAAGCAATTTTTAGTTTCTATGGCTATGCCATAAGCATCAGGTAGTATATGCCCTCCCATGGATTATATCATCACAGTAATATCACTATTTAATGCTCTTAAATAATATAGGAAAGCATAGCTGGGAGTTGGTCTTACCAAAATGGGGATTCTATCCCAAGTCTTCTGAAACTGCATGTTGAAATCCTGCATATACTTGTGTGGGGCTCTTTTTATGGTCGTCAGCTGCTCAACAAGCAAGAGGCCATCGCTCTTTTCCCCAAAATGGTCTATCAACTGAGTACCCAATTTATTCCAGGAATGGATTGAATTTATAGGCAAGGTCTCGTACCAGTCAAGAGCCTTGCCTTTGAGAGATAATGCTAGCAATCTGATGGTGATATTTTCCTCCGTGACATTGTGAATATTGCATAGGTTATCAATATTCCTAATGTGCTCAACAACTGTAATGGGCCCCTCTCCATTGAAAGAAGGCACATTTTTGAGGGCTGCTCCTAGGATTGGATCATAATGTGGGAGGTTCAAGGGGATCTAACCACAGAAATCCACAAAGGGCAAAGCCATAGCTGGGATGGGATGTAACTATGGCTCTGCTACATATGCATCCCTTACAATAGGTCTAGGAGGGTGGCTTGTTGAATAAGGATGGGTCTTCTCAAACCTCAGTCTTTTTTGCTGAGTTCAAAGGCAACTCAAAAAAATTGAATGGGACACCATTATTAACAGACCATGTGGTGACTTTAGGCATAGAAAGTTAAAACTGTTCTTTGATTGAAAAACTAAAACTCTTACCAGTGGAGTCACTAGATGCTAAAAAATAGTTAATTTGATGTAACAAGACCAACATCAATCCTAAAACCTTATTGAGTTGTAAAACTATGTCCCACCGGGCGTGCCAAAAATGTTGATGCAGAAGATTGCACCCTTGGCAGGAGGCTGAGCTCCTGCCTTCTTCATGCAACTATGGAAACTCCCCTCTTGCCTATGGGACCAGTGAAGCTAGATGGGGGAGTCTCTAGATAAGGTCAAGCTCCCTTTGATGCATCATATTCATTCCATCAAGTGCTAACACACACACACACACACACACACACACACACACACACACACACACACACACACACATAATGGGGGTGGATGAAAAGGGAGAAAGATTGCAGGAAAACAAATCTACTCTAAAGAGGTGATGAACCAAAATAAATCGACCTTCTCACATTCACACTTAAAATTAGACAAACACATACATACACTTCAAAATTGGTAGAAGAACTAGACTGCAAGAAACTCGGCCAAGAGGCTTTAATGGAAAATACAAAAAACAAAGATTCACCAAGGTGCTGTGAAATGCACACTGTAAGTAATTTCTTCTATTTCTACACTTCCAAATACATCTCTCCCTATCAGTTGCAAAAATGGCACCTTGTAGACAATAGATATGTTGGTGTTGGACCTATGAAACCATAAAGAAACAATGACTAAACACAAACTAACACTCAGGACATACACAAAGATATCTATCCAAGATAGAGGTAAAAAATGCATTTATTGATTTAGGTGAAATTTTTCCAGGGCTACACCTTACAAATGTGGAAGATTATTTCTCAAATGACAAGTCCTCAAGATATAGGAGAAGAAAGGAGGCCCTTTGGCACCCCTTTTACAAGTGACCCATGTGCCTTACAAGCATTGGGAAGAGTAGGCTGCTTAAAAATAAATGTTGTGTCGGCCCTAGCTTTGACTTCAGGCATTTTTTGACATGGCCATGCTATTTCCTCATTAATCGAGGCTGCTTCTTGAAGGCACCTATGTAGCTTGTCTTCTCATAAATATGAAATGAAGAAAAAGGGTCACACGGTTGGCTATTCACATCTTCTAATGGTCAATTTGCAGCCACTATTTCACCTATTGGAGTAACTTCTCAAATCGGCACTTCCCTTTGCCACTTGGACTATCTGCTTGCTTCATGCCTAGCATTTTGTCTTTTCCCTATCTTGTTAGCTTTTGGCTCTTTCACCCCTTGGGGGTGATCTTCTGGTGGGTCACTGCATTTCTGGGCCTTTTCCATGGTTGGCATCTTTTTAGTTTGAAAGCAAATGGCTATTTCATTGTGTTAATTTTGACGTTCACGTGGCCGTCACCACTTTGAAATCTAATGGCTAATTCACTTTCTTAAGGTTGACGACTTTTGAAATGTCACCGTCCCTAACAAAATGTAATAGGGTCCTTCGCGAGCCTTTTCTGCTTGAATTCCCTTCTTAGCACCTTCTTGAAGGGAAGGTGACCCTTCGGCCTTTGATAAGTGCCCCTTTATTTAGGCCGAGAGTCCCCACAAGGGCACCTACCCTTCAGGATCCTTTGGTGGGTCGCTATGTTCTTTTGGATTATTTCCTGGGTTTTTGCGAACCTTTTGTCTGCAGACATTTTCCCATGGACTTTTGTCTGCAGACATTTTCTTGCAGACTTTTGGCTGTGGATAGTCTACTTCAGATTTTGCTTTGAACTGCAGCCCTTCCCCAAATTCCTTCAGGCTTTTTGTCTGAAGGAATTCCTTTAGACAAAAAGTCTGAAGGAATTCGGGACTTTGCGTTAATCAAAATTCTGAAAGTTAAAACATCTTTTTTGTGGTCCCTTTGAAGTGTTCTATTTGGGGGCACCTCATTGAACCAACCCATTAAACCAAAATTGGTTCAATGGTTCAACATTGTACGCTGAACCAATTGAACCAAGGTGGTTAAACCATTTGCTTTGAACCATTTGTTGAACTGGTTCAACGGTTCAACGCTGCGTGTCGATGAACTTGCCAATGAGCTGACTGATTGAACTAGGCTGATTGAACCAAGGTCGATGAATGAAGTGGTCTATTGATCTAGGTGCTAAACCAATGCATTGAATCAATGCTAAAGAACCATGGCATTGAACTTGTGCAACCTGAAATTGACTGGCTTTGAATAGCAAGGGAAGAAGGGGACCAACTTTAGCCTATTGGGTAAAATGGTCAACAGTTAGCATGTTCTTGGACTATTGCATTCCACCACGAAGTTTCTTCTTATAAGATTTTCCTTAAGTCATTTCTTAAAGTAAAGTATAGAATTTTATCATGAAAATTATTCAAACTTATATATACCTTTTTGATGACTAAAACAACATCCTCTCTTACACCAAAAATCATAACTCCATCAATACATTCTCTTAGGCCTGAAATACACACAAATAATGACATGTTTATGGCCTCAAGGGCATTTCAAATAAATATATAACTGAGAGTAATCTAATACCATATAAAAAAATCATAAATACACACAACGCTCCTTTATTTATTCATTTGAATCATTCCTTATAACATTTACAGTCCATTCATGGACTTATCAACTTTCTTGAGGAGTTTGTATATTCTTCCTTTCTATGGTTTCTGCTCTTCCTTATTGGATCTCTCTCCTCTCACTCTCACATTATTCTTATAATCCTAAAAATCCATTCAAATCCCAACTCATCCAACTTCTACGTTAGTTTTGTGGTTGTTACATCAAGACTCCCTTGCAATAACCAACTCAATGTGTGAGAGGTAATTTCATCAGTCAACTTGACTCTTATTGTTACAACCTTAATGACTTAAACATGAAATGTATTTGAACCTTATTTACATGACTTATTAGAAATTTTTACAAAATTTATCTCACCTAACCACTTCGTACCATGCTTATGGTCCTCCTAGGTTTAGTTTAAATATTTTAATTTTAAAATTCTCACTTTTGGAGGGAAAACTCCAAGCACCTATAAAACTCACTCCCATGAATATCTATGACTCTAGGATAAAAAATAGATCCTAAAGGACCCCAAACATATATCTAAACCCAAAACTACTTCATATATGATTCCTAACTAACACATTATTCCTTAACAACTGCAAATGACATTTGCTTGCTAGATGCTCTTAAATCATATTCCCTAGGAGGAAGAAATTGAGTTACACCTTCTTTCTTTCCTTAAAATTCATTATTTGAGGATATTTCATGCTTACCTTTCTACTCCTCCTTTCTTTCTTTTTTTTCCTCATTAGGCTCTCATAATGTTGTTTCTTTATCTTGTCTATCTTCCTTGTTAACCCTTCTTCTACCTCTATGAGGCATATCCAATGCTATAACCTCTTGTTTACTACATGTTCTATCTTTTAAAACTTATATTTTCCTTCCTAATCCTCTTATTAAATCAAATGGTTCTTACTCTTGTTTTATGGCTGTCTTCTTCATGAATCTCACTTGGTGCTTGCTTTGTTAGTTGTCTTGGCTTCTTAGCAACATTGTTTTCTTACTCTAAGGGCATCATAGGCAAATAAACATCTATCATTTACTCAAATAAACTCTCATTTCCTACCTCTTATTTACACTTCTCCATTTTTTGATGAATCTTTCTATGATGTTGCTCATCATGCAAGAGTAACTTTTAAACTAGTTCATCTTCAACCTGGTACAATGTTGTTTGGAATCTTCTTATCTTTACATTATCATGAAATTTAATTAATAACTCTAGTAAAACTTCACCCATGGAATAAATTACCTTTTTTATGTTGCTTAGGATCCCACTGCTTACTTGTTGGTGTACTTTCTTGTGGTTTTGATTGCATAATTTTTTGTGCTTCCCTATGCTAATCCATTATTGATTCTTATTTGAGCTCATCTATGAGCTGATATTATTGATCTTCACCTACTTTCATCTATTTTTATGGAATAAAATTCATCTCTAGCCTTTCCATTTCCTCCTTCAACATGAGAGCATCCACCTCTTCACAACCTTCATCAAATTTTGGAGTGGGCACCTTGATTCACCACTTGTATTTGGACTCACTATTTCAAGAGAGTCAAATCAATCTTATTATGTTGTATATCAAGTATGTTAAACACTCTAAGATGTACTTCATCCTCACCTTGACTTTTCTCAAACTCATCCATCAATGCTATTATTTTTATATATAAATCATCTTCACTATTTGAGCTATCCTTATATGCATCATCAAAAATAACATTAGAAATAAAACTTGGAGTCCACTTATTTATTCACACTTATCAAATTTCTTACATATATTCAGATTCATCTATTTGTATTTGATTGCCTCTACCATGTATTCCCTTTTCTTGGGTTTGTATCTTGTCTCTTCCTTTATTCCCTCTTGAAGTGTACTTTCAACACTACCTCTTTGTACCTTTCCCATGCTCTTTGCAACCCATTTTTTGCCTTGTACTCTCTTGGAATGATATTTATTTCTTATGTCACCTTCTTCATGCTTATTGGCTTGGTATCCTATCATGTCAACTTGAGGTATTTTTCCCTTTGTTTTTGCCTCCATGTTTGTTCTTGTCTTTCACTTGAATCCTTGCCTTGCATAACCTCTTTATTGAGGTTTACCTTTTCCTTCTCAGCATATTTTGCCTTGAGAAACTTAGGAAAAACATATCCATACCCTTGTACCATCTTTGAGGGTTTTACCTTACTCTTTACTTTTCTAATATATATATTATCTTCTTTGAATTCATATATACAATCATAATCGATGCTCAAACATTCATTCACCTCCCTATATGACTGATACAAGGTCATTTATTCATTCATATCTTCATGGTTAGCTATCTTTTCTTACTTGTATGCATCTTCTCTTGATTCAACTTCAATCCTAGTTAAAGCATCATGAAATTCCTCTTTCAGCTCATCTTGAGCATACTTAGATTCTTCAATCTTCACCATCTTGACTTCTTAGATTGGTTCTCTTTCTTTATCTTTTTATTTCTTCTTGATGGGTGATATACAAGACCCATTCTTCATAAGCATTAAGGCCTTATGCTTGGCCTTCATTAATCTTTCGTTAAAACTTGCATACACAAACTCAAATGCAATGTTATCATATAAACTAAGAGACCACATAGTCTCCATGAATGCCTCTTGCATAGAAATTATTATCTTATTCTTATCTATCTCTTAGATGCTTCTCTTAACACTTCTCTCTCCTTGTTCTCCTCAATGAGAACTCTTTTATAAACTTATTTTTCATGTTTTTGTCTTGGAAACTCATCAACCTTCATGCCTCTATGGGTTTCATTCTCTCTTTTCTTCTCTTTCCTTAAGAAACACATCTTGTGCCTTCTCTCTCTCTTAAGTAGCTCCAGTGGCCACTTCAGTATCTTCTTTACACTATAGCCAAGCCATTGGCTTCCTTGTCCTTTCACGAGCTTCACCATGAGCTCTATGTTCTCCAAACTCTACAGTAACTATATTATCATATATTTTACTTCTTAATATATACATCCATATTCTATCTTTCTCTAGTCCTTATCTAGGACTTCTCTTACCCCTCTTGTCTCTTAATTGGAGTCTACCTCTTCTTACTCTCTTTTGAGTTTCAATACTCTTTCTACTTCACCTTCTGTATTCCTCTTGACTATATTCAAGTCATTCTCATTAGACTTATGGGATTTATATTCTCTTTATCAATCTACAATTGTCTATACTAACCTTAATAGGTCACACCTATAGCATACTCTTCTCCCACAATACCCTACAATATTATCTCATGCAATCCTCATAGCATCCTATGCCTATTCTCAAATCAACAAGTTTTAAATAACTCAAAACAAACTTAAACCAAGATATTACCTTCATTTGATACCAAATGATGTAGAGGTACATGGAAAAAGTCTCATAACCACCATTCTTGGCTCTAAATTTGCTTGATCAACTTAGGATAGTTTCTTTGTTCACAAACTCTAATATTGTCCAATAGTCTTGTTGGTTGATTATTTTGTTGATCAACGTACTGATAAACAAAATAGGTTTGATTAGCCAAAGTAAGAAGATTGGTCATCCAAATGTGTAGGTTTACCACATCAAAAGGGGACTAATCTCTCCTCTCATCAAGGGGAGGTTCCCTATAGATATGCTATATATATGTATGGAAAATAATACTCAAGGGTAGGATAAACCATCCATCTCTCTTTCTTTAGAGATGATGCATGTAAATCAAAGGAAAAATCTCAAGGGAAATGATAGAAATCAATCCTCTTCTTTTAGAAGTACTATTCAGCAAACCACAAGAATACTCCTGGTAGTAATTGCAAAATGTAACCAAGGACATAGTAACCAGCAAATTGAGATGTAGCACAAAGTCTCCACCTAAATTTCCCAAGAGTGAGATACGAAGGACAATGAGGGCACAAAGTCATCCCAAGGTCCTTTACATAGAAATAAAAAAAGAAAACACACTAAAGGCAATTATGGGGGCACAAAGTCTCTCCACAGTTGACTTCAGGACACCTTCCTGACTACTTTCACTAATTTTGCTTGTTGAATTAAAGGAACAAAAAATATATTAAGGAAAAAGACATAAGAATAGTTTCCCCAACAAAAAAGGTATCACAGTACAAAGTCTAAAAATTCACTTTCTTTCTTATTCCAATAACAAAATATGATCAAAAATCTAAGCTCAAAGTCTCAGTAATGCCTTCCAATTTGGGTAGAGTTTTGTTTTTGATTATCAGAGAGTGATCCCTTTACACTAACAAGAGAGTCCCTTATATAGCCTCTTCAAGAAGGACTAGGGAATAGTAACACATCATGTTGCATTGAATTTTGTTAAGAAGACAGGCTAAAATTTAGGGGCATTTACCCATTTGCTTTTATCAATGCAGATAAACGAGTCATGCTATTGAAAGTTTGCATCTTTCAATGTCCACCTGGTGATTTGATCCTTCTTCATCGTTCCTCCTTTTTTGGTTAATTGAATCAGGTCTTTGATTTAATTTGATGCTCTATTCCTTAGTCACTTCTTACTGATCTTGGCCTTAAAGCCTTTGAATGAATTTAGGTCCATAGATTTAAACCTACAAGGATCAATGGATATTTCATCATCATGACTTTGACATCTGCGAGCACATCATTTTCCTTGGCAATTCCTTCAGCTTTGTCATTTGAGCTTTCCCAAAGGGGACCTACCCTTAGAGCCTTGAGAAATGATCTACTTTAGGTTGAGAAGAGCCCCCCACAAGGGTATCTACCCTTTGGGTGGTCTTTAGATGGCCTTTGGGCTTCTTTCTTCCAGAGGGTCGCTAAGTTTTTTAGCTCTTCTTTAAGGCTTTTCAAAATCCATGGCTATTTTATGAACCTTGAAATTGACATTCATGCACCCGTCACTATGTTTAAATTTCCAATGACTAGTTCACCATTCTTTTTGACATCTTTGGGCATGTCACCCCTTGGGCTTTCTTTGACTTTCTCTTGATTCGGCCATTTCTGCTACTTGCTTCCTTCATATTTCTTGTTTTGCATCCTCTCGAAGGGAAGGTGACCCTTCAGCTTTGGGAAAGTGTCCTTTAATTTGGTATCTGAGAGTCCCCCATAAGGGCACCTGCCCTTTGGGGTCCTTTGGTGACCTTTTGTCTTCAGAGTCCTTCAGAGCTTTCTCATGAATAAAAAGTCCACAAGAATTTTTTCAACTGGCTTTGTCTTTGGCCTTCGAAAATTCTTTTGGGATTTTCTCTCACAGACTTTCTTGAATTTCTTCAGACTTTTTATTCAAAGGAATTCCTTCAGACAAAATTTTGAAAGAATTCATTTCTTGCCTTGGTCTTTCTGGGAGTTTCGTTTGCAACCTTTTCGAATTCCTTCAGACAAAAAGTTTGAAGGAATTATGCCTTTGTCTTTCAACTATCTTAAACAAAATTTTGAAAGAACTTACCTTTGTAGCTTCCTTGAAAATGACCCTTTCGAAGGGTGATTTTGTCAACCAAGTGCCCTCCACAAGGGCACTTGTCCTTCGGGAGGCTCTCTTGAACTTTTGCATTGAACCACTCCTTTGAACCAACCGTCGAACCAAGCTTTGAACCAAGCTTTGAACCAAGATGAGTGAACCTTTTAATTAAACCAAAAGATGTTAAACCATTTGATGAACCGACTGAGTGAACCGAAGCATTGAACTAATTGAATTGAACCAACTTTGGTTCAAAAATTCAAGGGTTCATTCCCTTTGATTTAGCTAAGTCCTTTTGATCCTCGTTAAACCAAATGTGTTGAACTTGTTGAACCTTGAACATGAGTGGTTTAATGGTTCAATGGTTCAAACCTCAAAAACTTGTTCTTTTGATTGAACCTGCTTGTAGAAGCCTTTAAACCTAACTGTAGAAGCATTTGAACCTGAAAGTGGTTGAACTCTTACTGCTGATGTTGAACATTTGAACCCGTTGAGCCCATTGAACCAAAATGGTTCAAGGTTCAATAGTTCAATCCTTGCTTAGAAGCTTGCTGATAAACTCTTTTGGTTGAACCTGGTCATTGAACCAACTTTGAGATTACCTAAGTGTTGAAAACTTGCTTCTTTCCTATAACGTCCATAGAAATCAACCTGTGAAGCCCGTTGAACTTGGCCTACAGAGTTCATAGATTTTTCTTCCTATGGAGTCCATAGATTCAAGCCTATAGAGTCCGTAGATTTCTAAGAAGCTTGAAAAATGAGGAATTTGAATGCCCAAGACAAATTTCGGTAAGGGAAGAGACAATTTTGGTCTGTAGGACCAAAATAGTTCAAATGTTGTCCCAAAAATGAGTGATATTTTTGGGGGACAACAGCTAGCTCCAGTTTTGGAACTTCTATCAATTATAAAAAGAATTGAAGGGAGTAGAATCCAGAATCTACATTGTCTTCATGTGTACCATTGGGCTACGAAGTCATGTTACCCAAAAATGAAAGACATCAAAAATGGAAACAAACAAAACAAAATAGAAATAAAAACTATACAAATATGTACAAATGCAATAATTTGATACTTCAAGAGTTGAAGTGTTTCAGATGTTGTTTCCTTAGAGGTAGTGAAAAGAGTGTGCCATCTTGATAAACTAGCAAGAAGACATTTTGTCCCCAAAAAGAGTGACGGGCGAATGGAACTCTCCACTAGGAAACCAATTTTTTGCATCTTCCTCTTGGCCTTTTCTTCTTCTTACTCCATGGCAGGATGTTGTTTTCAAATTGAAAACCATAACTCCTTGCTCTCCCTGTAAAGAGTTCCTTTTGTTGACTTTGGAATACAATAGTATGGTCCACCACCATAGCTTACTATTCTACTGGTCCAGTCTAGGACATGCTTTGATTGTTAGCATCAGACCCCTGAAAAACCATCAACTGAACACCTCCTTTGATGTGAAGGAGTTTGATCTCTTCATCTTGAGCAGTCTTCAATTTGAGCAATAGAGATCCATATCCAGCTATGGGAGAATTGCTACCATTGAATTCCAAGATCCAAGCATCATCAAAAGCTGATCTTCTATTAGATTTCTCTTCATCAGAGATGGAAGATCCTTCTTGATTTGTACTGTGCCCTACCAATTTTTTTGATGCCTTATTTGGATGAAATCCTAGATTGTCAGCTATGGGACTTTCATCAACTAAGACATGAGCATCCTCTGTGGTCAAGAAGTAATTACCCTTGCCTAAAGGCTCAAATAGAATTTGAGCTGCAGGGGCTGACATTTGGGTAACCACAATTTTTGCTTCAGATAGGTCCACACTTGGTTCTCCACCAATGTTTAATTGCTCAGGATTGGCTCACAGGGATTCAAACTCTGTCATCTAAATTTTGGATTTCTTGACATGATCAATCATGGAAAATGACTGAGATGGACTTGGAAGAGAGGATAGGAGTTCATCCGTTTGGTTTTTGGGAGGGGGAGGACTAATCTATGAATTTGAAGTAGAAGGTGTAGAGATGTTTGATGTACTTACTTCTTTGGAAATTATCGGGTCCTTTGATTGAAAAGGAAGAGGGGTTCTCTGCTTAGCAATTGAAATTACTAGTTGGGGTCACTCCTTTATCTTCTCTTTGTCAGCCTGTTAGGCTGATTGGTTCTTGGACCTGGTAAACATTGCATATGATCCTTCGACTGCTTCACCTTCACTTCTAGGTTCATCCTAGAAATTTAGGAAACCAATGTGGGAGTTGCCAACTAATTCTTCTAGATCCTCCCTAAAGAGATCAGTGCCATTTTCTTTCTCAAACTTAGATTGGAAATAAGAAACATGCTCTATTTCTAGATATCCAACTACTGAGTTGGTTAGAGGTGCTTCAAGGGCAAGGTTTCTCTATGGGGGAGAAAGATGATTTTGTTGCCCTTGACTTTTGGCAACATTACCTTGATATGGATGATTAGGGAATGTCCTCCTTAGCATATCTTTATATATAGGAGCAAAAGACATACCTTATGCCATTTGCCTTTTCAAGGCTAGCAATTCATTTTCTAGCTTTTGTACCATTGGGTCAGTGGTGACTATGGGTGAGTATTCAGAAGATGAAGAGGGTTTGCCTCTATTTGGGTCTCTCCTTATCTTTCTTGCCAAGATAAGGTCATATTCTACCTCAGTAGCCGAGTCTTGAGCAAGAACAAGGTCTATATGGCCAGCTCGTCTCAATGTAAAACTCACTTTAGGTAGTTGTGAATTGATGAAGAAGCATTTGAGGTTCTCAGGTGTCCGCTGGGTGACCATAGGAATCTTGTGCCTTAGCTTGTCAAACCTATCAATAAAATCCCTCATAGGCTCATGAGGCTCTTTCTTCATTTGAGTGAGTTGGGCTAGCAAGGCATGTGAATCTTTTGTGGGCTTGAACCTTGCTTCGAACTTGGCTTTGAGTGTATCCTAGTCAGTCACTGATCCAAATTGTAGATGGTAGAACTAGTCTACAACAGTACCTTGTAGTGTCTCAAAAAAAATCCTAACTACCACATCTTCAAATTCCACCCCTATAACACCATAGGATATGCTGAAGGCTACAATGTGTTCATCAGGGTGAACTATTCCATCACCAAAAAATTTGGGGAAATTCTTTCTTGAACTACGTGGGAGTTCATGCAGAGGTGGAGTCAAGTTGAGTGGGCCAAAAGAGTTACCCCAGGGGCCTCAAACTTCCATGATTTAATTAAGAAAAATAGAGATAACAAATCTAGATGGAGTGGCTAGATTATAGAACAAAAATGGGAAAGGACTGGCTCATCTTTAGCTTGAGGCTTCAAACTATGCACTCTTTCCCAACAGCTCTGGTTTTACAAACCAGATAAAATAATGGAGGTGGAGGAAGATGGTAAGGCTATAAATGGATAATGGGTAAGACATGAAACAGAGTCACCAGAGTCTATAATGGATAAGGGTTATAATGATAATAGGTTATATCCCTAGCGGAGTTGCCATAAATTGTTGGTTGATTATTTTGTCGATCAACGTACTGATAAACAAAATAGGTCTGATCAGCCAAAGTAAAAATATTGGTCATCCAAATTTTTAGGTTTACCACATCAAAAGGGGACTAATCTCTCCTCTCATCAAGGGGAGGTTCCCTATAGATATGTTATATATATATATATAAATAGAAAATAATACTCAAGGGTAGGATAAACCATCCATCTCTCTTTCTTCAGAGATGATGCGTGTAAATCAAAGGAAAAATCTCAAGGGAAATGACATAAAGCACTCCTCTTATTTCAAAATTACTATTCAGTAAACCACAAGAATACTCCTGGTAGTAATTGCAAAATGTAACCAAGGACGTAGTAACCAACAAATTGAGATGTAGCACAAAGTCTCCACCTGAATTTCCCAAGAGTGAGATACGAAGGATAATGAGGGCACAAAGTCATCCCAAGGTCCTTTACATAGAAAAAAAAAAGAAAACACACTAAAGGCAATTATTGGGGCACAAAGTCTCTCCACAGTTGACTTCAAGACACCTTCCTGACTACTTTCACTAATTCTGCTTGTTGAATTAAAGGAACAAAAAATTTATCAAGGAAAAAGACATAAGAACAGTTTCCCTACCAACAAAGATATCATAGCACAAAGTCTAAAAAGTCACTTGCTTTCTTATTCCAATAATAAAATATGATCAACAATCTAAGCTCAAAGTCTCAGTAATGCCTTCCAATTTTAGCACAGTTTTGTTTTTGATTGTCAGAGAGTGATCCCTTTACACTAACAAGAGAGTCCCTTATATAGCCTCTTCAAGAAGGACTTGGGAATAGTAACACATCATGTTGCATTGAATTTTGTTAAGAAGATAGGCTAGAATTTAGGGGCATTTACCCATTTGATTTTCTCAATGCAGAGAAATGAGTCACGCTATTGAAAGTTTGCATCTTTCAATGTCCACTTGGTGATCTGATCCTTCTTCATCATTCCTCTTTTTCTGGTTAATTAAATCAGATCTTTGATTCAATTTGATGCTCTATTCCTTAGTCACTTCCTACTGATCTTGGCCTTAAAGCCTTTGAATGCATTTAGGTCTATAGATTTAAACCTACAAGGATCAACGGCTATTTCATCATCATGATTTTGACATCCACAGGCACGTCATTTTCCTCGGCAATTCCTTCAACTTTGTCATTTGAGCTTTCCAAGAGGGGACCTACCCTTTAGGCCTTGAGAAATGATCCTCTTTGGGTCAAGAAGAGCCCCCTGCAAGGGTATCTTCCCTTTGGGTGGTCTTCGGATGGCCTTCGAGCTTCTTTCTTCTGGTGGGTCGCTAAGTTCTTTGGCTCTTCTTTAAGTTTTTTCAAAATCAACAGCTATTTTACAAACCTTGAAATTAATGTTCGCACACCCATCACTATGTTTGAATTTCCAATGACTAGTTTTCCATTCTTGACTTTGACATCTTCAGGTGCATCACCCTTAGGTCTTTCTTCAGCTTTCTCTTGATTTAGCCTTTTCTTCTACTTACTTCCTTTGGATTTCTTATTTTGCATCCTCCCGAAGGGAAGGTGACCCTTTGGCTTTGGGAAAGTGTCTTTTAATTTGGCAGCCAAGAGTCCCCTACAAGGGAACCTACCCTTCGGGGTCCTTTGGTGGCCTTTTGTCTTCAGAGTCCTTCGGAGCTTTCCTGTGGACATTTTCCCGCAGACAAAAAGTCCACAAGAATTGTTTCAGCTGGCTTTGTCTTTGGCCTTCAGAAATTCTTTCAGGATTTTCTCCCACAAACTTTCCCAAATTTCTTCAAACTTTTTTTCTAAAGGAATTCCTTCGAAAAAATGTTTGAAAGAATTCATTTCTTGCCTTGGTGTTTGTGGGAGTTTCATTTGTAGCCTTTCCAAATTCCTTCAAACTTTTTGTCTAAAGGAATTCTTTCAAACAAAACGTCTAAAGGAATTATGCCTTTGTCTTTCGACTGCCTTAAAAAAAATTCTGAAAGAACTTACCTTTGTGGCTTCCTTGAAAATGACCCTTTTGAAGGGTGATTTTATCGACCAAGTGTCCTCCGCAAGGGCACTTGTCCTTTGGGAGGCTCTCTTGAACTTTTACATTGAACTGCTCCTTTGAACCAACCATTGAACCAAGATTTGAACCAAGCTGAGTGAACCTTTTGATTGAACCAAAAGATGTTAAACCATTTGATGAATCGACTGAGTGAACCGAAGCATTAAACCAACTGAATTAAACCAACTTTGGTTCAACAGTTCAATGGTTCATTCCCTTTGATTTGGCTAAGTCCTTTTGATCCTCGTTGAACCAAACGTGTTGAACCTATTAAACCTTGAACCTGAGTGGTTCAATGGTTCAACGATTCAATGGTTCAAGCCTCGAAAACTTGTTCTTTTGATTGAACCTGCTTGTAGAAGCCTTTGAACTTGACTGTAGAAGCCTTTAAACCTAAAAGTAGTTGAACTCTTGCTGCTGATGTTGAACCTTTGAACATATTGAGCTCATTGAACCAAAATGGTTCAAGGTTCAACGGTTCAATCCTTGCTTAGAAGCTTACTGATAAAATCTTTTGGTTGAACCTGGTCATTAAACCAACTTTGAGATCCCCTAAGTGTTGAAAGCTTGCTTCTTTCTTGCAGAGTCCGTAGAAATCAACCCGTGAAGCCTGTTGAACTTGGCCTGCAGAGTCCATAGATTTTCTTTTCCTATAGATTCCGTAGATTTCTCTTCTTGTAGAGTCCATATATTTAATCCTGCAGAGTCCATAGATTTCTGAGAAGCTTGAAAAATGAGAAATTTAAATGCCCAAGACAAATTTCAGAAAGGGAAGAGACAATTTTGGTCTGTAGGACCAAAATAGTTCAAATGTTGTCCCAAAAATGAGTGATATTTTTGGGGGACAACAAGTATTTCAAATTCTCATTAGGCTTATTAACCTCATTTTATTGAACCTAACACTAGAAAACTTATGGAAACATTTCTCAATGTTATTATAACCTACATAAGTCATTCTTTCATCCCCCTCTACTCATTCTATTCATTGATTCTTTTATCTTCATTCACTAGTTCATTCCTTAAAGTTTAAAACACTAAATTTTAACTTAGGTATTATGAATACAATTTGATATCTTAGATGGTATTTAATAATAAATTTACACTTGTATTAACATATTTTAAATTCTCAATCACACTCCAACACTTACTTCCACACCTCAAGCTCATAATGACACTACTTGGCTTGTAACCTTTTTTTCCACAATTTCTCTTTATTTGAATAATTTATCAGTATTTATAAATATATAAAACTATATTTCACCATCTATTTTCTTACAGGTATCCATAAAGTTTTAAGGTCTAAATATTTGTCTACCACTTCTTTTGCAATCTACTTCACAATTAGGCCTTTCGAGCCCTACAACACTTGCTTAGACCTCAAATCCATACTATACCATATGGTATTAAACTAAAAATTCATGATTATATTTACACATGTTATAATATTCATGATTACAAATTTTCATGATTTTTCACTGATTAGAATAGAAGATATAGGGTTTTAGGTTTTTAAACCCTAGTTTGGTGACTATAGGGGCCAAAAGGCTTTAAAATTCAAAATATTTTGTTATAGGTTGTTTTAAGAGGATAAAATAACTTAAATAGGTATTTTTTAACAATATACACCTTCTCCAATGGGTAGTCAACCTTGTTCCATCTGGTTATGACTTATATGCCCAAAATACATTGTTCTACATTCTAATGGAAGACTGTGGCAATAGGATTTAAATACACCTAAGTTTAAAGAATTTTTTAAGGAAATTTTAATATTTACTCACCTTTGTCTCACATATTTATATCACACTAAAATTAAATTATTATATGATATTCATTCCTTAAGAACAAAAGGATTTCACCTCTCTTGACTAGTTGACTGTCTATCTCAAGATAGGGTATAAACATAGTTCTTAGGGTTTGTTTGACTGTTACAATTCAAATATTGTTATATTATACAAAAATTAAAATATGGTGAAGTTATACTTAAAATATATATCAAATAAATATCCCATCACTTTCTCACAAAATACATTTATTTCTCTGGCATATGACTATGCAATAAAGTATAGTTTGTATATACAAACATGATTCTATCTTGAGGTTGAATGACAGTGAACATTTATAAATTATTATATATTAAAAATTTATTAAAAATATTTAAATTAATATTTATTATCTATATATATCATCTCAAATAATACAATGATCCTCTTGACACTAAACATTTCAAGAAATGTTACGATAACATGTTCTTGGACTGTTATAGTCCACCACAAAGTTTCTTCTTACAGAGCTTTTCCTTAAGTCATTTTTTGAAGGAAAGAATAAAATTTTAACATGAAACTTATTAATACTTGTATATACCTTTTTTATCACCAAAACAACATCCTCTCTTACACCAATAATCATAACTCCATCAAATCCTTCTTTTCATGGCTGTAACCTACATATATTCTCTTAGACCTAAAATACACATAAATAATGACAAGTTTGTGGCCTCAAGGCCTTTAAAATAAATATATAAATGATATTAATCTAATATAATATAAACTAATCATAAATACATACAATAATCCTTTCTTTATTCATTTAAATCATTCCCTATTACATTTACAGTCCATTCATGGACTTGTCAACTTTTGTGAGGAGTTTGTACATTCTTCCTTTCTCTAGTTTCTCCTCCTTGGATATCTCTCCTCTCTCTCTCTCTCTCATTATATTTATAATCCTATAAATACCTTTAACTCCCCACTCATCTAACTTATACATTGGTTTTGTGATAGTTACATCAAGACTCCCTTACGATAACCAACTCAACATGTGAGAGGTAATTACATTAGTCAACTTAATTCTTGATTATTAACACCTTAATGAATTAAACATGAAATTTATTCAAATATTATTTACATGATTTATTGGACATTTTTACAAAAGTTATCTCACCTAACCACTTCATAACATGCCTATGGTCCTCCTAGGTTTAGTTGAAATATTTTAATTTTTAAATTCTCACTTTTGGGGGAAAAAATACAAGCACATATAAAACTCACTCTCATGACTCTTGGTGACTCACTATGAATATAGGACACTAAATAGATACTAAGGGACCCAACACATATATCTACACTAAAAAATACTTCATCTATGACTCCTAACTAGCACATTATTCCTTAATAAATGAAAATGACATTTGCTTGCTAGATGTTCCTACATCAATGGTGTATTTCAATGTGACAACAGTTTCCATCAATGATAAACTTGGGAATAGTTTTACGTTTCCTCTTGGTAACTTTTTAAAGCTATGTACATAGAGCCAATGGTCCGATCTATGGACCTTAATGTATGGGTATAGTTTCCATAACTTGGAAATTTGTCTTTGGGGATTAGGATATTGGGTAGAGATAAAGTTATATTCAGTGTTAGACAAACTATTATTATCCTCTCATGAGAAAGTTTAAAATAATATTTTTCTTGTAACTTGAATATTAAGTTATAGGATCTATTACATTTAATAAACCTTTTGAATCTCTTTTTAGTCAGTACATTAAAATCAAATGTAAAAAAATAATTCTTACCTATTTAGCACTTGGTTAGTAGGGACAACACCTTACCTTGTGAAATTTATGGATTATGAAGTGAAAGGATTGGTGGGTAACATGAAAATACTTGAAAAATGCTCCACAATGGGCACCAAAAATTGTTGAAAAAATATTTGATACTATGACAAGTATGTATTTTTTATAACAACTAAGGGGACAAAGTCCCTCCTTAATTCTAAGGGGAGGTTCCCTTTTATTGAAAACAAAAAAAATTAAATAAACCTATTTACAATATTTATAGGTAATATATAATATTGGGTTTTATTGCCTCCTACCTTTAAAATAAAAATAGAAAAGAATGAAGACAAAGGGTTACACATGGACAAAAAAATGTAGATCTTATCTTATGAATGATATGAAATATTGTAAACATTATTTGCCAGTTTTACAATGAAATAAGCATTGCTTGAGAGTTAATAGATATCCATTAAACTTAGGAATAACACACATCTAAAAATACAAATATTAGACACAAAGTTGTGAAATTTTCTTTTTATTCCCAATGGAAGAGTGAACACAATGTTTCTTTCTTCCTTTCAAGAAAAAATACAATGCACATCAAACAACCCTTGTAAAAATGTTAGTTATCTTAGTTATAGATGTAAGAGGGAATGTGCATACCCTTCATATTCCAATTTTCATCTTATTATATTTATATTTCATATTTAAAAAAATAAAAATAGGATTGAAGAAAATAGGAGGAAAACAAGTTAGAAATAAATAAAATGATTCTTAAGAGGCTTTCTTTGAAGAAGAATTTGTTCTTGCTGGAGCTAGTAGTGGGGTGGTAGTTTAACCTACAAAATTTCC
This sequence comes from Torreya grandis, assembly GCA_037957365.1. Classification (NCBI taxonomy): domain Eukaryota; kingdom Viridiplantae; phylum Streptophyta; class Pinopsida; order Cupressales; family Taxaceae; genus Torreya; species Torreya grandis. Next base: position 782,775 of record JARHVA010002314.1, read on the forward strand.
TTTTTGAGATGATGTTTTGAAAATTATAAATATTCCACTACCTAAAAAATATAATTTCCTTTGATAATCATCGTATATTTACAACATACCAACCATATCTCAGATATTGTTATCATCATATTAGGGATAGTGATTATTTTTTCCAACTGGGAATTAAGCTCCTATAAAGATGCATGCATTTCACTAAGTATATTCATGGATGGAACATTAAATTTCACTTCTTTGAATATCTCTTCCTTGATTAATTTTTATGAATTGTTCCTTTATTTCACTCTCTGTATATCATTAAAAACCATCATATTTAAGCAAACCGTAATGTCATCTCCCCACATTTGAGTAGATTTCAGTCATCTTCTCTCCTCTTATTTTTAATTGATTTTTTATATCATCTATTTCTTTATTTATCACTTACATATTATTTAAAATTATCTCTAACCAATCATAGGAGAGATCATTTTCTCTCCTATCTAAAATTCCTTATTTGACTAAAATATATGCATATATGGCTGACATTTATTAAGGATCCCCTTTCATGATTTCACACAAGTTCAATTATTTTTGATGCCATTGAACTTGTTGATGAATATTTTTTGATTCTAACTCAATTTTCTCATAAAATTTCGTCACATATTCAATGTATTTTAATCATCTATAAATAATAGTTCAACCTAGGCCTCAAGAGTTTTCCATAGTTGTATTATCAACTTATAGTTGATATGGCCTCTCTACTAATATAGGATACTCATGTTTGAGTTCCTACTTGAAGAATTGTTAGAGCTTCAACTAGATTTAAAAGATAGTTTTCATAACCTACAAGTTTTCTGACTTGATATTTAAAATATTCTTGGGTTAGTTCATCTTGCTCAGACCTATTGATCATTATTTTAGTAGTTCATTATAGGTTATGCACATCACTCACACTACTGGATATATCCAATGAGATCCTTTTTAGGCTATAATTTGACATAGTCATTTCCTCATTATTTTTAACATTTGGCTCAATAATTTTTACAACTTAAATTCTATACAAATTAAAGACTAAAATTAAAGTTTATTTAGTCTTCTTTAGAGGAAGATTCTATAGGAGGTTTTTTATATCATCAAAGTCAATAAATTTTACATAAACAACTTTATTCTTCATTTTGAGTAGTGGTTACATCCACTAAAAAGTAGAATCACTTAAACTGGCCATCTATGTTCCTAAGTCAATTGGCATGGATGGTGGTGTAGGTTGACTTAGAAATGTAGATGTGGTGGAAGTAGAATTTGTAGAGAATTTTAAATGAGGGGGGATGTTGATACATGGGGTAAAAAACTTGGAAAACATTTGTATCTATTGGTTAGTCCAATCCATAACTAAATAAAATATATTGTTGTGTGGTGTTATCAATAAATAAATTTATATCACCTTGTTGCATGGTTTATCAATTAATAAATATGTATCGCCCCCTAGGGAGGAGGAGGATTTCACTTGCACTAATTTTTTAGATTGTAAATTACTCACCATAGAATAACCTTCAAGGTAATCCTTAATTGACTACTTGGGAAGATTTGAATCTTCCCCATCTTTGCACCTCCTAAAACATCTGGTGGGATAGATATGGTGCCACATATACCTATGCTAATTAATTTGGGGAATAATGTAGGGGTTTGACTTTGAGGGGATCTTATTGAGATACACAAACATGTGACCTATGTGATTTTATCATTGAACCATTTCATCGATATTTATAGTAATATCTTGATATGATGTTGTATACCAGTTAACTCTCATGTAGATCAATTTATCACTGGTATAGTTGAGGATATGGATATATTAGTATAAGATGGGTCAATAAATTTACTTACATCATATATAATCTATAATGACACCCAAGTGGTCATGAAGTCTTTTATTTTATTCAAACTTAGGCAATCCCAACCACACCTTTGCATAATTAACCCAATGATCCTTGAGAAGTGGTTTGTGTATGTGAAAAGGACCTTTTATGAGATGGGCTCTTACATATCCTTTGATATCAAATTAATATTTTTTATGTGAGGATGCATCATTAATTTATAACTTTAAGATTTAATATTTTATACATTGATGGCATTCTTACAAGTATAATGAACCATGTTGATTTGAAACACTACACTAGGCACATGGTTTTGCTCACATCTCTTGTGTACATCTTCAAGTTGTCTACACATTTTAATTAATAATATTATGTCATTGAATAGACTTTAGAGTATTAGGGGATAATATTTGTATCCTCATAATATAACATAGGATATTTTTTGGAATTGAATTAAGTAACTTCCATATTGAGAAATGAGATTAGTTGTTTCCTTTGAAATAATGGGTCCCCACTCTTCATTCAATGTTGTACAAATCTCATGGTGAAGGAATAATTGACCCATATGAAATGTGTGTTACTTTAATCCATGGTAAATTACATGTATAAATCATAAACATTGGTTTTTATACTTGCATTTATCGATTGGGTGAGACTATGGTAGAATATCTATGCTACCAATGATTACACTAGCATTGAAGTCATATATAATGTCTTTATTACTTCTATATTGATGATTTGTTGATGTAGAACATCGATGATAATGGTAACCTAATCAATATATTCCTTGAAACTACATATGATGCTCATAGTTATGAAAATTGAATGATGAAAATAAATGCTTATCTTATTACCCACCACCCTATTGAGAAGGGTGACCATGTCTGATAAATATTGTTTAAAATTTGACATCTAAAAGTTTTGGAAGGATTCTTATTTTGTACTTCAACCACCCATTATAGATGGTTGTGAGATTATTTTCTAGGTTTTTATCCCAAAAATCATGTTCAACATTGAATCTTATTTTATCATAGGTTTCATTTGATGTAATCCTCAAATTCTTATCTTTGGTAATACCATATAGTTTAGCCATCAAGGCACCTCCTTTTAACCATATTTCTTTGGTATCTAGGTTATAGTTTTGAGTGCATGAAAATACAACACCAGAGAATTTCATGGAAATGGAAAACCAACCAACTTAGGTAAGCCACTCATAGACAAGAGGGTAGTCATGGGAGTCAAATATTCTACATTGATTATGTTATGGAATTATTCTAGTTCTACATTCCCAATCTAAGATGATCCTTGGGTTATCATTCTACAACATAGACATGGGATCCTAACCTATGTTTTTGAAATTAATTTTGGTTGATGTAATAGTGGGAAAGGATACCTTAATAAGGGCACATATGTTACCACACATGTCTAGTTATATAAAGTGTTTACATGGTTGTGAGGAACATGCCATGATGAACATGAAATGTTCACTTCACCTTCTAATTCTTAGTTAAGGTCATAAATACGGATCATAAATTTAGTTTACCTAGGGAGACATGATATTACATTGGTGTGAAAGATACCAAAAATCCACTTTGAATCCCTTGAAACATGTATCAATATGAAGTACTTGGAGAAACAAATATTTTGACTATATTTTGCTTAATTTACACCTTTCTAGAAAAAATGGTGCAAGAACATAAATTTGGATCTATGGGTACTAGATAAGAAAAAATAACTTTAAATTAGATATTTTAACCTAATTTGGTACCTAAATTTACTTTATAAATTTTTAGGTTTTATTTTTAAAACTTTAGTCTTCTGAACTTCCTCACATGTGCGTGTGATGCACCTCTATGGTTGAGTTTGGTAGCCCCCCAGGCATGATGAACATGATATCACAACCTAGTTTAACTTGTTTAAAAATTCATGTTTTCCATGATTGTAGGGTTAGGATATAATATCACATGGGAACTATATGCATAATTTCATTCCATTTCCCACTAAGATATGCATTCATGTTTGATGTGCTTGGCTTTTGAGGTGTATTTGGTGCAAAAGTGTAAAGTGGAAAACTATAAATGTTTCAATATTTGTTATTATTTAAAATTATAATTTTTTTGACTTAGACCAAAGAAATGTTGAGAAAAAATAATCTAAATATTTATTTATTACTCCTATCATTTCATTTCCAAAAACCTCTAAAAAACACTAAAATACATCATCTATAAATGCATTAGTTCTTAGCGTTTTATTTAGTTTCATCAAGTGGAGGAAAACCTTAATTTATTATTGAGAAAAAGGATTTTATAAATCCTCATTATTATTAGATATAATAAATGTAGGCATGATAGATCCATGTCCCCCTATATTTTTATTTTTATAAAAAATCTTCTCTTAAGTAAACCTCATGAAGCTTACCCAACATCTCTTCTTTTTGAAATTGTTGAGGCAACATAGGAGATAAATGAATTATGAATTTTAAAACTTGAAATTCATATTCCAAAATATATTTTAATTCAAATAAATTAACAACTAGTGTATTTATCTAAAATCATAAAGACTCTTTCAATAGTCTCAACTTTTGAGAAAAATTAGATTGATAATTTTGTTTGTATTTATACCCCCTTTTTAATCCATGTTTCCCTATATTTGTAATTATAGAAAATATCCTCTGTCAATTAAACCTCATGAAACTTATCCAAAATCTCCTCTTATTTTTGACATTATTGAAGAGACATAGGAGATATCTGAATTATGCAATTTGAAACTTGAAATTCATATTCCAAAAGATCTTTTTATTCAAACAAGTTACCAAATAGCGTATTATTCAAAAATAAAAACATCACTTTCAATAGTCTCAACTTTTGAGAAAATTTAGATTGATGACATTTTTTTGTATTTATACCACTCCTTAATCTATATTTCCTTGGATTTTTGCTTCTATAAAATATCATCTCTTAAGTAAACCTAATGAAGCTTACACAACATCTTTTTTTTAAACTTATTAGGTGATATATGAGAATGCTAAATTATGAAATTTATAAATTGAAATTCATATTACAGAATATATTTTTCTTAAAATACATTACCAAATAACATATTTCTCCAAAATCACAAAATGTCTTTCAATAGTCTCAACTTTTGAGAAAATTTAGACATCAAATACCCTACCCCAGGATCAAAAACTCACCACCATTTCTTTAGTTGTTCCTCAAACTTTGGATATATGAGACATGAGTTCAAACTTAAATAAACACCTCTTAAACACTCTATCAAGTTTAATGGATAAATAAATTTACATTTGATTTGATTATAAGATAGTCAAAATGAATAATTTAGCTATCAAATTACCTTACAATTGTGGAATAATTTAGGAATATGTCTAATCATTCTACAATATTTTTGAATCCTTTGCTCCTATTCTTCTATGTAAATTTATCCATTTTTGGAGGAAGATACATTAATTAATTAGAAGACATAATCTCCTAAAAATATCTCATTGATTAAGATTGCTTCATACTCCCACCCCTATTATCATTAGGTCCAAGAATGACATTAAAATCACCCCACAATAATTTTAATTTATTCAAATTGATCCAAAACTCTTGAATTATCATTCCTATGTGTTTTTAATGTGAAATATTTTTTAATTGATATCAAGGTTTATGGGTCCTCTTCCTAAAAAACATATTACTTCAAAAAATAAAAGTAGCCTAGCTTGATGGTTGAACCATCAAGGTATTTAACCATCATATTTTAAATGAAACAGACAAATTGAAAGTATTGAAAATACTTTAGATTTGATTAAAAACAAAATTTATTTAAATATAAATTCAAACATTACTAAGTCTCATCCTTTTTTGCTATGCAATGAGAACACAATATTCTAGAAGGAGAACTAGGAATGAGATGACCTTTTTTATTATTATAACAACCTTCCATTCTTCTTGATTAATCAATTTACTTGAATTTGAATTTAAAAAGCAACATCCATCCTTGGGTTTACCTCTATAAGCCTTATTATTAATAACCAAATCTACAAAATATTTTATAACTGACCCAAGTATCTCAAAATTTTGAGGTGGGGACATAAAAAATAATAAACTTATTGTTGAATTCTTTTACAACAAAACATCTGAAGCAACTCCCAAAGGAAACATAGGATTGATTTTTGAAAATAATGTAAGATGTTCGTCACTTTCATCCTTTCCCCATGAAGAATGTAATTTTCACTTGGATTTTTGATAGGAAGCAAAAAGATGACCAATTTTAAAGTAATTTCAACACCTCAAAGGAATCCCCTCATAATCAATGGATTGAGACCAAAACTATCTTTCACTTTTAACTTGAGCCTTTCAGGAAGATCTTGAGTAATATCTAAAAAAAAATAACCTTGGAAAAAGTCATCTATAAAAAATTGAATTAATAAGAATCAATTTCTAACATATCACCCAATGCACCTCTAATAGTTGAAAGTCTAGATTCAGACTAAAATTGGAGTGGAAGATATGACAACCTCACATAGATGGGTCAAAGATAGAGATTTTATTTTAGAGGTTAAAATAAAGAAACCAAATATTTATAAGGAGAAGGTGATGATCACAACTCTAGGGTTTTGCTTGAAATATCTTATTACAGTCAGTCAAATTATCAAAAACTATAATAAAAATATTCTAGCAAAGGATAAATTTCCATGCTGCCTTCCAACATAGACTACCAAGAATTTAAAATCCACTAGTGAAGTAAAGGAAGAGAAAGCCAAAACCTATAAAAATGACAAACCAAACCCCTTTTTGCATACCAATCTTTGCTTTAAAGAACCTCCAAGAGCTTTATGTTCAAAATTAACAACTGGAGGTTTCTTAGTCATGATAAAATCCCTAGACTGATCAAAGTGGGAGATCTAAGGACCAAAGGAATCCCTAACTATTTATTTATCTAACTTGATTGAGGTGGATGATTTCCCTACTATGACCCCTGCTCTCTCTCTCCTTTTGTTCTCCCAATCTAGCCATCGAACCATAAGACTTTTCCCTACCTGCCAGAAGTAAAGACTGTGCCCTAGTTCCATTTCCCTCCATCACTATCACTTATCTCTCCATCTATCTCACAAAGGCATGATTGCCATCCATCATGCCTAGTGTTAACACATTTTGATATAAGGATTTTGAGCTATCCCTAATCATGGGAGAAAGTGAGTTTTTCATTGCACAAGAGTTTTCACCTAAAAAATAATTATTACTAAGTGGATGAAAAATACTTTTAATGTGAAATATTACTTTGAATGTGATTATTATAATAAAATTTTCATTAAAATTATCATTGACATAAGTTCACACATGCTATTAATTTATTTTTTAATTTAACTAAGGCACTAGATCTCCCACATTTTGGCATAAAAGTATATTTTGTTTTTATTTAAATTATTACATGTGAATATAAATTATAAGTCTTGTTTCAAATATTTATAATTATAATTTGGTTACAAATAAACACATAATTTGATGGTCTAATTTATTTAACATTGAGATCTATAATTTAATTAGAAAACACTTTAATCATCTAAATAATAATTAAAAGTTGAACTAAATCATTTATGAAAGTCTATCATTAAAAAAAATTAAGAGCTTGAATAATTAATGTTTTAGGGATGATAATTATTTTAAAAAGAAATATATCAAAATTTAAATATGTATTAATTATTTCTATTATGATACTTATAAATGCTTCCCACGTATGTTGCACTTGAATTTTTTACATAAGAAATTTATATTTATAATTTTAAATATTCATCTTATTGATGGATCATAAATGATCTATGTATAATTATATGTAGGTTTGTACACATCTCACTTGGACCTTTGGTTCTTGAAATACACACAACTTTTTAGTACCTCTTTGAGTTGTTGCATCACTCTACCATTTGTTGTGTTGACATCTAACACCATGCATGCACATATGAACTATATGTTCATCAAATCCACCTACGACATGTGTGCATAACTTGAATCATGTAAAATTACATTTGTACACTACCCAACACCACACAAGTAACTTGTGCATGTATAAGACCTACCACCAACTACCAGTTCTTGTATTTTAAAATATGCAACATTAAAATGTTTTAGAAGGTAACCTATTCCAATACTATTGAAGTCTAAATGTTAGTTATACCAAATTATGATAGAATCAATTGAAATAAGATTAATATGATTGTGTCCCTAATAAACATTTCATTTTTGAAATTTTATTCTCATAATAACTTTGCATCAACATTAACATCAGTTCATACATGTTATTAAATTATACTTTTTAAAAACTCAAGGTACTTGATCTTCCACATTTATGACATAGAAATATCTTCATATTTTATTTCAATTATTATATTTGTACACATACATTAAAATTTTTGATGCAAATATGATATGATCACATCCAATAAAACTTTCATACTTAGAATGTGATTCTTATAATAACTTGATATTAAATTAAACATAAGTTCACACGTATCATTCTTATTTTTTTTACTCAAGCCATGTTTATGGAATTGAAGTATATATAGTTTTTATTAAATTATTACATATGAAAATACATTAGATGTGTTAATTAAAATATTTATAATTATAATTTGGTTACCAATAAACACACAATTTTGATGGTCTAAGTTGTCTAACAAATGTCTTAATAATATGAATAAAAATGGAAAGTTCAAACTAAAGCATTCAAGAAAGTCTATCATTAGAATCTTTAAGAGCATACATAATAATTATTTTTTAAATAAAAATATTATGTTTTTGGTATGAATTAATTATTTTAGTTATGATACTTGTAAATTATTCCCACTTATGTTAGTACTTAAAATTTTCTATGTAAGAAATTTCAATTTATAATGTTATTATTTATCTTAATGATGGACCATAAATGATTGCATAATTTATACACATGCATGTGCACTTATCACATATATATTTGGTTCTTTTAACATGCATGAAACTTCATGGTAATTCTCTGAGTTATCGCATCACTCTATAATTTTATGTTGCTAAGTCTGAAACTACAAAAGCACATCTAAAAGCCACACACATCACATCCAATTGTGGCATGCATGCATAATATGACTTTCCTTATGGTGAATATGGGATATATACACTATCACATATGTCCCTTGCATGCATAAACACACACATTATCAACATCCATATGTCAAGTTATTTATAACACATAACATGCCAATTGGCATCCTCTATGTATGAAAAATGTCAAGGAATTTATTATTGGAACCACATAAATGGAATCCAACTGCACACTTATAGGAAGATAAGTTGTTTATTAAAGATGAACTACCAAACTTATATAATAATCATCAATTATAATTTCTTCATGTAATAAAATATATCTTATAACCATCTAAACTATAAGAGATTAGAGATGAGAGAGATAACACATAGATCAAATATGAGATTGTCAACATGGTTTTTGTATCTAAAATTCACACACATTTGTATTATTTCATTGATTACAAATAAATAAATTAAGAAGAATTCACCTTTTAATCACATGAACTTCAATTCCAAGTCTTACTAAAAAAATACACATACATACTTTCCTTATCATGCACAATTGGACATGATTTTCATTATTTTGCATATCATAATTCTAATTTTGAATGTGATTTTAGTTTTATATTCTTTAGATTACCTCCTATGAATTATACAATATGGAACTTGTATCCAATCATAGAATTATATATCACACTAGCATCTTAGGATAAAGAGTTAGTTATGATGGTTACGATATTACATTATGTATAGGTAAAGGTCAACTATTTTGTAAAAGGGATCCTAATTATATTCAAATAGTTATTCCATTCATGGGTAATTATTAATTA